>OY725492.1:5345131-5594146 GCA_963281255.1 Aphrocallistes beatrix | reverse complement strand
GCCACACTCTACCCCCACTCACCGACAAAAGGCACCCTTGCACCGCCTTTAACACGCTATTTCCTACTCAAAATACTCCCTTTCGCTTTCCCAGCTTCTCATTCACATCATTAAATGCCTACTTTCCCGCTCCGATAGCTCGATTCCATTCTCAAAATGCCACACTCTACCCCCACTCACCGACAAAAGGCACCTTGCACCGCCTTTAACACGCTATTTCCTACTCAAAATACTCCCTTTCGCTTTCCCAGCTTCTCATTCACATCATTAAATGCCTACTTTCCCGCTCCGATAGCTCGATTCCATTCTCAAGAACTGCCACACTCTACCCCCACTCACCGACAAAAGGCACCCTTGCACCGCCTTTAACACGCTATTTCCTACTCAAAATACTCCCTTTCGCTTTCCCAGCTTCTCATTCACATCATTAAATGCCTACTTTCCCGCTCCGATAGCTCGATTCCATTCTCAAAATGCCACACTCTACCCCCACTCACCGACAAAAGGCACCCTTGCACCGCCTTTAACACGCTATTTCCTACTCAAAATACTCCCTTTCGCTTTCCCAGCTTCTCATTCACATCATTAAATGCCTACTTTCCCGCTCCGATAGCTCGATTCCATTCTCAAAATGCCACACTCTACCCCCACTCACCGACAAAAGGCACCCTTGCACCGCCTTTAACACGCTATTTCCTACTCAAAATACTCCCTTTCGCTTTCCCAGCTTCTCATTCACATCATTAAATGCCTACTTTCCCGCTCCGATAGCTCGATTCCATTCTCAAAATGCCACACTCTACCCCCACTCACCGACAAAAGGCACCCTTGCACCGCCTTTAACACGCTATTTCCTACTCAAAATACTCCCTTTCGCTTTCCCAGCTTCTCATTCACATCATTAAATGCCTACTTTCCCGCTCCGATAGCTCGATTCCATTCTCAAAATGCCACACTCTACCCCCACTCACCGACAAAAGGCACCCTTGCACCGCCTTTAACACGCTATTTCCTACTCAAAATACTCCCTTTCGCTTTCCCAGCTTCTCATTCACATCATTAAATGCCTACTTTCCCGCTCCGATAGCTCGATTCCATTCTCAAAATGCCACACTCTACCCCCACTCACCGACAAAAGGCACCCTTGCACCGCCTTTAACACGCTATTTCCTACTCAAAATACTCCCTTTCGCTTTCCCAGCTTCTCATTCACATCATTAAATGCCTACTTTCCCGCTCCGATAGCTCGATTCCATTCTCAAAATGCCACACTCTACCCCCACTCACCGACAAAAGGCACCCTTGCACCGCCTTTAACACGCTATTTCCAAATCAAAATACTCCCTTTCGCTTTCCCAGCTTCTCATTCACATCATTAAATGCCTACTTTCCCGCTCCGATAGCTCGATTCCATTCTCAAAATGCCACACTCTACCCCCACTCACCGACAAAAGGCACCCTTGCACCGCCTTTAACACGCTATTTCCTACTCAAAATACTCCCTTTCGCTTTCCCAGCTTCTCATTCACATCATTAAATGCCTACTTTCCCGCTCCGATAGCTCGATTCCATTCTCAAAATGCCACACTCTACCCCCACTCACCGACAAAAGGCACCCTTGCACCGCCTTTAACACGCTATTTCCTACTCAAAATACTCCCTTTCGCTTTCCCAGCTTCTCATTCACATCATTAAATGCCTACTTTCCCGCTCCGATAGCTCGATTCCATTCTCAAAATGCCACACTCTACCCCCACTCACCGACAAAAGGCACCCTTGCACCGCCTTTAACACGCTATTTCCTACTCAAAATACTCCCTTTCGCTTTCCCAGCTTCTCATTCACATCATTAAATGCCTACTTTCCCGCTCCGATAGCTCGATTCCATTCTCAAAATGCCACACTCTACCCCCACTCACCGACAAAAGGCACCCTTGCACCGCCTTTAACACGCTATTTCCTACTCAAAATACTCCCTTTCGCTTTCCCAGCTTCTCATTCACATCATTAAATGCCTACTTTCCCGCTCCGATAGCTCGATTCCATTCTCAAAATGCCACACTCTACCCCCACTCACCGACAAAAGGCACCCTTGCACCGCCTTTAACACGCTATTTCCTACTCAAAATACTCCCTTTCGCTTTCCCAGCTTCTCATTCACATCATTAAATGCCTACTTTCCCGCTCCGATAGCTCGATTCCATTCTCAAAATGCCACACTCTACCCCCACTCACCGACAAAAGGCACCCTTGCACCGCCTTTAACACGCTATTTCCAAATCAAAATACTCCCTTTCGCTTTCCCAGCTTCTCATTCACATCATTAAATGCCTACTTTCCCGCTCCGATAGCTCGATTCCATTCTCAAAATGCCACACTCTACCCCCACTCACCGACAAAAGGCACCCTTGCACCGCCTTTAACACGCTATTTCCTACTCAAAATACTCCCTTTCGCTTTCCCAGCTTCTCATTCACATCATTAAATGCCTACTTTCCCGCTCCGATAGCTCGATTCCATTCTCAAAATGCCACACTCTACCCCCACTCACCGACAAAAGGCACCCTTGCACCGCCTTTAACACGCTATTTCCTACTCAAAATACTCCCTTTCGCTTTCCCAGCTTCTCATTCACATCATTAAATGCCTACTTTCCCGCTCCGATAGCTCGATTCCATTCTCAAAATGCCACACTCTACCCCCACTCACCGACAAAAGGCACCCTTGCACCGCCTTTAACACGCTATTTCCTACTCAAAATACTCCCTTTCGCTTTCCCAGCTTCTCATTCACATCATTAAATGCCTACTTTCCCGCTCCGATAGCTCGATTCCATTCTCAAAATGCCACACTCTACCCCCACTCACCGACAAAAGGCACCCTTGCACCGCCTTTAACACGCTATTTCCTACTCAAAATACTCCCTTTCGCTTTCCCAGCTTCTCATTCACATCATTAAATGCCTACTTTCCCGCTCCGATAGCTCGATTCCATTCTCAAAATGCCACACTCTACCCCCACTCACCGACAAAAGGCACCCTTGCACCGCCTTTAACACGCTATTTCCTACTCAAAATACTCCCTTTCGCTTTCCCAGCTTCTCATTCACATCATTAAATGCCTACTTTCCCGCTCCGATAGCTCGATTCCATTCTCAAAATGCCACACTCTACCCCCACTCACCGACAAAAGGCACCCTTGCACCGCCTTTAACACGCTATTTCCTACTCAAAATACTCCCTTTCGCTTTCCCAGCTTCTCATTCACATCATTAAATGCCTACTTTCCCGCTCCGATAGCTCGATTCCATTCTCAAAATGCCACACTCTACCCCCACTCACCGACAAAAGGCACCCTTGCACCGCCTTTAACACGCTATTTCCTACTCAAAATACTCCCTTTCGCTTTCCCAGCTTCTCATTCACATCATTAAATGCCTACTTTCCCGCTCCGATAGCTCGATTCCATTCTCAAAATGCCACACTCTACCCCCACTCACCGACAAAAGGCACCCTTGCACCGCCTTTAACACGCTATTTCCTACTCAAAATACTCCCTTTCGCTTTCCCAGCTTCTCATTCACATCATTAAATGCCTACTTTCCCGCTCCGATAGCTCGATTCCATTCTCAAAATGCCACACTCTACCCCCACTCACCGACAAAAGGCACCCTTGCACCGCCTTTAACACGCTATTTCCTACTCAAAATACTCCCTTTCGCTTTCCCAGCTTCTCATTCACATCATTAAATGCCTACTTTCCCGCTCCGATAGCTCGATTCCATTCTCAAAATGCCACACTCTACCCCCACTCACCGACAAAAGGCACCCTTGCACCGCCTTTAACACGCTATTTCCTACTCAAAATACTCCCTTTCGCTTTCCCAGCTTCTCATTCACATCATTAAATGCCTACTTTCCCGCTCCGATAGCTCGATTCCATTCTCAAAATGCCACACTCTACCCCCACTCACCGACAAAAGGCACCCTTGCACCGCCTTTAACACGCTATTTCCTACTCAAAATACTCCCTTTCGCTTTCCCAGCTTCTCATTCACATCATTAAATGCCTACTTTCCCGCTCCGATAGCTCGATTCCATTCTCAAAATGCCACACTCTACCCCCACTCACCGACAAAAGGCACCCTTGCACCGCCTTTAACACGCTATTTCCTACTCAAAATACTCCCTTTCGCTTTCCCAGCTTCTCATTCACATCATTAAATGCCTACTTTCCCGCTCCGATAGCTCGATTCCATTCTCAAAATGCCACACTCTACCCCCACTCACCGACAAAAGGCACCCTTGCACCGCCTTTAACACGCTATTTCCTACTCAAAATACTCCCTTTCGCTTTCCCAGCTTCTCATTCACATCATTAAATGCCTACTTTCCCGCTCCGATAGCTCGATTCCATTCTCAAAATGCCACACTCTACCCCCACTCACCGACAAAAGGCACCCTTGCACCGCCTTTAACACGCTATTTCCAAATCAAAATACTCCCTTTCGCTTTCCCAGCTTCTCATTCACATCATTAAATGCCTACTTTCCCGCTCCGATAGCTCGATTCCATTCTCAAAATGCCACACTCTACCCCCACTCACCGACAAAAGGCACCCTTGCACCGCCTTTAACACGCTATTTCCTACTCAAAATACTCCCTTTCGCTTTCCCAGCTTCTCATTCACATCATTAAATGCCTACTTTCCCGCTCCGATAGCTCGATTCCATTCTCAAAATGCCACACTCTACCCCCACTCACCGACAAAAGGCACCCTTGCACCGCCTTTAACACGCTATTTCCAAATCAAAATACTCCCTTTCGCTTTCCCAGCTTCTCATTCACATCATTAAATGCCTACTTTCCCGCTCCGATAGCTCGATTCCATTCTCAAAATGCCACACTCTACCCCCACTCACCGACAAAAGGCACCCTTGCACCGCCTTTAACACGCTATTTCCTACTCAAAATACTCCCTTTCGCTTTCCCAGCTTCTCATTCACATCATTAAATGCCTACTTTCCCGCTCCGATAGCTCGATTCCATTCTCAAAATGCCACACTCTACCCCCACTCACCGACAAAAGGCACCCTTGCACCGCCTTTAACACGCTATTTCCAAATCAAAATACTCCCTTTCGCTTTCCCAGCTTCTCATTCACATCATTAAATGCCTACTTTCCCGCTCCGATAGCTCGATTCCATTCTCAAAATGCCACACTCTACCCCCACTCACCGACAAAAGGCACCCTTGCACCGCCTTTAACACGCTATTTCCTACTCAAAATACTCCCTTTCGCTTTCCCAGCTTCTCATTCACATCATTAAATGCCTACTTTCCCGCTCCGATAGCTCGATTCCATTCTCAAAATGCCACACTCTACCCCCACTCACCGACAAAAGGCACCCTTGCACCGCCTTTAACACGCTATTTCCTACTCAAAATACTCCCTTTCGCTTTCCCAGCTTCTCATTCACATCATTAAATGCCTACTTTCCCGCTCCGATAGCTCGATTCCATTCTCAAAATGCCACACTCTACCCCCACTCACCGACAAAAGGCACCCTTGCACCGCCTTTAACACGCTATTTCCTACTCAAAATACTCCCTTTCGCTTTCCCAGCTTCTCATTCACATCATTAAATGCCTACTTTCCCGCTCCGATAGCTCGATTCCATTCTCAAAATGCCACACTCTACCCCCACTCACCGACAAAAGGCACCCTTGCACCGCCTTTAACACGCTATTTCCAAATCAAAATACTCCCTTTCGCTTTCCCAGCTTCTCATTCACATCATTAAATGCCTACTTTCCCGCTCCGATAGCTCGATTCCATTCTCAAAATGCCACACTCTACCCCCACTCACCGACAAAAGGCACCCTTGCACCGCCTTTAACACGCTATTTCCTACTCAAAATACTCCCTTTCGCTTTCCCAGCTTCTCATTCACATCATTAAATGCCTACTTTCCCGCTCCGATAGCTCGATTCCATTCTCAAAATGCCACACTCTACCCCCACTCACCGACAAAAGGCACCCTTGCACCGCCTTTAACACGCTATTTCCTACTCAAAATACTCCCTTTCGCTTTCCCAGCTTCTCATTCACATCATTAAATGCCTACTTTCCCGCTCCGATAGCTCGATTCCATTCTCAAAATGCCACACTCTACCCCCACTCACCGACAAAAGGCACCCTTGCACCGCCTTTAACACGCTATTTCCTACTCAAAATACTCCCTTTCGCTTTCCCAGCTTCTCATTCACATCATTAAATGCCTACTTTCCCGCTCCGATAGCTCGATTCCATTCTCAAAATGCCACACTCTACCCCCACTCACCGACAAAAGGCACCCTTGCACCGCCTTTAACACGCTATTTCCTACTCAAAATACTCCCTTTCGCTTTCCCAGCTTCTCATTCACATCATTAAATGCCTACTTTCCCGCTCCGATAGCTCGATTCCATTCTCAAAATGCCACACTCTACCCCCACTCACCGACAAAAGGCACCCTTGCACCGCCTTTAACACGCTATTTCCTACTCAAAATACTCCCTTTCGCTTTCCCAGCTTCTCATTCACATCATTAAATGCCTACTTTCCCGCTCCGATAGCTCGATTCCATTCTCAAAATGCCACACTCTACCCCCACTCACCGACAAAAGGCACCCTTGCACCGCCTTTAACACGCTATTTCCAAATCAAAATACTCCCTTTCGCTTTCCCAGCTTCTCATTCACATCATTAAATGCCTACTTTCCCGCTCCGATAGCTCGATTCCATTCTCAAAATGCCACACTCTACCCCCACTCACCGACAAAAGGCACCCTTGCACCGCCTTTAACACGCTATTTCCTACTCAAAATACTCCCTTTCGCTTTCCCAGCTTCTCATTCACATCATTAAATGCCTACTTTCCCGCTCCGATAGCTCGATTCCATTCTCAAAATGCCACACTCTACCCCCACTCACCGACAAAAGGCACCCTTGCACCGCCTTTAACACGCTATTTCCTACTCAAAATACTCCCTTTCGCTTTCCCAGCTTCTCATTCACATCATTAAATGCCTACTTTCCCGCTCCGATAGCTCGATTCCATTCTCAAAATGCCACACTCTACCCCCACTCACCGACAAAAGGCACCCTTGCACCGCCTTTAACACGCTATTTCCTACTCAAAATACTCCCTTTCGCTTTCCCCACTAACTTTTAATTGAGATCAACATCATTATTCTCCAAAAAACGAGTTCACACCAGTTTAAACCATTTTATCTATGTTTAAACTGGGTTTTGCCCATGTGGCTGGAACAAACATGTTTTATCCTGTTTGAATTCCAAACCTGATTGCGTCCTTTTGCTTTTAGTGTGCTTCCTATAGTATTAGTATAGTAGCATTGCTACTATACTAATAGTATAGGATGCACAGTACTAAAATGAGGATGTTCCGGCCGGCCGGCCGGCCGTCCGAAATTCGTGTCCTGACCAGAGTTTAAGAGATATCGTCTTGAAATTTTTACAGGAGGTGCAAAGTGATATGGAGATGTTGCACCTCGGTGTTCACACCTCGCCGAGTTCACACCTCTTCGAGATAGGTGACAAAATGTGCTGGCCAATCAAATTCGATTATTTTATAGTGCAAATACATTGGAATAAAATAGTATTGACTTATGCATACAATCAAAAGAACTATTTGTGATTGAAATTCATTGGTTCATGTGACAACCAATCAATTATCAGCCTTTTATAATGCCATTCACATGATTCTATTTCATATAAATGATTGAATACTGCTATTTTGAGTCTATAATTTGATTGTTAACAAGAATTAATGCGTGTTATATGCTCCGATCAATCAATTCGATCATAAAATAACTTTTAACGACATAGACTGGAATTGATTATTTAAGTATAATAAAGGTGACTTAAGGTGACTTATGAGATTTGGAAGCACACTTCCATCCCGTCTGTGGGGGGGGTTTTTTAAGACTACTCTCTTGCAGATCATTTAAATCACGATCCTTTATAATACAAATGAACCAAGGTTCTCTTATGATGCTAGGTTTACTTTGTTTATCTTCCAAATAATTATTGGTTGTTTTGCTTTATTCTTCTCAAATATTAGATTAATCAAATGGAAATAGATTTACTTTCTCCTGCTCCTCTGAAACAAAAGTAACATGTTGTTTTTTAATGTATTAAAAGTGATTTGTTGATTTATTTTCCGAAATTTTACTTTAATGCAAGCTGTTCTCCATTTACGACGTTTGCAAATGTTATTTGGTTCTGCTTATGTTGCCAGGTTAGATCCCCTCAAATATGCATGTAGTGTAGTTATACTTGATGTCACAATCCGTAGTATTCCTGATAAATGAGTCTGTCCGGAGTGATCTAGATTTGATTTTGTCACCCAGATTATTATTTGATCAAAACTAAATTAATAGCTAATTTAAGCAGTTTATAAAATTATTTAAATCACACCTTTGTTGCAAATGGTTTCGTTCAATTTGTTTACGGAAAATTAGTTTCTATTAATTGAATTCGCTCAAATAGGTTTCACTCAATCAAGTATCCCGCGCCCCTGGTAACAATTCTCGATCATGTGAGCTGGGCGGATAAAATCCTTCCGCGGGCCGTAGGTTGGATAAGCCTGCCCAATAAGAATGAATTCTCTCAACTCATTTAGTATTTTCAAGACCATTCTGGTCCAGATATTTTAAATCAAAATCCTTTAAAATTCAAATGAAATCGTGTTTCACTTATGTTGCTAGGTTTACTTTGCTATAATTCCAAATAATTCTTTGTTGTTTTGCTTTATTCTCTTCAATTTTTAGATTTATGAAGTGATGTAACAAAATATTAAAGTGTTATGGTGGTTCTACAAAAGGATTACACGTGCATCTCAAATCAACGCATCAAATCGATATACTCCAAAAGCGTAAGAATACCGAAATTCTAGAAAACGAAAACGTACTAATATTTATACTATCGACCAATTTACCAACGATGCAACTCTCGCGGCAATATTGACATTAAGTTAAACGACAAGGAGTTTCAACAAATTAACAATATCGTACAGGTATTGGACCCTATTAAGTTAGCAGTGGAGGCATTGTGCAAACGAGAGGCAAATCTCATTACTGCTGAGGCAACGATAAAATTTTTATTTGATGAAATCGAAACGTATCCTGATACAGAATATAATATTAGAATTATTGGTGCAATTAATCAGAGGAGTGTTCAATAACGCTACATAGAGGCTTCAGTGATCACGGCATACCTATTACCTACACAATCCGATGACCAAGCTTGAAAAAAAAGGAGTGGTGAGGACATTCTGTTATACACTATTATCCAGAGTACTAGATACAAATGAGGTTACAGAAGTAAATAATGTAGATCAGCGCTGTCCAACAGGCGGCCCGCGGCCTTGCTTTGTGCGGCCCGCGTTGCGTCCAAAATGCCTCTATCCATACCCATCCCGAGTGCACGCCCCTGTATTGCGGCCCGCCACTAAATGGTATGAAGCAGTTGCGGCCCGAAGTAAATATAGTTGGACAGCCCTGATGTAGATGATATACCTAATTCGAATTCAGAAAGTCAGGAGGCAGCCACTCTACCCGTGGCAATGAAATTGCAATTAGCAATCGATGCTCCGCTTCAGGTATCCCAAAACAACAACCATCCGATGAATCTCTATCATCTTATTTGAAGCATGAAGCAAACATTGCTGAACAAACAGGAGAAAGAGGAATCTTGCTAGAGAAGGTTTATCGCATGTTGCTTACAGTACAGCCTACTTCAGTAGAAGCGGAAAGGATCTTCTCATCATGTGCATATCTTTGCAACAAATTCAGAAGTTCACTCAGTGACAAGAGTTTAAACACTCTTTGTCTAATTAGAAATAATAAAAAATAATCCCATGCTTATTTTGTTTCAGATAATTGTTAGTTAGCATGAATAATATGATAAAGGTTGTTTTACGCCTGATATACGTATACTACACTGCCTGAACAAAAGTATTCGTACACCCCATAATTCCCCATACAAATAGTTATAATACTGATTTATTTAGCGAGTCAAAGTATTTAATTGGTATGAGATACGCTTAATTTAACTTCAAATTCGAATTCTCCATATTCGAATTACTCACTTTTTAATCTTTCAACTTGTTTACACTCCCACAAGGTTAAAAAATTTCAAACTGTGCCACCTCATACCACCAATGCCATCATATACAATGGTGATCACTCGAGACATGTGGCATAGGAAAGCAAATGCTGAAAATAATTAATCTTGAAGAAGAGTAATTAAGTTGAAAACTTATTAAGTGGGTCATTTGAATGTGGAGAATTCGAATTTGAAGTCAAATTAAGTCTATCTCTCACAAATTAAATATTCTTGAAACGCTAAATAAATCAGTATTAGAACTATTTGTATGGATAACTTGGGGCATACGAATACTGTCGTCTTGGCAGTGTATATAACATTAATTCAGTATTCAGTATTTTTTAAAAATAAACGGAAACCCCGTCTATTCGTGATACTTGGCTGTTAATTGCTTAATCCCGGAATCCCGGGATTGTAAGCCTCAAATTAACCCAAATTTGGAATTTATTTTGTCAACTTATTTTATCAATTTTTGTGGTGTAAAATAAAATTTACAATACAGTCGATATTGGATAAGTGATCATTTGACCTAAAATTCCGTCTCCGGCACGATCACTATGTTCAATACTACTGTATTTGTCAAAACGCATTTTCAGAGAGTGAATATATCCTTTTTTAGAACGAACTGAGTCCTAAAAATAGTCAGCTGGAAATTCCTGAATGAGAATTTGAACTCAGTTCTTGATGACCAACAAGATGCTGACTCTTACAAACATCATCTTTTTTTAACTCTCAAACTATTTCATATTTGAATAATTCATTAGAGACAAAATATTATCTTGTATCATAGGTCGGAATTTAGCTGAAAATTTTCTATTCTATTGAATAATTACATCGCATACTTTTCTGTCCAATCTTTCGCGTGTTTATCATACATCAGACGGTTCGTCTTGTATACTTTTGCAATCTCGGAGTCCAGTGGATCGTCCGGACAAGGTTCTTTCAGCAACAAATGCAATGAGAGAAGTACCTTTAAGATTGTGATTGCTGGAGACCACATATTGTCCAAGATATCAAGTGATATGTTGCCGTATTTGTCGATATTAGGATGGTACACAGGTGTTGAGAACTTGACCTTGGGGGGCTTGAATGGATAGGTGGGTGGCAATACTATCGTGAGGAAGAACACGCCTCCCTCGTAAGGAGAGTCCTTAGGTCCGCTCACGCTTCCCACCCACTCGAATAGGTTCTCATCCTCCAAAGGCTGAGCTGTGCAGAATTCAGAAGGCTCTTTTATCAGTTTTTCTAATTCTTTTTTTATCCGTCTTAACGCCATTGCTAACACCACATAAGGCATCAAAACATCAAAATTAATTTAATCGCTAAAATAGTTTCTGTATTGATGGTTTCCAGGGCATTGCATTTACTGAAATAAAAGATACAATTAAAAACGCCTCGATTCAGCAAGGAACATTCCTGCTTGCTTGTCTGAGTCCAAAAATTAAAACCATGAGCCAAAAGAAATTCAAATAATCTAACTAAATTGTTACAAATATTCAATTAACAAATTAGCAACAGGTTATAATTATTATTCAAACATACTACGTATAATGATTACTTGGTCAGTTGAGGCGTAGGACTCCCCTACATTCGTCAAGTTCTGTCTAATCCATTTGAATCCTTAAAAGCTATTATCCCGTTATATCCGACTTAACAGTCCACAGTAGTCGACATTGATTCTCAGAGAAGAGATTGGGATACTAATGCTAATTAGGCTGAAACACGACAGTTCGGTGAGGCTGGGTGTTAAATTAAGCTTAGAGCATAGTTCGGTGAAACTGTATAGAGATACGTGTCCAGTTTACTTCTTCAACGATTGAAGCACGAATGACGTCGTTAATGGCTCTGAGTGGTGTGCATTTCAACTGATATGCACAAATACAACACAGCAGAGATTAGAGAATGTGGGCGATAAGAGAATCTGCAATAAGACTGTGCAGTTTTGTGATTGAATAGATTGGTTTTAAGAATGGAAGAGTTTCAGAAGTGGCGCGAAGGAGAGACAGTTTTCTCCCCAGTAAGGCTGTCCATTGATCCAGAGGGTTTCTTTCTGTACGAGTTCCCGCTCCAGCAGTCAATCCTCGGAGAAGCGAAGCCGCGGTGCTACGAATTGATCCTCGTCAGCGACAGCTCGCCGGGGCGAGTTAGACAGAACAAGCAGCTGACAACGCTGATGGAGCAATTAGCCTTCGAGACATGCGCTCCCAACTTGGAGAACTGCTACTTCTGTCTCGTCAATCGCCAAACAAACACAGAATCTAATGTGCACTACTTCGTCAACCCAACATACACCTACTTCCTGCATCCTCAGCCTGAAACAGTGGAGCAATGGTGCAAGCGAATCAACGCATTGAGTTTCAATCAGGAGCATGTAAATGGAGACATATTCTGTTTTCTGAAAAAGATCAGACGACAACTTCTGTTCGAGGTTCAGGACAATGAAGTCAAGTGCAGCGACATCGTCCGAATGTTCAATGTACCGCGCGAGCAAGATAAAATAATAGAGCAGAAACTGACTAAACTTGGATACTTGAAAGCGGAAAAAGTCAAAGTGGAGAGGGACAAAATCACCGAAGAATTCATGTGGCACGTCTACTTGCAGCTCTGCCCTAGGCCGGAGATTGATAAAATATTCTTGAGTTTGTTAGCAGTCGAGATGAGTCAAAACGAATTTCTTACGTTTGCATCGCTCCTCAAATTCATCAACAACACCCAATGGGACCCCAGAGTGAACGATCAGCTGGTCCAGAGGCTTAGACAGCGCCAGCTGAAGGAAATGCTGAAAAAACTCTCCATATCCATAGAGGATAAAACGATAGGGCGAGACGACTTCCAGAAATTCCTGCAATCGCACCTCAGCTCGGTGGTGACACAGAAGAAAGTGAACTACCGCGACTCCATGGAGCATCCCCTGAACAGCTACTTCATCAACTCCTCCCACAACACCTACCTCACCGGGAACCAGATCAAGAGCCAGTCCAGCGTGGAGATGTACATTCAAACGCTGCTGCTGGGCGCGCGTTGTATTGAGTTGGATTGCTGGGATAACGCGACCGGGGAGCCAGTCATCACGCACGGGAAAACGTTTTGTACAAAAATTCCTTTTGAAGAAGTGGTACGAGCAATTGGCGAATTCGCATTTCTAAAATCAGACTTGCCAGTCATCCTTTCCTTTGAAAACCATTGCTCTCCGTCGCAGCAGCAAATGATGGCTCGATTCTGTTGGAAATATTTAGGAGAGCAGCTCTGCTCGATCATTCCCTCGCACTCAACCGGATGTGGGGAGAACCTGCCCTCTCCCAGTGACTTGAAGGGTAAGATAATAATCAAAAATAAGAAAGTTCGGCAAATCGAGGGCGGTCACTCCTTCTCCCCCAAAAAACTGGGCAAGAAAAATGAGCCAAATAAAGACTTGAAAGAAAGCAGACCTCCAAGCATCGTCGTCAATTCCAACATTGAAGATAAGGACAGCGAGGAATGGGAAGGAGTGAGTTTCGTCGACACAGATCTCTCAGATCTCGTCAACTACGTCGAGCCGGTCAAGTTTAAATCATTTGACGAGAGTATGGAGAAAGATCGAAGGTGTGAAATGTCTTCATTTTCAGAAGTGCGGGCTCTGGTGCTGCTACAACATGACGGGGCCAAGTTCATTCGGTACAATAGTGTTCAGAACAGCCGGATATATCCCGCCGGTTCTAGAATCTCGTCGTCCAACTACATGCCGCAGTTGTATTGGAATGTTGGATGTCAGATGGTCGCACTCAACTACCAAACTCCAGACTTGTCGATGCTCATCAACCAAGCCAAGTTCGAGCTAGGAGCTAACTGCGGATATCTCCTCAAGCCGGATATCCTCCGCGTAGAGAAAGGCGCAAAGTACGTCCTCGACCCCTTCACTCAGAACCCTCCCGAGAACACCGTGCCCACCGACTGCGGGATCCGAGTCGTGTCGGCGCATCTGCTCGGCCCAACGGCGCAAGAACTGACCATTCAATTCGAGCTGTTCGGGCTGCCGGCAGACACTCACCGGGGGAAAGGCATAGAGAACAGGACACGGTCAGTGCACTACAACGGGATTTGGGCCGTCTGGGACGACCACTTCATCAAGTTCGAAGAAATATTCTCGCAGGAACTGGCTCTGATACGAGTCAGCGTCTTAGACGACTCTGGCACAGTCTTGGCGCATCGGATTCTGCCCGTGTCCCTCCTGCAAAACGGGTACCGACACATCTACCTGAGAGACAGGTACAACCTGCCGCTGGGGCTCGCGTCGCTCTTCGTAGAGATTAGCATGGAGGACCACGTGACCAAAGGCCTGGAGGGGTACGTGAACGTGCTGGAGAACCCGGAGCAGCTCACCAGGAGAGGCAGTTTGGCGCCCCAACTGGAACCGAATACGTTCAAGAGGGAAGCGATCCAGTCTATGATAGTAGGAGAGGCGGAAGTGGATGAATTGCAGGAACTGATCCAGAAAGCTGGAAAATATTCATCTCCGCTCCTCCATCGATCAAGCAGGCTCTGTATGGATCCATTAAAGCCATCTCTTTCCGTTTGCGAGCCGATCAAAGCGCCGATCTCCATCAGCATAGAGGACGTGTCCTGTCTGAGTGTTGAAACGCCGAGTCCGCGGCCTAACAGTCCACACGGGTTCGCCAAGTCGTTTGACTATGGGAACGTCGACAAACGGTATAAGCACATAAAAATGGAACCGGAGAAAACAATCGATCACGACTACATCCCCTCCATCAAGGGCATCCAGCAGCGCGAGGCCATCACGCCGCAACGCGCGGAGTCGGTGATGGGAACGAACAAGACTCTAACGGCAAAACAGGCGCGCGCCAAGAAAGAGGTCAGCTCGGCCGCCAAGCTAAACCACAAGCAGATCGAGTTCCTGGAGCAGGAGAGGGACAAGCGCCTGAAGGACATCCTCTCCAACTATGCCAAGGAAATCCAGAAAAATGAACGCGAGTTGGGAAAGAAAATCTCTGAACAGGAAAGGGATCGGCTGAAGCAGCAGAAACTCCGACTCTACGAAACTCGAGATCTGAAGCTGAGCGCGGCCCGCGAGCAAGCGACGAAGGAGATCGAGCAGATGTGCTTCAAGCACGAGAGAGACGAGGCTCAGTTCCAACTGAAGGCGAGCAGAGAGCTGAAGCTGGCCGCGATCCCTCTGATCAAGACTTCCCACCAGCAGCAGAGACAGCAGATCCTGGAGAAGGTCCACGAGTTCGAGGAGAAAACGTCTGAAAGAGAGATCGAAACGAAGAAAATAGACATCATCAACAAACTCCAGAGCCGCACGGGCACTTTATCCTCGACAACGGCGACGCAGGCGGCCGTGAAAGTGTTCGTGAAGCACCAAACGACAGAGCTGGAAAGGCTGCATTCCGAGGAGACCTACAACTACGATTCGAGGTCTGAGAGCATCATCAAGAAGTTGGAGCGCGACGTGAAAGAGTTAGAGCTCAAGTTTGAACAGTTCGACTTCCAAGAATGTGACTAATTCACAATTGTACAGAACTGTGTATATTCCTGTGGTTTAACTATGTTGTGAATAACAACCATTGTACATGTTAGGTATGCAGCGTCAAGAGGTGCGGGCTTATAAATCCAATAACTGATTCGGCAGTTAGCTAGGCAGTCCTATTTCAATACTAACGGTCCGGTCGATTATAGGCGAATTGAGTTAGTATCAGTTAATTGCATACATTACACAGCCAATCACAGCTCAATGCTAGCACATAATATATCCAGTCTAACATTCAAGTCCAAACATTCTGAGTACACAAACATTCGTAAAATAGAGTTACGTCGTGAAAGGATCGCTCGCGAAGGGATCGGAGCCCTGAGTGTTCCCGAAAGGATCGGATTCGAAGGGATCGCTCGTAAGGTTTAGGCCCCCCGCCCCGCCCCCGCCCGCCTGGTTGAACGGGTCTGTCCCGAATGTGGAGGTGTCAGGGGCACCGAATGGGTCCGTGTCTCCGAAACCGGAAGTGTTCTGTCCGAAAGGATCTGCATCGAATCCTTGCGCCCGGACTTGGGAGGTTGGCTCTGGCTTGGACGCGTCCTGGAAGGGATCTTGATTGAACGGATCAGGGACCGGCTGCTCCGGAT
The DNA here is from genome assembly GCA_963281255.1 of Aphrocallistes beatrix. Classification (NCBI taxonomy): domain Eukaryota; kingdom Metazoa; phylum Porifera; class Hexactinellida; order Sceptrulophora; family Aphrocallistidae; genus Aphrocallistes; species Aphrocallistes beatrix. Next base: position 5,577,862 of record OY725492.1, on the reverse strand, counting down.
TCGGGCCGCTGTTCAAAGGGTCGGGGACTGTCTGGGTGGTCTCAGGGTTGTTGCTGGTCAGCTCCAGAGACACGAATGGGTTGACTCCGTCGGGAAATGATTGGCTGTCCCCTTGGAAGGGATCGAATGTGAGGTCTGATCTGTTGGAAGTGGGTTGGGCGCCGGAAGCAGCGCTGAACGGGTCCATGATGGCGAAGGGGTCTGCGCCGGTGTTGGCGGGCGCTGTGCTGTCCGCGAAGGGGTCCGCATTGAAGGGGTCGCCTTGTGCCTCTGGCCGTGAGATCTAAAAATAGAAGTGATCCAATCGGGTAGGAGGGAGTGGCGAGGACGGACGAACCTGGTCCACCTGGTCCGCGAACTTGACAGAGCGGTCGTTGGAGGTTCCGGGCGCCTTCAGAATCCCGTTCTCGCGGGGGCGGGCCGGTCTGGAGTTGAACTCGTCCTCCGTCGGATTGTCGTCCAGCTGCGGCGCGGAGCCGGCGCTCACGTTGGAGATGGAAGAGACCGGCGAGGACCCGGCCGTGGCCCGCACGGACAGAACGTCGCCGTCCTTGGAGGAGAAGTCCTCGGGGAGGTTGTCCCGCTCGCTCATGTTCACGATCTGCCCGGCGGCGGCGGGCTCCTTGGCCTGCGCCTCAAGGATCGCCAGCTGCTTCACCTGAGCGGACAGCTCTGACTCCTCGTCCTGGAGCGGTTTCAGCTTGAGCTGCTCCCGACTCAGCTCTCCCTGAGCCTCGTCCACTGATCGCGACATCTCCGCCACTCTCCGCCTCTTCTCCTCCACCTAGCGACAGCTGTCATTCCTAACTCGGACACCGAACTTATCACTAGCGTCGAATTTCCAAAATAAGCCGAACTTGATTAAACAAACCAAAATATTTAAAATCTTGTGAATGAGAACTAGAATAGAACTGTCCTATGTAATTGCGTGTAAAATAGTAGATTTGAGAGCTGAGAATTTGGGCTCATAAAGCATAGCACAACTGTAGCGACTGCCTGATCCACTCCGTACTAAAAATAGCTACCTGTGTCTCCAGCTGGAACTGCTGGTCCTTCAGAGCGGACACCTGGCGCCGCATCTCTCCCAGCTGGTCCTGCTTGCTCTTGTAGGCGGTCTCCCTCTCCAGCAGCTCCCGCTCCAGCCCGCGGATCTCCTCCTCCTCCACGCGGCACCGCTCCTGCACCTCGCGCAGACAGGAGGAGAGGGACAGGTGCTGCCGGTCCAACTCCTCCACGCGCCCGGACAGTTCGGCCCGCGTGCGCTCCAGCTGCATCCGCTCGCTCGTGGCGGTGGACAGTTTCGCCTGCAAAGATTCGAATAAGCTCGTTCGATCGGACTAGAACTGACGCTGAGTGAGAGGTACCTGGATCTCCTTGAGGCCGGCCGTCTTCTGCTCGACAGCCAGCTGTGTGTGCGACACGTCCTGCGCCAGAGTCACCACCTGCTCGTCCAGGTCCTTCACTTCGTTCTCGAACGTGTCCAGCTCCTTGATGGAGCTGTAGTCCTTCGGTCCGCGAGTTGGCGGGTGGCTGCCTGGGAGGGTCGAGGCGCCCCCGGGGGTGACAAGCCGGAAGTCTGCGGCGATGGAGGCCGGCAGGTCTCTCCCCTGTAGCTTCCCCTCGATGAACATCATGGCCAGAGAGAACTCCTCCTGCGACAAGAAGCCCGGCTTCCGCTTCGAGCAGAGGTTCCACACGTCGGCGAGGACGGCCACCGGCAGCTTGCTCAGCTTGAACACCTCCCGCGCCTCGGCGCCGGAGATCAGGTCCCCGTTGCGCGCGTACTGCCGGAACGTCTCCTCGTACTTCCGCAAGGCCGACGCGGACACGATGAACTCCTCCGGGCGCCGCGCGGCCCCGGGGGCGGGCACGGGGGAGGAGGGGAGGGCGGAGGGGCGGATGAAGAGGGACGAAGGCAGGTTCTGCGGCAGATTAGCGCCCCCTGAGAGAGCTGGAGTAAGGGAGGATCGGAGGGACGCCGCCGTTAGAGGAGAACTCACCTGCACACTGCTTGATCAGGAACATGGCCACGCAGAACTCGTTCACGCGCAGTTTCCCGTCCGAGTCCGTGTCGACCATCTGCCAGATGCGCGCCAGGCTGCCGGGGGGCAGTCCGGAGGAGAGCATCATCGGCTTCACGGAGTTCCCGCTCACGAAGCCGTCCTGCAGCGGCAGCTCCGAGAACTTCTTCTCCGACTCCGCCCAGTCCGCGGGGGACACGTTGTCGCTCAGGTCCTGGAACCGCGGCGCGGCCGTCTGGGGGGACACATTCTCCACTTTCGGCAGCGCGCCGCTCTGCGCCAGGGCGACCAGGTGCAGCGCCAGGTAGAAGCCCTTCTGGTCCAGAGTCCCGGACTTGGTGTAGTCGGCCAGTTCCCAGATTTCCCTCAGTGTCACGTCGGGCAGCGCGGACGTCTTCAGCAGCGCAGCGCCCATCTGCGCCGCCACTCTCTGCTGCGAGAGGTCGCAGTATTTGCGCCACAAGTTGGCGTAGTGGTTCTGGTGGTTGCCGGCCAGCTGGTCCAGCGACACACCGCTCACGTTCAGAGCCATCGCTACGCGAGTAATTAAAATTAGAAAGTCGCTATTAATAGCACCAATGAGAGTAGTAATTATGTACATTGATAGTAGGCAATAAAATGTATATACAGAAATAGAAGTATTTACAAGCTAAAGCATCCGAACAAATATACACACAAGTTTGTCCTATCAGGCGTCTACTTCAGGTGGGACTCCCCATCAACGTAAGTGAAGTCCTGGAATGTGCTCTCCATTTTCTTGTCCATGCTCGAGGAGACAGGGGCTAGGAAGATACAATATAATCACAGAGAGGGTTGGATGCCTAGGTAGTATCCTGATAGGAATCTAAACGATTTCCATTCACTATCATAACCACAGAATTCACAAGAATTCTGCACACATTATCTGCACAGCTAAGCTAGGCAATGGATTGAAATAGAACTGACCAGCATTCAGGGTCTTCTGAGGATTCTCGCTGGTGAACTCAGGGTCGAAGTAGGAGACGTCAGTATCGCTCTTGATTTTAGGTTTGAAGGGCGGCTCAATCTGTAAGAAATTAAATTAATTCCTCGCTACGATTATTCGAACAATAAATTCAAAGACAAACCTCTTTATCGAATAGTTTCTCCCAGTCGACGCTAGCGAAGAAGGGATGTCCCTTCACCTCACTTGGTCCGTCCTTTCCTCCCCCGAGCCTAGGAGCAGAGGTAAACAGCTGATTGGCGGTTAATTCTTAAGGGATGCCTACCTTTGAGAAGGATCTTTCCTGAGCAGTCCCTCCAGCACTGAGATGGCCTTCCCGGAAATGTCGTGTGGGAACCGCACAGGTTTCTAGGGAGTGAAGAGGTGTCAAGAGAAGGGGGTCTATTGGTTAAGGGACGGCGGAGGACTGACCGACAGGATGACCTCGAAGAGTAGGTCGTGGTCCTGGTGGTAGAAGGGCAAGCGCCCACAGATCATCTCGTACACGACCACGCCCAGGCTCCACCAGTCCACACTGAGTCCGTACGAGTCGTCTTCGATCACTTCCGGCGCCAGGTACTCCGGCGTGCCGCAGAAAGTGCTGGTGGTCTCCCCGTACGTGATGTCCTGCTTGCAGAGTCCGAAGTCCGTCAGCTTGATGTGTCCCTCCTGGTCCAGCAGCAGGTTCTCCAGCTGCGAGAGAAACCGTCAATCTCTGCGGATTAGCACCTACCTCACCTACCTTCAGGTCCCGGTAGATGATCTTGTGCGAGTGCAGGTACTCCAGCCCCAGCGTGATCTCCCCGGCGTAGAACCTAGAGCGGTCTTCTGAGAAGCGGCGCTCTCTGCTCAGATGGAAGAACAGCTAGATAGAAACGGAGTAAGATAGCATCGCTAGTCCATTCAATGCTGTTGCTATAGAACCACAAGTGTAAGCTACTGCAACGGCACTGCTCTACTGCACTACGCTACAGAGCATATTCTACTGCTGTGCACACAGACATGACCAAACTGAGCAAGAAGATCCCGCAGATCGCTGTCGGGCTGAAGAAGGGCCATCGCGTGACGCCATACAAGTCTCCGCGAGAGCGGCCGTCGCGCAGGAAAGGACACTTGAACAAGCGCGTGAAGCACATCCGCGACCTCATCAGAGAGGTGGTAGGATTCGCGCCCTACGAGAAAAGGTGCCAGGAGCTGCTCAAGATCCAGAAGGACAAGCGCGCGCTCAAGTTTGTCAAGCGACGGCTCGGGACGCACCGGCGCGCCAAGAAGAAGCGGGAAGAGATGGCGATCATTCTGCGCGAGAGTCGCAAGCAACAGAAGCAGGAGAGCTAAATTTAGAATCGCATCTATGTGCTAGGATTGAATATATATTATTTCTAGTTTGTCAGTTGAAGGGTTTACCTAGATAAACACACCCGTTCCACGTAGAATCATAAAGGGGCCTGTAGCTCACTGCTATTCGATTTCTAAACCAAGTCCGAGCGAACCTGATATCAGTATCTTGATAACTATCCGAGATACAGATGTACGGTTAGCTGAAACAATGAAATATCCAATGGCATAGCCAGGGTTCTCTGAGGGGGGAAGACCGCCCAGCTGGGGCCTAGGGGGTGCTGTAAGCCCCCTGGAAGCTATCAACAATTGATCCCTAATAGCTTCTAATTCGGACCTGACGGGGACGCGTTCCCCCCAGGCTACACTACTGTATATATCAACCGACTAAGTAACGAATAAGATATGTAGACTAGATCTCAATGGATTAGATATAGTATATTTCACTGTATCGAGTTAACATGCGAATGATGTAGGTGGTGTGTATAATTTAACACTGTCGGTGTTTAATGGAACCATTATCGGTTTGCGACCGACATTTTTAAAAAATTGTCTTACGGATACATCTATTCTTATTATTAATAAAGAAGAAAATATTTGAACTCGCAAGGAACCGGACAATCTCTAGTTAAATGAAACAAAAGGAATCTATTTCGTCCTACGGACTAGAGTTGTGGTGTGTTGTAGGTCATGATAGCGTTAGAGGTATTTCCATTGTTCTAGCCAGTCTCTAAATAAGTCTATTTAGCAAATTTCATGCAAATTGAACAATCAAGGCTGTCTGATAACACAATTAGGAAACAAGTGGACGCAGACAAATATTATCAAACAAAGTAGCAATTTTATGGAATTCTCCTTCGAGTTTTACAATAAAATGCTTTTAAGTTGGCGCCATGCTAGCAGCACTTACTGCTGGGATTCATTGATTAGAATGTGACTCGATTCTGCTCTCCTTAACAGACAAACTGCTATCGCGCCGAACTTCATCCTACATCAAACTGTGCAGGAGATTGACAATTAATTTACAAAACTATTAATTAGATTGCATAGTTATGCGACAGTCAAAACATAAAATTGACGATGCTTGATTAGCTGATGTCTCAGAACGTGAAAGCCAGTAAACTGAGTGAGTAATTAATGAATACCGGCGCCGCTTGTCAAGAGCCATAATAGAGTTGAAACAAGTTCTTTATCAACAACGGCTAATTGGCCAGTGTTAATAATAGAACGGTTTCTTACCGTTTCCAGCTGTTCTATCCAATCACATTAATCATATCAGTCCCGATTAGTGAATATGGTCGTGACGAAGATTGTCTGAATTCTTCAGTTCTATTGGCTGAAGCGAACTAATTAAACTAATGAGTTCCACTCAGTAGAGTGCAACAGCGGTGGAGCCTACAGTGATAAGTTGAAAGACAAACCTCGCCTCCATTCACATACTCCATCACGAAGCAGAGCTTGTCCTTCGTTTGGAAGGAATATTTGAGTCCCTACAAAGAAATGATGAGCTGTAAAGACCTGTAGCTCGCCGAGCTGATTCAGAAGGGAAAGAGCTGAGGTGTAGATGGCTTACCGTTAAGAAAGGATGCTTCGTCTGCTGCAGCACTTTATTCTCTGTCAGTGTATGCTTTATCTCGTCCTACACGGCAGCAGTAAAAGAGAGGAAATCCCGGATTCTAATCAATAAGTTCCAACCTTCTCTATAATCATCTCTTTGGAGATGACCTTGATAGCGAATATCTCTCCGGAGCTCTTCTCCTTGCTCAGCATCACCTAACATGGAAACGCAGTCAATCCCAGAACTGCAGAAACAGAGCGGAAATTAACGCAAGCAGACTCACGGTCCCAAATGTTCCTTTTCCGAGCACTTTCAGCAGTTCGAAGTCCTCTAAGCTCTAACGAGAAGAAATAATAAAGCTGAGCTGCACTCCACAAAAACACTAGCGAGCACTAACAATCTTAGTCTTCGTCTTGGAAGGGTCGGTGTAGATGGAGAGATCGTCCGAAGGAGCGCTGTTCTGGGTCTTCACCTTCGTCCCGATCCTCTCGATGTGCATGCACCAGGCATCCCTGCAAACACGTGTTAGAAGTAATTGCCCAATCTCGACGTAAGACATATCCAGATGGGAATGCTGCTGTATATAATAATTAATCACTCCTACAGTCTAGGCCCAGTCATACTCACTGCTACGGCAGGTATAATAAGATAGGAAAGTTTGGGTGGCATAACAAGCTCATTAATTTCACAGCTAAGCCATCGGATTTGGTCATCGTTAGGAGCGATGCTAGTCAAAGGCTTGCGTATTACACGAATCGAAACAACGAACTCACCTCTCGGGGTCGTCCTCCAGCTGGAAGTTCCTGTCCACGTACGAGTCTATCTGCAGACACCTAAGAATGGCAGCTGTCAGTAGCTGGAGGCTGTCAGCCAATCAGCGACCTCTTACCTCAGAGTGAAGCCGGGCTTCCCGGCGAAGTTCTTCTTCGTCACCTGAGACCCTATCACACGGAATTGTTTATTTCCCGAAACGAAACAAACAGACAAACGAACGAATATACTCCGCACCTTTAACTGAGAAAATGTTGAGACAGTCGGTCCCGGGAGAGGCGGGCTTGACCTTGTAACCGACGAAAGTTCCATCTTCGAAGAGAATGAAGTACCTGGGCCTCCACGTGTGGATGTGTTCGCCTACAGAAGAGAGGATAGCAGGGGTGTGAGGGGGGGCGGGGGACAAGGGGGTTGGGGGTACTCACCTCTCTTCAGTACCTTCCCTTCCTTCACGATCTTCTCCTGCTTGATGATGGTATCGATTCGCTTGTCTAAGCTCGCCATTCTAGTTAACTAGCTAAGTGAGAGTTCTCTGCTATAGTAAGAGGAAGCTCAGAGCCTAATGCGAGATCAAGTGTCAGTGGGTTAGGTTACTGAAAGAGATCAGAGATTCAAAGTCAGAGCAGCAACCACCAAATCGCCACTCCAACTGTAACGCAGTTACACGCAAGGCTAAGCCAAACAGAAACTACAGTGAAACTGTCTAAATTTAGGTTCGCTAATTTAACCTTAAACAGAAAAACATACACTCATCGAACACAAAAATCCTTTCTTGTAAATATTGCTCAATCTTCTTATTTACAAAGGGACAACACTCAATCAGTGTACAGTATGATGTTGACGCATTTACACAAGTACAAAACGAATGTATAAAACCACGGCGGAACTAGGAATGCCACCAATCAAAACAATGGACACTTACTACACACAACCAATGGAGCAGACCGACTCGTGCCTGTACGGAGGCGTCAGGGCGAACCAGAAGTGCCAGGAGCAGAGCTCGCCGCTGCCAGGGGACATGAACCCCGAGGAGTACGGCATGAGCGAGTGGGAGCTGGAGAACGCGAGCTTGGAGGAGATCAAGAAGAAGATCGCGGCCTCTGGCTGCGGCTGGGCGGAGGAGCAGATGCTGCTGCAGTGGAGACGGACGCTCAAGTCCAGGTCTTACACCAAGAAGTGCCGCGACAAGCACCGCTCGCAGGTGCTGCACCTGTCGCGCGAGAAGCAGAGTCTGCAGAGAGAAGCGCAGACCCTGCGCCGCGAGATCTCCCAGTACCAGCGCCTGATGCGGGAGATGAACTGACCAACTGACCAACTAACCAACTGACCAACTAACCAACTGAACAACTAACCAACTGACCAACTGAACAACTAACCAACTGACTAGCCTTACTAGCTCAGTAGCACTGCCTTACTACATTAGTAACAACGCTGCATTTATTAGCAAAACAAGCAATTAAATGAAACCAGTTCTTACTTGAGGCAGCTCTCCAGCTGCCACGTCTTGCCCGTCAGTTTTATCTTCACGGGGGCGATCGGCTCCTTCTTGCCCGACTTTCCCGCGCTGCGTCCCTTCTGGCTGGAGGGGCGCACCCGGTCCAAGGGCAGCGAGATGAGTAGGGGGCCGGGGTCCTCACTCGGGGACGGGAGGGGGGCCACAGGTTCGAGCTGGGGGGCCGGGGGGTCAGGCTTGGAGGGAGGAGGGGGCATTTGCTCTCTGGCATCCGGGAAGAACGGCTTGGGTCTGTCGAGCGAGTAGTCGTTGCTCGCGAGGATGTTAGAGAACAAATTCCCCGAATTGCTCCGCGAGGGCTTCTTCAGTTTGTGTCCGTTCGCGCCCTGAATGGCGCTGAGGTTGGCTAAGTTCACGCGCTTAGGCCCCAGCTGCTCCGAGCGGGGGCCCGGCAGTGGCGGGAAGGGGGTGGGCGTGTCTGGCGTGAAGGACCCGGAGCGCGAGGGGGAGGTGCGGGCAGGGAAGACTTTAGAGTCCCCAGGAGTGTCCGACCCCGTCCCCGTCCCAGTCCCGGTCCCGGTCCCGGTCCCGGGGCTGAAGGGAGACCTGGCTGGGGCGTCGCAGGGAGGGGAGAGGGAGGGCTGGGGGTTATCGTGAGAGGAGAAGGAGTACTGTGAGAGGGGGGAGGGGGCGGGTACCGCGTTTCCATGTGTGCCTCCTTCTAAAAATAGAATGAATTTACTAAATATCCGGATACTTTGATATTTTTCGCAGTTAAATGCGAAATATGCAATAAACTGTGGCATTTTTAGATCTTTCAGTTAAAAAGGGAATTTTTGCAATTATTTTATGAATTAATTTTGCCTTCGGAAAAAGATTGACAAATATTATCGAATAATCGATTTTATAATGACTTCTGAAGATCTCGCTTATTCTCTTTATTAGCCTCGACAAATATGTGCAAACATCAGGCCTAGACATGAAACACTAAGACACTATCGCAACTAACGAATATTCAAAATCTTTCATTTTAGACAAGATTGCTGCTACGGTTGGGATCAATATATTCACTCAGGGTTACCATCAATGCTCTCAGTTCATTCAGGTCAGGACACAATAGTGTCAATTAAATCTCTGCAATCAAACTCAATAGCATAGCGAGATGACGTCAGCACATTACACACACAATACTACTTAAGTAATTGTCTGCTGATCTAAATGCAAGACAAGCAAGAAAGCTTTTGTTGAGTTGCAATAATTAGATTCTCCATATGATGTTAATGTTGAAAGTTAATAAATAATCGTTTAAAATTGTCAGTAATCGCCGAGGTCCGACCGCCAGACAGACAACTACAAACTAGCGACAATTCGGTGGGCATCGCAACCACTTCGTCCGGACAGGTGTTCGATTGGGAATATTAAATTATGACAAAAACAGAATTCCTATTCTGGTCGCTATATTTAATAGTCATAACAGGGATTTCACATTCGTTCCATAGAAACGGCTGTGGTTCAAAGGAATTTTAAATTTTAAAGCAAACTAGCTTCTTCCATCGCCAATCATGAAGCGTCGCAACAGCTGCGAACGCTCATTCTGCTGTTTTCCTGCTGATCAATTAGCTCAGATTACGAACTGTCTAGACGGAATTTATAATTAATTACGTATTATCAGAAGTTAATCTGCGGCGAGGAAGGTAGGCAAGAAATCCTCAGCAATCTCGGCTATAAAGCGCCAGTATCCGAGTCAGCAGCACACGCAGGACTCAACTCACCGTCCGAGCTGGAGTCCTCGCTCTGGTCGCGCCCAGCCTCGTCGACACATGACACCTCCAGCTCAATCTCGGGCTCGCCCGGGAGTTCTTGCGAGAGATTCGAGTCCGGAGTCCCGCCTGGGGGTGCGGGGGAGGGCGAGGAGACAGAGGGCAGCGCGGCTGCGCGGGTCTGTCCGTGTCCGGTCTTGGTGAAGCGCCCCAGCCTGGCGTGCACGCTCCGGTGGTACGGCGCTCGGTTCCGGTTGTCCCGCTGCGAGTTCCGGTGTCTGTGCAACACCGCCTCCTTCCTACACCGCAACATGAGAAGAGAATGGACCGGTAGTACCGGACCCAGGGCTTACCGGTAGTTGAAGTGTTTGTTGTAGGAGGCCGGGGGCCAGGGCTTGATGACAGGAACCGGCGCCTTTTTAACTCGGTTAGCATACCGGTAATAGTCATCTCTCTTGCTGTACCTACAATGAGCAGACAGTCAACGCACATTCCAGTTCTAAATCCGGACTAAATGAATATTTGAATATTCCCGCTCACATCATTGCAACTCAATATTTGTGCATAATTAATTTTAACCAATCAAGTTGTGAAATGTAAACCAAAACGAAGAGATATTAAATATTTTAATTAATTCAAATACTTTCCAAACGGAACAGAATGGACAGTGCCTGGACCTACCTGTCCGCGAACTCCTGCTCGTACTGAAGGAGGCGCTGCGAGAGCTGGGACGGAGAGAGGAAAGGAACGTGGTTGTAGTCGGAGGCGGACACACGGGTCTGTCCCTGCATCTAGTGAGCTGGAAAGGACACTATTATCTCCGCTCCCAGTAACCCACTGCCCGTTCATTGAAAAATAGGAAATAAAGTTTAATTGACAACAAGGTGATGCATCGTCTCACAAGTCTGAATTGGCCTAGAAGAATGATGCAATGAAAGAGAGCAGTGAAGAGAGACAATTTATTCCAGAAAATTTCTAATTAGTCGGGGAATGTTTATGTAAAATGCTCAGACAGTTCAGATTGATTGCAGCGCCATAGCCAGTATTAGGTTTCGATTTGTGCATTGACTGTAGATTTTGTTCAGTCTAGCGCAGCCGTATCTAAAGTTCAAAGTTTGGCTGCGGGATGGACAGACTCCATTCTTCCTATAAATAGCGCCTTTGCAGTAGTAGCAGTTATTTACAAGCTCTCTTCACGAATAAATTCTTAAACGATGGAATCCAGCAAACAACTCCAGTGCGCGCTCCCCGCGCCGGTAGAACTCGAGGTCACCTGCTACATCAGCCGGCGGGACGGCGGCAGCAGGACCAGCTGCTACACCGGAGAGGCCTTCCTCACCAAACAGTTCCGGATCGAGGTCGCGGTCTCCGGGTCCGCAGAGGGCGGCAGCAGCCCGCTCAACACGACGGTGTGTCGGAAGTGCCGCGAGGTGTTGCTGCACGAGTTCGAGCTGACGATGCCGTTCCTGGGCCGCGAGGAGCGCTGGCAGCAGGTGCACTTCCTGCTGAAGCACAGACCCAGAGACGAGGCCTCCGGCTTCCGCGTGGTGGCGCTCTTCGACGGGGGCAGTCGGGACCTGTGTCTCCCGCGGGAGGAGGAGAGCTGTCCGCTGTGCAAGTTCGCGCTGTCTCCGTTCGACAGAGCGAGCTCCCTCTCCGAGCAGAGTCTGTCCCGCGGCTACTCGCCGCCCTCCGTCCGCCGGGAGTCCTGTCGCAGGGAGAACCAGGTGGGGGACGCTCCGTTCGCGACTCAGGTCACACCTCAGGGGGAAGTCATCCAGAGGAAACCCCGCCCTGTGCGCGCGCGCCAGGACTTCATCTCTCCGTCCGACCTGCAAGTGAAGCCGGGCAGCGGCCAGGAGGCCGGCGCGGGACTGCATAGACATGTGAGTTTAACGGTTTCTAACTTCAAGTACTCCCCGCACGCGTCCAGCTGTCCGCGCAGATCCAAGTCTTCGTGCCACGCGCATAGGTAGGTGACCTGCACCCCTAGCTAACCCCGAATAGCTAACTAGGACTCTACGAATAGCAAGCCGTTTAACTGTACGATCAACTAGCCATTTAACTGTACGATTAAGTAGCCGTTTAACTGTACGATCAACTAGCCATTTAACTGTACGATTAAGTAGCCGTTTAACTGTACGATTAAGTAGCCGTTTAACTGTACGATCAACTAGCCGTTTAACTGTACGATTAAGTAGCCGTTTAACTGTACGATCAACTAGCCGTTTAACTGTACGATCAACTAGCCGTTTAACTGTACACTAATTCCTAGGAATCGCACAAGCTACGTTGAGGAGGACCGGCTCCAAACTCTCAAGAAAGGACTCCTCCAGAGACACCGCCCCCGGGGCGCAGCCTCCCTGAGCCTGCACGAGCTCTCCGCCGTGCACAGCAGCCAGCAGCACGTCAAGTCCTGCCGCGTGATGTAGCGGAATCACTTAGCTCGCTGTATAGATAGATTCTATCATTAATTATATTTGTTGTATTTTATGAATACTATGAAATCAATTCACTATGTACGTAGACACAATTCAGTTCGCTTACTTACTAAAACTTCTGATAATTCTGAATCGTTGTGTCTGCTCCGACCGCAATAAAGTCTGACAATTACGCAGAGTCTGACACGGTAGCAGTAGAGTCATCCAATCCTAGCTCGAGCAACGAAGCTTTTGCTGATACGAAGCGAGGGAGGAATTAGGTGTTGTAATGCTGGTGCAGTCAGACTGCTGCAGACGGTGCATCATCACAACAACGCGGCTCTGTAAACTGATTACGAAGAGCAATTCCATTTAAACTAAAGCGACTGAAGCGTACCTAGATTCGTGAACGCAGCGAGGGAGCCAATAAGTGCAGCCACATAGAAGAGCGGTCGAGGATTGCAGATGGATGCAATTGGCTCTATGGCCTCTCCAAGCAAATTCTATCAATAAAACGCGCCGAATATGCGCTGAGGCTAAAACAAGTTTGAACTGAGATAAGCGAATCAGATGTGTTGTGGAATGCGCGCCCGTCTGTCTGGCACCAGGTGAGTCACTCAAGCGCGCCTCGAGCGAGCTTCCATTAGTCCCACCGGCAGGTATGAATTAACGCGATCTCTAGGCTGGCTAAACTGATGCATTGGAAAGTGGAATCTCTCGCGACGCGCACGGGCAAGAGCTCGGTGCTGCTGACCATCCTCATGCTCACGCTCACGCTGGCCGCGTGGATCGTCTTCCTGACAGGGTTCGCCATGCGCAACCACTGGACGGTGGCGGAGCTGGACAAGACGTTCGAGCACGAGTACTCCTGCTGGTGGGGGCTGGTCTTCTCCGTGCCGCTGGGCTCGCTGCTGCTCCTCCTCTACACCTACTGCTGCCACATCCTGCTGGGGCTGGCCTACTTCCTGCTGGCGCAGCTGAGCCTGGTGTTCGCGGGTGGGGTGGTCAACGTGAACGCGCAGCGCATCATCGGGTTCTACAGCGAGGACGGGGACGACGAGTACTTCAACAAGTTCGTGGTCCTGGAGTTCTCGGCCTGCATCCTGCTGATCGTGTTCCAGATGCTCCTGCTCCTCACGCTCTTCCTGTTCCTGTTCCGCAGCCTCAACAAGCTGTCCAACTACGTGCACTACTCACAGTACGGACGAGACCTGCACTACAATCCCATAGACGACTAACACGCACCCCCCCGACATCTCCAGCCATTTATGCAACAGTTAGCTTGTGTGCCCTGTTTAATTATAACTAACTTTGTTATTCAACGACATTATTATTGGCCCTGGCTAGCAACGCCCCTAAAGGCGGAATGTTAGCTGGGCGAAGTGAAGTAAGGAGAAAAGAAATGAAATTAGAAACTGGCTAAAGCTATAATTAGATTAGTAAGATCCTAATCGAATTCGTTTCAGTGTCATACGACTTGTGTAATCCTGGCAACGCCATAACAAGTCTGGAATTCAGCGTGTACTTCAAACATTAATGTCGTAGAGGTAACGTTGCCAAATACATGCCTAGTAACGCTTAGAATGTACGACTTGTCATAACAAATAGTCACAATATGAAAGTGACATAACTCACTGTCTCTGTCGTCTCTGGAATCTGGAACTGGAACGAGAACTCAGCTCCCTCTCCGCTGCCAGTCTGACCGGAGAGTTGGGACCGGGATTGCCGGTAGAAGACGCCGTCTGGCCGCGCGGCGGGGCGCAGGGAGGGCCCGGACAGCTCGGGGAGGGGCTGGGCGCGCATCTTGCTCCGGTAGTCTCCGAACGCGGCGCGCATCAGCTGTCTTTTGCGCGGGAACGGCGTCTGCGGGGAAGAGAGCAGGCGCGTTAGGCGCGCGTTCTCCTCTGCGCACTTCTTGGAGCCGCGTTTATCGCTGGAGGCGATTTGGAGCTGCGCCAGACACCAGGCGAGCTCCAGCTGGAAGGTGTCGGTGGCGGGCTGGGTGGCCGTGCTAGGCGGGCGACAAAGAAATAATTTATAAATAGTGACAGCTTAGCTCCGACGAAACAGAGAACCTGCAATGCAAACATGTATATACAACCACAATAATTCCACAGTACTAAAAGCCAGTCAGTCGGCCAGTCAATGTACACACACTAAGTTAAAAGAAAGGGTTGGAGCTCTGAGGGAAGCTCGGAGCCCCGTTGTAGCTGTGAGGCGCCGTGGTGCCGGTACTCACGCCCGGCGCTCCCTGCAGCGCCCCGAACCCGGCCAGGCCTTGAGACCCGGACTGCCCGCTGCTGAAGTTTGGGAATCCGGCACTTGCCTGGCTTCCAGCTGAAAATCCGGTTCCTGGCTGGTTGGGAGCTGAAAATCCGGTTCCTGGCTGGCTGGGTACTGAAAATCCGGTTCCTGGCTGGATGGGTACTGAAAAACCGGTTCCTGCCTGGCTAGGTACAGAAAAACCAGTTCCTGCCTGGCTAAGGGCTGAGTATCCGGTTCCTGTCTGACTAGGTACTGAGAAACCGGTTCCTGTCTGACTAGGTACTGAGAAACCGGTTCCTGTCTGACTAGGCACTGAGAAACCGGTTCCTGTCTGGGCGGGAGCTGAGTATCCTGCGTACGAGCTGCTGGTACCGGTAGAGAGGCCGGAGAGTCCGGAGTAGTCCGGTGCTGGTTTCTGTCCGAGCTGAGGAGCTGGGGCGGAGGAGGGGAACATGGAAGGGGGGTAGGAGGGCTGTGGGGCGGGCGGAAGTGGGTTCTGGAAGATGGAGGCGAGCTCTGAGGCCTGCGAGAGCAGACCGGGCGGCTGTGCCGGTCCCGTGGAAGAGGACACTGGCGGTCCGGCAGAGCCAGAGGGAATGAGCGGCGCCTGTAGTGGGTCTAGAACGGACAGCAATCAGAGGGGTGAGAGAGGGGGGAGGGGGGTAGGAGGTAGGGGGGTAGGGGTACGTACCTGGTTTAGAAGTGTCGCGCATCTGGTTGAGCGTGGGCTGCGGACTGACGTTGGCGAGAAAGGGGTTGCTGGCGGTCTTTGAGGTGGTGTCGGGGGGCAACATGGCGAAAGGGTTCCCTTCCTGTCCCGAACCGGCGGCAGGCGCGCGGCCCAAATCCACTAAAGCGTCCAAATTGACGAGTTTGGCGTTTTGTCCCAGGAACTCGGACTCTACTGTGTTAGCTCCTCCCTGCAGACGCATTTATGAACAGACGGTACTGACCAATCAGCTGATGGGATCCGTTACCTGGGCGTCAGCTGTGGGGGCGAGGAGGGGATCCTTCGGAGGACTCAGGGGTCGGTCCAAGAGCGCGACTTCGCTGGGCTCTGCGGGCTTGAGTGCTCCTCCCCACGGGTCTGGGCCCCTAAGCAGTGGCAGTAAGAGCGGCGGAGTGGCTAATGTGTCGGAAGAAGCGACAACTCACATGACAATCTCGTTGGTGAGGTTGGTGGGTTTGAGGGCGGGACTGTCTGCCGGGGCCGATGTGAGGTCTCCCCAGGGGTCTGTTTCCTGGGCCTGGACCGGAGAGTCCAGTCTCCCTCTCAGCTCTCCACTCCACGGGTCTAGCAAAGTCCAGTGATGAACCATGGATACTAACCAATCCGCTTCCAATGCAAACCTATAAATAGACTCCTCACCTGACAGATCCGGCTGATCTCCCAGAACCGGCTCCTGCACCGGCACCGGCTGCAGGTCTCTGCTGCCTCCGGTCCACGGGTCTCCGAGCTCTGGGCCGGGCGCGGTCTGGGAAGGCTCCGGCAGAGACTGCCAGGGCTCCACCGCCCGACTGCCAGGGGGCGGGGCGATCATCCCGGGAGCTTAGAAGCAAACAAACGAATAAACAATTAAAGTAAACAAGCAGTGCTAGGCTGCACTCACTCAGCTTCTGATTCGAATCTGTCTTTGAGATCTGCAGAGCTGACTTCAGCTGATTGGCTTCATCCTCACTAGAACAACAACAACAACAACAAAGAGGCTGGCACAGCCGTATGGTCGCAGCGTCACAAGAACTCACGTGCGCTGGCTCTTGGTCTCGGAGTCCTCTTTGGAGAGAGCGAGCGCCAGTCGCAGCTGCAAGTCCTCTTCACCGCGGTTGATGGGCAGCGCCGCTTTGATGTCGGCGGACAGGTTGGGCGTGGACCCCGGCTGCCCCGCCACATTCCTACAAACGATGTCGTTACGAGCTAGCGACAGTAGGGGAACAATGGAATGTGAACTCACGTGTCTTTACCCTGCAGCGTCTTCCTCTCGGGCTCCCAGGATCGCGTGGTGAGGTCGCTACAGACAGAGAACCGTCACTGAGGCTATCTACGCAGTACTGTTGGACTAGGGATGAGTAGTTACCTGGAAGACGCCGGCACCAGCTCTCCCGAATGGAACTTCTTCTTTGTCTAAATAAATACTACATAGTACTGCTGCATAACGGCTAGGACCATGGACATGCTCATAGGAACAAACTCTGTTACAGTCCATAGCTCAGATAGTAAAAAGCGGGACATAAATGGGAAATTTCATGTAAAACGGGAAACTCGTCAAAATTAGCTCAATCGAAGAGTGATAAAATGTGACGGTTGGCAGGCATGAGACACTTATGAGGAATTAGATTGGTCGGCGGGTGAGAACCTCGAGCGCCTTGGTCCTCTCGGCGAGCAGCAGCTCGTTGTCGTTGAGTAGGATCGTGATCTGCTTAGCTCGGTCCCGAACTATAAATAGAACGCGAATGTCATCCAAGGGACCAATCAGCTGTCCGGTGGAGGGATGAACTCACTTGTGCGTCCCTGGTCCTTTGCGTCCTTGTCCGTGAACTGGAAGTCCTTGAGCGTGTTGATGATGTAGAGTTTGTCCTT
Source organism: Aphrocallistes beatrix (assembly GCA_963281255.1). Lineage (NCBI taxonomy): Eukaryota > Metazoa > Porifera > Hexactinellida > Sceptrulophora > Aphrocallistidae > Aphrocallistes > Aphrocallistes beatrix. Next base: position 5,560,740 of record OY725492.1, on the reverse strand, counting down.
CCAGTGCTGAATCACCCGCTCAGATCCCGTCTTGATCACGTAGTCCAGCACCAGCAGGGCCTAGCAACCGAACCAGTAATTTCGTTATACATTCCTAGCATACCAAAGAAGCGTACCTTGGCAACGTGTCTAAAGTTCTTCCCTTTGTCGTTGAGTCTCTTCTCAATCATGGACATCACCTCGTGGAAGTGCAGTCTAGAATCAATCAAATAATTTAATTAATTAATTCAGCAAACTAACAGTCAGGGCGGGCGTATCAGCTAACGGGGAAATAGGCGCGCAAATTTAATCGAATCTATGTAGGTTTAGGCGCGCCGAATCCATTTCAACTCCCAATGCCCTAACACTGAACAGAGTCCAGCAGCTGGCACCAGCTGTCTCATAAGCTCTAACTGGGAAGAGATGGACAATGAGCTTACAGCTGATGTGTGATGTCCGAGATCTCCGCCAGCTGTGAGGTGGTGGGGCCCCAGGTCTCGTTAGTGGTCGCTTCTCTCACCTTCAATTCCCCGAGGGAATAGTTCCCCACCGCATTCTTTCTACAAATAGAAAACGGAATAACAACAAACAAACAAACACAAATAGAGAGTGGCAGCTAACTCACATTCCTCTGAGAGCTGCCATAGCTACTCCGCTATAAGCTAACACAATGCAAGAGAGAAGTAACACAAACAAGTCAGAGACAGGGCAGTTAGAGTGGATTTAATAACTAAGCAGAACAGAACAAATTCATTTCTTGGCCAGGCTCTGGTACTCGGCCTGAATCTCCGCGATTCTGAGGCGGCACTTGTCCTGGGAGGTCTCCGCCTCTTTGATCGCCTTGTCGTGGCGGTCCATCTCCCCCTGGATGTACTCCAGCCGCTTGTCCACGGTGTCCCTGGCCTCTAGTGGGTCCTGCCGCACCAGGAGGGGCCCGACCAGTTTGAACACGCGCGAGTCCTCCCCGAGCAGCCGCAGCTCCTCCTGCACGATCTTGTTCTCGCTCAGCTGCATCTCCAGCTGTCCGTGCGCGGTCACGCCCCTCTGGATCTCCTTCTGCACCCCCTGCGCCCTCTGCACCTCCGCCTGCACCTCCTTCTCCAGCCGCGACAGCCCCGACATGCTAACTCACTGAACGCAAAGTCACAGGGTGCTTGGCAACAAGAGGGGGTCAAAGGAATGTAACGCAGTGTTAAAAAGGGAATAATTATTCATAGAAAATGGTCCAACACAATTTACAATCAATTCAACTCTGACGCAGGTCTTGTCACTGCATCGGCGTAGGAGCGGCGGGCGCTCCCTCCAACTCTCTGCTCTGCTTGAACATCTCGATCTCGTCCCAGATCAGACCTAGCACGGAACAATCACTCACACTCCACGCGACACTAGGCATACTGTACTGTAACCTGACACTAGTTCAGTGAAATATCCCAAAGTATTATTAAATAATCAATAGATGTGCCATGGATACACGAGGTGGCCACACCAGTAATCTAATAATGACCTCTCTCTCTCTCTCTCTTAAAATATTTGACACTGCTTGAGATAATTTGTCACGTCACTGAGGTAACGCCTGAGTGACGTATCGACACCTCGACACCGGCTAACAAGCTTTGTGAGGAGAGGAGGCGATTTAAAAGGGAAATCAATCTACAATGCAATTGCCTCCCACCCAATCCCCACGTCTTAAATCACTGGGAATCCATGAATAGGCATAGCCACTGAAGTCAGACATTTCCCGCTCCTTCGATGCGGAGCTACGACGGAGCTATGAGCGATGCTATCAGAGAAGTGAGACTCACCCTTCCACTTCTCCACGAGGTGCTTGGCGTCGTCGTAGTGCGGCTCCCACACGCGGGGCGGCGGCTAGAAGGGGACAGAGGTAAGAAGAGAGGAGAGGAGAAATGAACCTCCGCCGGGACTCACCGCTAGCTCCACCTCGTTCACGTCGTACCAGATGTTCACGTAGGGGTGCTTCAGCGCGTCGTCGATAGTGGTGCGCTTGTCCGGGTCTATCTCCAGCAGCTTCTTGAGCAGGTGCCGCGCCAGCTCGTCTACGGACAAGAATTAAACGGAGCCGAGCTCAGACTGAGACTCAGACTGAGACTCAGACTCAGACTCAGATTCAGACTGAGACTCAGACTCAGACTCAGACTCAGACTCAGATTCAGACTGAGACTCAGACTCAGACTCAGACTCAGACTCAGACTGAGACTCAGATTCAGACTCAGACTCAGACTCAGACTGAGAGGAACTCACTCCGCTTCACGTCCTGCGGCTCGTTGGAGTTCTTGAACTCTTCGTCCGGGAACAGCTCCACGAAGGAGTGGCCCTCCTGGCGCGGGCGGGACTCGCAGTACTTGCGCACGGTGGGGGTCAGCTTGTTGAAGAACTCGGGAGGGGGCGTGCCCAGGATCTGACATATCTTGTGCCACTGGTCCACATCTACGAAATTTGTAACTCATCAGCTGTTATGAAGTATAAACGTCTCCGAAGAGACCGGAAGTAACTCACAGTCACTGCCGGGGAGGAGCGCCTTGCCGGTGACCATCTCCGCGAAAATGCACCCGACGGACCACACGTCCACTAGAAGGAGCAGCGTAAAGCTGAGAAGAGCGGCGGTGCTATAAATAGAACAGACCTTGGTCCTCGTAGTCCATGCCGAGGATGACCTCAGGCGCGCGATAGTGTCTCGTGACGACGTAGGGGGTCTTGTGGAACTGAGTGTCCAGCTGTCTGGCCAGGCCGAAGTCCAGGATCTTCAGGGTGCAGTCCTCCTTCACCACGATGTTGGAGGGCTTCAGGTCCTGCGAGAGAGGCACACCTCTGAAATGGAATGTACGGAAATAGGAACGGAGAGAGAGAGAGCCTCTCCTTTCTCTCCTCTGTCCCCTCCCCAACTGTCCGCCCCTCCTGTACCCGCGGGTCAGACCGCGAGCTTATCAGGGGCATACATTTCAAAGAACCGGTTGGGTTGCTAGGAACTCACCCTGTGGACAATCCCTGACGCGTGGAGATGCTAAAAATAGAATTAATAGATCATATAATGGAACAGCTGATTGCGTAGAGCTAACAAGAGCCAACAGCTGATTGGCTGGGAGAGACGTACCCAGACTCCGCAGAGCAGCTGGTAGAGCAGGTAGGACATGCGGTCGTGGTCCAGCTCGCACATAATGACGCGGGACAAACTGGCGTCCATCAGGTCCATCACCAAATACCTGCAGCAATGTCACATAACCATAACTACGCGACTAGAGGGAAGGAATGCAACTCACACTTCTGAGAAGTCTGCGATGGTGGCCGCAGGTGTGAACACGTCCAATAGAGATATGATCTATGGAATGGAATGTTAGGAATGCGATACGGAGTTTGGGAGGTGTGTGGTTACATTTTTGTGGTTGATGATGCGCATCAGGTGAAGCTCCCTGTACGCCCGCTTGGCGTAGGTGTCATTGTCGAAAGTGTCCTTCAGCTTCTTCACCGCCACCCGCTCGTTGCGCACTCTGTCCATCGCAGATCTGAAAACAAACAAAGAAAATAACACAACAACAACAACAACAACAACAACAACAACAGCTGTGCTTGACTCACATGACAGTTCCCTGCGCCCCTGCCCCCACCGACTTGACGTCGACGTATCTCTGCTTGAGAGTGAAGACGCCGTCCTTGACGACCACGCTGTAGAACTCCTCCATAGCTAGCAACCGCGGAAAGGCAAATCGGAACTAAGAACAACAAATCTCCTCACTAAAAATAGGCTTTCTCATTAACACAAAAAACACAGAAAGTCAGCTGTCAGCACGGGACTGGCTGCCCCGTGCGGACAGCTGAGAGAGGGTGAGGCTGTGTGCAAGGAGGCCTTGCGCACAGCCGCCCGGAAAGTCCTCGCAGGCGGCTAGAAGGCCTGCCGGGGGCCGTGGATCTTCACGCCGAGTGCCCGCTCCAACTTGGAGACGATGTGGATGTTGAAGATGGCGCGTCCCGACTCGAACTCCACCACCACGTCCGGCTTCTCGTTGATTTTGGCCGCCAGGTCCTTCTGAGTGAGGCCCTTCTCCATGCGCGCCTGCTGGATCAGCTTCCCCAGCTCCAGCCCCACCCGCTCGTGCACCAGCTCCTCCGTCTCCGCGGCCAGCTGCTCGCCGGGCAGGCTGGGGAAGCTCTGCTTGTTGGAGGCCAGGTGCGGCATCTTCTTGAGGTGCATGTCGCGGACCATGGGCGACAGCTCGTTCACGTCCACCACCACCTCGGGGGGCGGGGGCGGCAGGAACACCTCCGGGCGGTTCTTGCGGAGGTACTCCAGGGCGCTCTCGGCGGACCGCGTCTTGGCCAGCTTCTTGGTCTTCCCGTGTCCGTAGAAGTTCACGATCTCCTCCGGCTTGCGGCTGAAGTTGATCTTCACTTCGTGTCCGAACTCGTTGTAGGTGCCCGGGGCGGCCTTGTACTCGGGCAGCGGGAACTTGTGCATCTGCGAAATCTCCTGCAGGAACGAGATCGGATTCTTGTCCGGGATTTGGGGCGCGATCCCGTCGACGTGGATCCCGGCCATGCCGCAATTCAGTAAATACAATCTAGCTTACAAAACATCGAACATTCACTCAAACCTGCGTTGCTATAATTAGGTCAGCGCATTGCGGTGACGTCACGCCTGCGGTAGCTACGCACGCGGATAGGCTTTCGCGGGAGTATAAAAGCAGCGAACAGCGCCGGTGCGTGTATAAAAATGCCGAAACAAGATCACTCTCGGGACCGCCTCTCTCACCTGGACGCGAAGATCTCGTCCATCCGGCAGCAGTGCTACCAGCTGCGCGCCGAGCGGGAGTTCATGCAGGTGCGCCTGCACGACCTGGCGCGCGACGTGGACGCGCTGGTGCGCCACTACGCGCGCGCGCAGGAGCAGAAGCCGCGGGAGGGGTCGGCCGCGATCGCTCCCGCCTTCCCGGCACTCGCACGGCGGAATTCGGCCTCGCTCCAGAACCTCGATTGTCTGAAGGAGCCGCTGGTGCTCACTCGGAGCTCCCTCTCCATCGACGACACCATTCTCAGACCGGGACAGCCGGTGGCCAAGGAATCCGGACCCCCTTCCTGTCCGCCCCTCACTCGCTCTCTGCAGTCCTCTCCCGTCGCCAAAGGGCACCGCAAGAGGATCTCGCCCTTGGACTCTTCACACCTCAAAGCAGACACTGCGCGCAACCGAAGCAACTCCCAACAGTCCCTGCCGGACTCCATCTCCAGGGACCGGGACATGCCCGCCAGTCGCGGCTCTCTGGTGCGCGCCAAGTCCGGAGACGTCCGCGCCGCTTCCAAGATGTCGCTCTCCAGCTCCTCGCCCGCCCTGGCCTGCAAGGACTCGCCGGGACACGCCCTGCTGCTCGGACAGAAGCACGGGGACCGCATCGACCACCTGGTCGGCCTCCTGACCTCAAAGACCTGCACGGACCTGTGACCCTGCCCCCTACCCATCTCCTCTTAGATTCGTCTCAGACGACAGCCTAGTCACTGATGAATTGATTTTATATAGTATGTAGCCTTACACGTAGTTAGTTACTGGATGGGTAGAGTGGAATTCTAGGAATGCTGCGTATAGTTCTGAGGTCAGGTTTGGTGGCTATGACTAGATGATAGAAATTAATTACTCAAATTATGCTGAATAAAGATTTGATAGTAACTCGGTAGGAATGAGTGGGAGCAGCAGAGGTGTGAAAAAGGAACCTCACACCCCGCGAGAACAGCTGTCCGACGTCCCCCTGAGCGACCTCCTGGCCCTCAGGGACAGGGTGGGCAGCAGAGAGTTCTCGCGAGTCTACCACAAGGAGAAACGGGCGGCCACAACTCCCAACACAAAGAAAGACAAGGATAAACCGCCGGAATTCTCCTCCAAGAAAAGGCCGCGCGTCCGTCCGAGCAAGCAGCCCCGCCGGGCTCCAGGGACGGACCCGCGCTTCCAGGAGCGCAGCGGCGCCTTCGACCCGGACAGCTTCGAGCGGGCCTACTCCTTCCTGGACGCCGTGCGGGGCGCGGAGCAGGAGGCGGTGGAGCGGGAGCTGCAGGGGGCGCGGGAGGTGTCGGAGCGGGATCGGCTGCTGGCGCTGCTGGAGCGGATCAAGGCGCAGGCGCGCGCCAAGCGCGAGCGAGCAACCGACAGAGCAGTGGCGCGGGAGTGGCGGAGGGGCGAGCGGGAGAAAGTGGGCCAGGGGAAGGGGCGGTTCTTCCTGAAGAAGAGCGAACTGAGGAGACTTCAGCTCGAGAGGAGATTGGGCGGCGCGAGCAGCAAACGGAAACAGATCGAGAAACGGCGGAAACGGTTGGAGAAGCGAAGCCGTAAAGGAATTCCAATCCGCCGGGACCAAGAGCCCACTGGCACTAGTTAGGACCTTTTAATGTGTTGATGATATTAGAACACCTGATTTGTTATGGAGTAGATAGCATTCCTGTAGTATCCATGGTTGCTAGGGCTGAGTAACTATTTGTAGTGATAGGACAAATGCGCGGACATTCCGTGCCACCTCACACCCGACACAAGCATCTGAAGAAGAGACTCTGCGCCCCTTACTCGCACCTCTCGCTCCCCACGGACCACACCTCCGCCTCCTACCGCCTCCAGCCCTGGCCCCGGCACACCCTCCTCCCGGCCGCGTCCAGACCCCAGCCGCCCCCTCAGCCCCGAGCGGACAGAGGGGACAGGGGAGAGGAGAGGGAGATCCGAGTGCTGGGGCGGATAGACACGCAGCAGGAGTTCCAGTACACGGCTCGAGTGCACCTGGAGCAGTTGGAGGAGTTCGCCCAATCCAGATTGCTGCGCAGCTTCGAGGTGGCGCGCAGACTGCTCCGCCCGCTGAACCACGTGTCCGGCCCGCGCGCCCTCACGCCTCCCCCCGGGCCCCTCCCCGTGCGGCCCAGCCAGGTGCTGCTGGACGCGCAGACCCTGATCGGCCACTCGCGGGACGCGCAGCAGGAGCGCGAGAGGCGCTTCCTGCGACGGGTCAGACAGTGTCCGCTCCTCCCGCCCGGCGACCGGGACAAACCGTCCCAGGAGCTGGCGGCATTCTCCGCCACGTGTCTGGGACACCAGCTGAGACAGCCGCTCGCCTCGCTGAGTTCGCTGCAGCGAGCCTGGGAGCAGTCCAGACAGAAACTCAAAAACGCATCCCGCATCAACTTACCCCGGCCCGTGGGCACCCTGGAGACGGAGTGCAAACATAGGAATGCTCCCATGATGCGGCCCCACCCCACCCCGGAGCACCTGCTGGTTGTGACCTCCACGCACAGCCCCGCGTCCCCCCGGGACATCCTGTCCCTGTGCAGCCTGAGAGAGGGGCTGCGGACCCTCAAAGACAAAAGCAACAAAAGAGTAAAATAATATATCAGTACATGTCTAAGTTTGTTACTCAATAATGACATTAAATCTCATTTCTTTGCTGCTGCCGCTTCCTGCTTGGCTCGCATTATGTCGGCGTCCCTCTGCTTCCTCGCCTCCAGGCTCACGCCCTTGTTCCCATCTTTGTCCGCTGCTTTGCCTCCCTTCCCCTTCGCGGCATCTTTCTTGGCGGCTTTGGCGCGTGCTAGTTCTCTCTGGTTTCCTCGCGTCATTTCAGTTAACTAAGTTTAGCTAGAGAGTCTATTTATAGAGTCAGTAAAGCCTAATTATAAACAATACAGAATAACTATAGCGTAACAATGCTACTATAGAGTCACTAAGGACCGAATGGAATGCAGGCCTATTTCTCGAAGGATTCGTAGAGCTTTGGAACGTAGTCGTCCCACTCGGCTTTGTAGAAGTTCGCTGCGACAGGAGTCAGTCCCAATTTGGAGATAAAGGCGCGGGGATCCCAGCCGCCGCGTCCGTCTATCTGGGTGCTGGTCCTGCGGGGCTCTTCGAACGCGATCTTTCCCGGCTGCTTCAGAGCCACGAAGATGTACCGGTGGAGACCGGTGCCCGGGGGCGGCCCGGAGCCGACGTACCCCGACAGCGTCTCTCCCTCCGCCACGCGGCCCCCCGGGATGTTCCCCGCCAGCCAGTGCAGCCAGTGCCGGAACTTCGGGTCCGCGCGGCTGGGTGCGTCCGGGTCCACGAGCATCAGGGCGTACATCCCGTCCGCGTCCACGGGCCAGCTGACCGCCGGCTGTGCCTGCACCTGTGTGGGGGTCAGGACAGCCCCTGTCACCAGCTTGAGGCCCCCTCCGTACTCAACTGACACGAGGGCCGGGGGCGCGGCGTCCAGGGTGTCAGGAATGATGTCGTCCAGTCCCAGACCTGCTGCTGCCATATCTCTATCTAATAATGTACGTACACGATAACCACAGAATTGTAAGCATTCCGACTGAGATATTTGCGGAGCCATGAGAATGGGTCCAAGCTATGAAGAGAAAATTGCGAATACACAAATAAACCAATCACGACACACAGCAATCAATCAGACGCAGCTACCACTGCGGAGTCGCGAACTGCGTCCGCGGCTGCGGGACCGGCGGCTGGCTGGGGAGGTAGGCGGAAGGGAAGGTAGGAGGGTTTGGACTGAAGCCGGCGGTCCTTGGGCGCCCCGGCTGGTCCTGCCGTATCAGCTTGGTCATCTGCTCGCTCTTCACTCTGTAGATGTGCGCCTCCGCCCTTTCCTTCATGAATTCCTTCAGGAAGTCCTGGATGCTGAGATTGCCGGCCAAGAACTTGTCCGTCACCTCCTCGGAGTGGTCCTCCTTCTGCTCCGACTGCTTCCTCAGCTGCTGCTGCACGTCCTCGGGATTCACACCTGGTATCACATTGTAATCAGATGTAATCACATTGTAATCGTAATTGTATTCACGAATAATCGCAGCAGACCTGATAGGATGCTGCGTAGAGAGTCGAGCCCCTTCTCATACTTGCCCTTGGCGATGGTGTAGGTCTGGCAGGAGTCGATCAGCTGCTGTCTGCTGGAGGAGAACGTGGGTTCCAGGTCCAGGGTCTCCTTGGCGATCCTCAGGTTCTCCCTCTCCAACCGTTCCCGCTCCCCTTTCAGGCGCACCAGGCTGGGCTCCTCCGCCATGTACGCCATGAACTTGGCCTCGTCCGCGGCGTTCAGCAGCCCCTCCAGGTCCGGAGTGCTCAGCTGATCCAAGCGTGCAGGCCTGCCACTCATTCTAATCAACCAATCAGATAACCGCTAAACCGTAGAATAGAGAGCTTATGCTTCGCTGCCAGATTTATATTATCTGGGCCCGGGGCCCCTGTCCTCAACTCCAGTTTCCCCTTATTGTCAAATAATAGTACTCATGCAAACAGAAAGATTTTAATATATGCGGATAGTTTCAAATACCATCTTTGTTTATCTCTAATTTGGGTGAGCAATACTTCATATCATGAAAAATATTACCAATAAATCTTTCCTCCACGGATGATAAAAATAGTGTAGATCGATATTCGAGTGTCTAAGTTTAAAAAAGTTTCTAGGGGGAAAACTCCCCCCCCCCCCCCCCCCCAATTTGACCAAAATATTTAGAAAAAAATATGCCTATGGTCACTGCATAGAAAGAAAACTGTAAACTGGGTATGTTTTTGATAATGTTCTTTCAGAAATGATCAACTACTTCACTTGCTTACGCTGAGCGGGTGGCGAACAATTCGTGTCCACATGAATAGCCCTCCAATTATGACACATGACAATTGCTTATAATAAAAAGTCGAGAGAGCATGCTCGTTAAGTCGAGAGAGCATGCTCGTTATATACTCCATTGGGGTAAGCAGAACTTTCGTCCCTGGAATTTTCGTCCCCGGAATTTTTGTCTCATTAGAGACTAAAATAAACGGGCAATAATATGTAAGGAACGGAATTTGAGGCTTTTGGAGTGGAGTATGTTTGAAAAAAAGGGTGAAAATGAGGCATTTTGATTGAGAAATCAAGAGGTGCGAAAAGGGCATTTCAGGCGATTAAAGTTCCGCCATTCCTCCATTGGTTACCAGCATCATACCTACTTATAATAGTAGGAAGTTATTACATATATGAAACTTCTCGAAATAATTTAAACCAATTTTACATCAGGATTTTTATAGGTGATACTCCGTACGTGAAGTACAGTATCTAGGGCGCATGTAGTAGATTCAAATCAGTAAATACCTTTTTTGAATATAAAGAAGGTATAAATGTAAAGAGCATGCTCTCTGGCAGGGACGCCGAACTTTTCGAAATCTAAGGACAATTTCGGGGTTCCAGGGGGGGCTCAGCCCTAAATTTTGTATTGCGTCTATGGGCCATCTTCGAATCCAGGGAGGGCTCGAGCCCCCCAGCCCCCCCCCCCGGGTTCGGCGCCTATGCTCTCTGGACTTAACGAGCATGCTCTCTCGACTTTTCAATACCTCGACATTTCGCAAATATAATGATTGAAGATTATTATGCTAAATTCTATGTCTAATATGATAAGCAATTTGCACAAAGTAAGAAAGTCTCAAGAACACAAATGATTCCAACTTTGCTGCGCCAAGTAGGAATCCCTACTTTGCGATAATTTTACATTCTGAAATTCTGAAAAGATTACGCAATTAAAGTGTGGAGAAACTCTATACGTACAGATATTTTTAATCATTCAAAACTTAGACGTACTCAGTTTTAACTTTCCTCAACACTCCATTTGGATTGTTTGTATTTTAACTTTCAGAAGCACACCCCCACCCCCATACACCCCTGGTTATACATAATATGCTGTTAATACGCATATTACATACGAGTATATATTATCTATGCATAGTGAAACCTGAGATAACGGCCACTCAAGTTATTATTCTCCGGAAGGTTAGTCAGTTGAATAAATATGCCATAACAAACAGAAGCGATGCTATGCGCATGGGCACTCGACATTTCAATATATGATTTATGATCTATCAGATTGAGGTAAAATCGGCTGATTAGATAGGAAAGGACATACCTAATTTACGAAACGGAACCATTCCGGGAAATCTGAGTTACCTAATTTACGGAACTTGGCGGAACGGTTCCGGAATTTTAAGTGCCTATTTTACGGAGTCCGTAAATTAGGCATTTATAATATCCGAAATGGGATATTCCGTAAAATAGGTATTTAAAATCCCGGACCCGTCCCGCCAAGTTCCGCAAATTAGTTACTCAGATTTCCTGGAATGGTTCCGTCCCGTTCCACCGTAAATTAGGTATGTTCGATGCCTAATTTACGGAATGGAACGGAACCATTCCGTAAATGTCCCATATTTACGCATTGTTAACGAGGATGTACTGTACTTGAGTGTTTATTATTTTGTACCCCCTCCCCTCTTCCATCCTCTAAAATTTGAAGTCTAGCTACGCCACTAGTTATGACCAAGCTAGATTCGTGGAAAAGTGTAGTGACCATTATTATTTATGATTTTTTCACCCAAGACCAGCGTTCTTAGACTTAGAACACTTGCAGTTGGTACTAGCATCTATGAGCATAGAGTCCACGCTACAGAGTGCGGAGGTGGGAGGACTGGTTGTACCCCAGCAACTCTCTGAAACGGGAGGAATGTTCCTGTCCCGCGTCCAGTTCATCCGGGACCATCTGGAGGAGATGGGGCCGGAGCGGGCACTCACGCGTTCCATCGTCTTCTCCAACAAACACTTCCTCGGGTGCACGTACCCCCGGGAGGTGGAGGAGGGGCTGGACCAGTATCCGGCGCCTCAGTGCATCGAAACGGGGTTCGACTCAATCACCAAGCGGCGGCTCCTGACCAAGAAGCGGACCCTGCGCCCGATGGGCTCGCCCCCTCCAACGCAGGGCTCCGTCTCGCACGTGTTCACGCTGGACTTCCAGCAGCTGTGTAAGCACATGTCCATGTCCCCCTGGAGGGAGGCGGAGGACGTGACCAGCAACCCCACCTCCCTCCTGATCCACTTCGCGCAGAGGAACGGGAACACCTGCATCTTCCACGAGACCACGCCCACCCTGTCCTCCTCGCAGGCGGCCTCCTTCCGCGTGGAGATAGAGGCCGTCACCATCGCCATCGGGGACGGACCCACCAAGGCGCGCGCCAAGAAGGAGGCGGCGCTCCGCGCGATCGAGGCCGTGTTCCACTGCCAGAAAGTGGTCGGACACCTCTCCCGGCCCAAGCGGGACCCGCGCGCGCAGCAGGTCGTGTCCCGCTCCGAGATTTCGAGGGGAGAGGAGGGGCCGGGGGCGACTGGGGTGTGGGAGGACCGCGGACTGAAGCTGCTGCAGAGCGCCGGCTGGTCCGGGTCCCCCGAGGAGCTGGGGGGCGCGGGGGACATGTCGCAGGCGTCGCTGCACCGCGCGGGGCTGGGGTCCGCGTCGGGGGAGGAGCTGAGCGGTGGCGTGATCGAGCAGAGACTCCAGGAGTTCCTGGATTCGCAGGAGGAGGACCTCGTCTTCTCCAGCGAGCTCGCCCCCGACGAGCGGAAGCTGGTGCACATCCTGGCGCAGCGGTTCGGACTCCGACACTCCTCCAGCGGCCAGGGCGACTCCCGCTACCTCGTGGTCTCCAAGCGCAGCACCTCCAACCCCCCGCCCCCCTTCCCCATGTCCTCCCCGCACATGCCGGACTTCCATCCCGGATACGGACCGGCGCCTTTTCGCGGTTCTTTCGTCCCCCCGCCCGACCGGTACCACTCGCACCGGGGCTGGCGGGGCCGCGGGAGAGGGAGGGGGTGGGGACAGAGGGAGAGGGGGAGGTGGACGGAGAGACACCATCCTTACTGAGCTCTTATCTGTATGCATTGAGCTATTCTCTATTAAATTCTGTTTTATCTCGTTAGCAATTCCTTTTTCTACAGACGCGTTCTAGTTACGCCTCACTCTTAGAAGAATGCCAGTGAGTTAAGTGAATTCTAACTTTAGAATTGGTTCAATTCATTATGATCTCTCCTAGTTACCTCGCCAGATAGAAGAATGCACCGATTCTGAAATGGACTAATCGCTATAATCACGCTTTTGTTCTATAATTTGCGTGACGTCACAACATCTATTATTCGCGGGGATTGATTGGTCTAGAAGCCTATCTCTATTCGCGCGCCAGCTCTGTCCTTAACGAGATATAACAGCGAAAATCTCAATGACTTATTTCTCTAAATTCCGATTCTGATTCTGATTCTGATTCTGATTCTGATTCTGATTCTGATTTTCGATTTCTGATTCGATGAGTGAGAACGCGGGTCAGCCGACCCACACACGCAAGCACGCGCGGCGCGGGCAGGTGAAGGACCAGAAGGCGCGCGTGACGATCGCGCCGGACGTGCTGAAGGAGCGGCAGCAGAAGCTGAGGGAGCAGCGCGAGACGCTGCGCGGGGAGCTGGACGGCCGGCACCGCTACCTGACCGAGGCCGTGGCGGCGCGCTTCCAGATGGAGCCGGCGGACGTGGAGGACGCGCTCCTGTCGGAGGAGAGTCTCCAGAAGTTCGAGGACTTCTTCAGCGCCGCGGGCGCTCTGCAGCTGATGTTCTTCCACGAGCCGCCCGCCGAGGGCGAGGGCCGCAAGGCCAAGCCGCGCATCCTGATGACGTCAGGCGCCGACCACGCGTACACCGGCCTGTGCGCCTTCTTCCTGAAGTCCGGCCGGAAGGCCCTCTCCACGGCCAACATCTCCTCCGAGGTGAACCTGGGGTCGCTTGAGTCGCCGCCCGACGGGATGCTGGGGGCGGTGGAGCAGCTGCTCGGTTCGCTCTTCATCCCGGCGCTGCACAGGCAGGCGAACTGGGGACGCATGGAGGACCCGGAGCTCCGGATGGACTTCCTGTCCCGGCTGGAGAACTTCGTGGGTGTCCTCTCGAACGCGAAGCTGTCCCTCTCCGACAGCCTCCAGTTCTCGGAGTGCCAGGTGGACCTCTCGGAGCTCTCCTCGCCCACGGACTTCCTGATGGCCGCCGCCAGCCCCGAGCTGCTGGAGCGCACGGAGGCGCAGGCGCGGGTCTGGTGCGAGGAGGTGCACCAGATCCTGACGGAGAGCGAGCAGATGCGCCAGGAGGCGGACGACGTGGGTCCGCGCGCGGAGCTGGAGCACTGGAAGCAGCGGCTGGCGCGCTTCTCCTCGCTCACGGAGTCGCTGCGCAGCCGCGCCTGCAAGGCCGTCGTCTCGCTGCTCATCGCCTCCAAGTCCAAGGCGCTGCGGGCCTGGCGCGAGCTGGACGCGCGCATCACGGACTACGCGAACGAGGCCAAGGACAACGTGAAGTTCCTGTACACGCTGGAGCGCTACTGCGAGCCGCTCTACAAGGGCCGGCCCGCCGGGATGGAGGAGGGGCTGCCCGGACTCATGAACGCCGTCCGCATGATCAACTCCTACTCGCGCTACTACAACACGCCCGAGCGGATGACTGCGCTCTTGGTGAAGGTGACCAATCAGATGATCACGGCCTGTCGCAGCTACATCACGCAGGACGGCCTTGTCAAGGTGAGTGCATTCCTTTGTAGCCGTTCTGTGTCCAGGGAGCTGTTTATATCCTGTGTGGCAGGTGTGGGAGCTGGAGATCCCGCTGGTGCTGAGCAAGATGGAGGTGTGCACGCACCTCAACGAGGAATACCAAGCCTCCTTCCGCCGCACCAAGGCGCGCCTGGAAGAGACGCCGAACGAGCGTCCGTTCGAGTTCTCGGAGATGTACATCTTCGGGAAGTTCAACGCGTTCTCCCTGCGCCTGAACAAACTGAAGGAGCTCTTCGCGTCCGTCCAATCCTTCCAGGCGCTGGGACTCACGCGGATCGAGGGGATGGACCCGCTGCACGCGCGCTTCCAGCTGGCAGTGAGCAACCTGAAGAAGCGGCCCTACGACCTGCTGGACTCCCGGCGGTCCGAGTTCGACGCGGACTACGAGGACTTCAAGAGACAGGCACTGGACGTGGAGGCGGGGCTGCAGCTGCTCATGAACAACTCCTTCGAGGGGATCACCTCCACGCAGCGAGCTCTCTCCCAGCTGCAGAGGTTCGAGCGACTCCAGGTGAGCCACTGACACCTCTGATGCCACTCAGACACACCATCCATACTCGCTGATACACGTTGATCGGTTTCCTTTTCTGCGAATTTGCATTAGTCCATTCGTTTGTATATTGAGGTACTGTTGCGTACGATCTCATGAATCTACGCAACAGTACTAATAGAGTCATTATGTGCCATGCATTCCACTGTTAGGACTCAGTGAGAGATCTTAGATAGTCAGGAAGGAATGAAATCTCCTAAGAACAAACCCTTAATATCCCACACTTGTGACGTATTCTAATTCCAATCAGGTCAGCTGTCTGAACATTCCTGGCCGCTACGATCTGTTGCTGCAGCAGTACGCGAAGACTGACTTGGCGCACGCGCAGAACTTGTATAACACACACCGACACAATCCTCCAATCGGCAGAGACATGCCGCCAGTGGCAGGAAAGATTTCCTGGGCGCGCAAACTCTACGACTTCATCTCCGCACCAATGAACTCCTTCTCTCAGGTCCCGGACCTCCTCAGTGAGTAGCAACAGCTGATTTCATGTGACGTCATAGTGCATGGTATTATTCTAGAGTGTGACCTACAGGTACCGCCTCCGCCGTGAAGGTAGTCCGGCAGTACAACCGGTTCTCGCGGGTCCTGACGGAGTACGAGATGCTCTACTACGACGCGTGGGTGCGGCAGCTGGACGCGGCGCAGGAGGGACTCAAGGCCTCCCTGCTGGTGCGCCACCCGGACACCGGAGAGGTGTTCGTGAACCTGGACAGCCAGATCCCGGCGCTGGTCCGCGAGACCACCGTGATGTCCCGGCTGGGCCTGGAGATCCCCGCCCAGGCCAAGGCCCTCCTGCAGAAGGGCCGCGCCGTCCGCGAGTGCCACGACCAGCTCCAGCTGCTCCTGTCCGCGGTCCGGAAGCAGAGGGGCGCAGTGAAGGAGCTGCTGCGGCCGCTGGTGCAGCACCACTTGAGGCGCGTGGAGGAGGTGCTGGAGCCGGCGTTCACGCGCCTGACCTGGCACTCCCTGAACACGCAGGCGCTGATCCGGTCCGTGTACCGGACCCTGGACGAGCTGGACACGCTCTTCTCCACCGCCAACAACATCCTGGAGAACCGCATCGAGGCGAACCTGCACGAAATGGGCGCCATGCAGCTGTCCGCCCTACCGGACACTGAGCCGTGGTCCTCGGACCGGTTCCTGTCCCGCGTGGAAGAGACCTGCGTCCAATCCGCTGTGCAGCTGAACATCCGGAACACGCAGGTGGAGCAGGCCTCCAAGGAGCTGGTGGCGCTGCTGATGGCGCCCTTCCAGGACCCGCAGCTGCCGGAGCACCTGCGGGAGGCCAACCTGAAGCAGGTGCTGGCCCAGGGCGGCTCGGACGAGCTGTACCTCAAGGCCGGCGACCTGACGGCCATCCGCCGGAAGCTGCAGTTCCGGGACATCCAGGAGGAGGCCTGCGAGCTGCGGACGCACCTGATGCACCGGAACCTGGAGGCGCTCGTGCGGTGCGCGCGCCTGACGCTGGACGCCCTGCGGCGGCGCATCACGGTGAGCAGCATGATCAGCTACGGCGAGGCCGACGCCAAGAAGGACCAGCCGCCCGCCTTCCGCGCGCAGCTCTTCCTTGCGCTGCCCAGCATCGAGATGCGCCCGGCGCTGGACGACATCCAGCAGACCGTGAACCGCGCCGCGCAGCTGGTGGTCTCCGTCTTCAAGCAGGTCCCCGTCTGGGGCCAGGCCGAGGCGCGCAAGTGCGGCGAGGCCGAGAAGCCGCTGCTCACGGGGGTCTCCCTCGGACAGATGACCACCTCGCAGGTCTCCAACACGGACGCAGGCGCCAGTAGGGTCCGGCTGGACGGCGGCGTCCGCGTGAAGAACTACTACCGCTCCGTGTCCGAGCACAAGGAAGTGGCGAAGCTGGTCTCCATCCTCACCTCCGGGATAAATTCCACCAAGAGTCTCATCTCCAGGGCGACCGCCGCCTTCCAGAAGTATGCGCACGTGTGGACTGTGGACAGGGAGAAGCGCATCGCCGAATTTCTAGAAGCCAGCCCTCATCTCTCCGACTTCAAGGCCGAGATCCTCTCCTTCCAGGTAGTGCCACTTCCTTATAAGGCAGTAGCTTATTCCCTATAAGGAATAAGCTACTTCCTTATAAAGAATAAGCTATAAGGAAGTAGAATATTCCTTATAAGGAAGTAGCTTATTCCTTATAAGGAATTGTTTAGTATTGTATTGGGTGCAGGAGTTGGAGGTGCGGATCCTGGAGGAGCAGGAGCGGCTGGACGTGGGGGCGGTGGCGCTGTACACGGAGGACCTGAAGGTGTCGCTGGAGTCGGAGGCCAAGGCTTGGAAGCTGCTGTTCGGGCGCGCGCTGAACCAGAAGTACTGCCAGCTGATGGACCGGATCCTGGCGGACATCGAGGACCTGCACGTGCGGCTGTCGCGCGAGGTGAAGGACCTGGACGACGTGCGGATGGCCATGGCGGCGCTGAAGGAGATCCGCGAGAAGGAAATCTTCATCGACAGCTCCATCGGTCCGATCGAGGAGAGCTACGCCATGCTCAGCAAGCACGGCATCCCGGCGCCCCGCGAGCAGGTGGAGCGCGTGGACACGCTCAGGTACCAGTGGGAGAAAGCGAGCGCCCTCGCCGCCAAGGTCCAGTCCCACCTGATCACCATCCAGCCGCAGTTCAAGGGGACGCTCATCCACCAGATCGAGGTGTTCGCGGGCGACACTGGCGCCTATTTCTCGGACTACAAGGAGCGGGGACCTATGGCGGACGGAATCCCCCCGCGCGAGGCGTCCGAGCGGCTGCAGGAGTTCCAGATGAACTTCGACTCGACCTGGCGGCGCTTCCAGACCTGCTCGGACGGAGAGGAGCTGTTCGGACTGGTGAAGACGCCGTACCCCGAGCTGGAGCGCATCCGGCGGGAGCTGAACCTGCTGCAGAAGCTGTACGGCCTCTACAACACAGTGATGGACAGCATCGACGGGTACTACGACATCGCCTGGAGCGACGTGGACATCGAGAAGATCAACGCAGAGCTGCTCGAGTTCCAGAACCGATGTCGCAAGCTGCCCAAGGTAAGCGTCCTAGTATCGCGATGACGTCATACTTTGTAATGCCGTAGAGTTAGTAAACTCACGGGGCGAAATGTGTGAAAGCCAAATACTTAATAGTAATTGAGTTTTACATATTCATTAGATCCAAGGTTGCAACCGAATATCATCAGTATTCGTATTCGGTTCAGGAACTATTCATGAATACTGATATTCGGTTCAATCGGTTTCAACCTTGATTAGAACCTGCATACTCCGACACTCATTCACAAATCATCGGATTATGCAGTTTATTATCGTTAATTCATTCCCATCGAATTGGCGCTGTATTTCGCTAATCGCGAATCCGAACGATATTATCATTGGCACAGAGCTGTTCTGATTAGCAAAAGTGTGCAGTACTTATTTTCATTCTAAGTGCGTAGTTGTGAATCTAAGGAGAGCTCAGACATGTGTAATTGCGATGACGTCACCAAGTTATCTGCGTAGGGGCTGAAAGACTGGCAGGCGTTCGAAGAGCTGAAGTGCAAGATCGACGAATTCAACGAGACGTGTCCGGTGCTGGAGATGATGGCGAACAAGTCCATGCTGCAGCGGCACTGGCACCGGATCGAGGAGGTGACGGGACACAAGTTCGACGTGGAGAGCGAGGGCTTCCAGCTGCGGAACATCATGGAGGCGCCGCTCCTCAAGTTCAAGGAGGACATCGAGGACATCTGCATTTCGGCGGTGAAGGAGAAGGACATCGAGTCCAAGCTGAAGCAGGTGATTCTGGACTGGAACACGCAGGCCTTCTCCTTCAACACCTTCAAGACGCGGGGGGAGCTGATGCTGAAGGGAGAAGAGACCGGGGAGATCATCTCCATGATGGAGGACTCCCTCATGATCCTCGGCTCCCTCATGTCCAACCGCTACAACGCACCCTTCAAGAAGGACATCCAGCTGTGGGTGCAGAAGCTGTCCAACTCCTCTGAGATAATCGAGAAGTGGCTGGTGGTCCAGAACCTATGGGTAAGCTCCTCTTCCTGAGTAGTGCGTGACGAGTGCGTGATCCGTGCTATATCCCTCAGGTCTACCTGGAAGCGGTGTTCGTCGGCGGAGACATCGCCAAACAGCTGCCGAAAGAGGCGAAGCGCTTCTCCAACATTGACAAGTCGTGGGTGAAGATCATGACCCGCGCGCACGAGACTCCCAACGTGATCACGTGCTGCGTGGGGGACGAGACCATGGGGCAGCTGCTGCCGCATCTGCTGGAGCAGCTGGAGCTGTGCCAGAAGTCCCTGACCGGGTACCTGGAGAAGAAGCGGCTGGTGTTCCCCCGCTTCTTCTTCGTGTCGGACCCCGCCTTGCTGGAGATCCTGGGGCAGGCGTCCGACTCCCACACCATTCAGGCGCACCTGCTGAACGTGTTCGACAACACAAAGAGCGTCACCTTCCACCCGAAGGAGTACGACAAGATTCTCCAGATCAACTCCCGCGAACCGGAAACCATCGACCTGGAGAAACCGGTGCTCGCGTCCGGCAACGTGGAGCACTGGCTGGGGGCGCTGCTCCAGCAGTCGCAGAACTCGGTCCACTTCGTCATCCGAGAGGGAGCAGTGGCCATCGAAGACCCAAACTTCAACCTGCTCGAGTTCGCGGAGAGCTACCCCGCCCAGGTGGGCATCCTCGGCATCCAGATGCTGTGGACCAGGGACGCGGAGAGTGCGCTCATGAGCGCGCGGCAGGACAAGCGCATCATGGGCGCCACCAACCAGGCCTTCCTCGACATCCTGAACATGCTCATCGACCAGACCACCCGCGACCTCACCAAGATCAACCGCGTCCGCTTCGAGACGCTGATCACCATCCACGTGCACCAGCGAGACATCTTCGACGATCTGGTGAAGATGCACGTGAAAACGCCGACGGACTTCGAGTGGCTGAAGCAGAGTCGCTTCTACTTCAAGGAGGACGTGGATCGCTGCGTCATCTCCATCACGGACGTGAACTTCGTCTACCAGAACGAGTTCCTCGGCTGCACGGACCGGCTCGTCATCACGCCCCTCACGGACAGGTGCTACATCACGCTCTCGCAGGCGCTGGGAATGGCGCTGGGGGGCGCGCCCGCGGGGCCGGCAGGTACCGGTAAGACCGAGACCACCAAGGACATGGGGCGGTGTCTGGGCAAGTACGTGGTGGTGTTCAACTGCTCGGACCAGATGGACTTCCGCGGGCTGGGCAGGATCTACAAGGGTCTGGCGCAGTCCGGTTCTTGGGGCTGCTTCGACGAGTTCAACCGGATCGAACTGCCGGTCCTCTCCGTGGCCGCGCAGCAGATCGCGGTGGTGCTGACCTGCAAGAAGGAGCGCAAGAGCCAGTTCATCTTCACGGACGGAGACGTGGTGGACATGAACCCAGAGTTCGGCCTCTTCCTCACGATGAATCCGGGCTACGCGGGGCGCCAGGAGCTGCCGGAGAACCTGAAGGTGAACTTCCGGACGGTGGCCATGATGGTGCCGGACAGACAGATCATCATCCGCGTCAAGCTGGCGTCCTGCGGGTTCCTGGAGAACGTGCTCCTGGCGCGCAAGTTCTTCGTCCTGTACAAGCTGTGCGAGGAGCAGCTGTCCAAGCAGGTGCACTACGACTTCGGTCTGCGGAACATCCTCTCCGTCCTGCGCACCCTCGGCGCCTCCAAGCGCGCCAACCCGCAGGACTCCGAGAGCACCATCGTGATGCGCGGGCTCCGGGACATGAACCTGTCCAAGCTGGTGGACGAGGACGAGCCGCTCTTCCTCTCGCTCATCAACGACCTCTTCCCGGGGATCGTGCTGGAGAAGGCGGGCTACCCGGACCTGGAGGAGGCCATCTCCAACCAGGTGCGCGCTGCCAGCCTCATCAACCACCCCTCCTGGACGCTGAAGGTAATCCAGCTCTACGAGACGCAGCGCGTGCGCCACGGATTCATGGCGCTGGGCCCCTCCGGCACCGGCAAGAGCTGCTGCATCAACGTTCTCATGCGCGCCATGTCGGACTGCGGGGAGCCGCACAGGGAGATGAGGATGAACCCCAAGGCCATCATGGCGCAGCAGATGTTCGGCCGCCTGGACGTGTCCACGAACGACTGGACCGACGGGATCTTCTCCACGCTGTGGCGCCGCACGCACAAGGCCAAGAAGGGCGAGCACATCTGGCTGGTGCTGGACGGCCCCGTGGACGCCATTTGGATCGAGAACCTGAACTCAGTGCTGGACGACAACAAGACGCTGACGCTGGCCAACGGAGACCGCATCCCCATGCACCCCATGTGCAAGATCGTGTTCGAGCCGCACAACATCGACAACGCCAGCCCCGCCACCGTGTCCCGCAACGGGATGGTGTACATGAGTCCGTCCGGCCTGGACTGGCGCCCCATCCTGGACGGCTGGCTGCTGAGCCGCCCGCCGCTGGAGTCCTCGGTCCTGCGGGAGCTGTTCCACGCCTCCTACCAGGAGCTGTACGAGCACGCCACCACGGCGCTCCTCGCCAAGATGTCGCTGCTGCAGTGCATGTACGTGTCGCAGACGCTGTCCCTGCTGCAGGGACTCATCCCCGACAGGGACGATGGGGCGCCGAACCCGCGCGCCACTCTGGATCACCTCTACGTCTTCGCCGTGATGTGGAGCATCGGCGCTCTGCTCGAGCTGGACGACCGCGAGAAGATGGAGCAGTTCATGCGGGCCAAGCTCTCCCTGGACCTCCCGGTCTACCCGGAGGGGTCGGGCGACACTATCTTCGAGTACATGGTGGACTCGGAGGGGGCGTGGCGCCACTGGAGCGACCAAGTGGAGGAGTTCGTGTACCCCTCGGACTCCGTCCCCACCTACGCCTCCATCCTCGTCCCCAACGTGGACAACGTCCGCACGGACTTCCTCATCCAGACCGTGTCCCGGCAGGAGCGCGCCGTGCTGCTGATCGGGGAGCAGGGCACGGCCAAGACGGTCGTCATCAAGGGCTGCCTCAACAAGTACGACGCCGAGCTGCACCTCCAGAAGTCCTTCAACTTCTCCTCCGCCTCCACCCCCGGCATGTTCCAGCGGACCATCGAGAGCTACATCGACAAGAGGGTCGGGACCACGTTCGGACCGCCGGCCGGCAAGAAGATGACGATCTTCATCGACGACATCAACATGCCGGTCATCAACGAGTGGGGCGACCAGATCACGAACGAGATCACGCGCCAGACGATGGAAATGCGCGGGTTCTACTCGCTGGACAAGCCGGGCGACTTCACCCACATCGTGGACATCCAGTTCCTGGCGGCCATGAACCACCCGGGGGGCGGCAGGAACGACATCCCGCAGCGCCTCAAGCGGCAGTTCGCCATCTTCAACTGCACCCTCCCCTCCAACGCCTCCATCGACAAGGTCTTCGGCGTCATCGGCCTCGGCTACTTCTGTCCGCAGCGGGGCTTCTCGCCGGAGGTGATCCAGCTGGTGCCGCAGTTGGTGGTCTGCACGCGGCTGCTGTGGCAGGCCACCAAGGTGAAGATGCTGCCCACGCCCGCCAAGTTCCACTACGTCTTCAACCTGCGCGACCTGTCCCGCATCTGGGAGGGCGTGCTCAAGGTGCAGGCGGAGGCTTGCCACTCCGCGCCCGTCCTGCTGGCCCTCTGGAAGCACGAGAGCGTGCGCGTGATCGCGGACAGGTTCACCAACGCGGCGGACAAGGTTTGGTTCGACAAGTCCCTGCAGCGGATTGCGCTGGAGCAGCTGGGCGAGCCGCTGGCCGCTCAGATCCCGGCGGAGCCCTACTTCGTGGACTTCCTCAGAGACGCACCCGAGGCAACGGGGGAGGAAGGGGACGAGGCGGACCTGGAGCCCCCCAAGATCTACGAACTGATCCCCACCTGGTCGGAGCTTCAGGTCAGCTAATGTTTCTTGTTTGTGTGTTATTGTTTACTTCCGTTGTTTGTTGTTGTTGTTGTTGTTGTTGTTGTTGTTTACTTGGTTGTTTACTTGGTTGTTTGTGTCGCAGGAGAAGCTGGCGCAGTTCATGCTGCAGTACAACGAGACGGTGCGCGGCGCGGGGATGGACCTGGTCTTCTTCAAGGACGCCATGGTGCACCTCATCAAGATCTCCCGCGTCATCCGCACGGACCGCGGGAACGCCCTCCTGGTGGGGGTCGGCGGGTCCGGGAAGCAGAGTCTGACGCGGCTGGCCTCGTTCATCGCCGGGTACAAGACCTTCCAGATCACTCTCTCCCGCACCTACAACGTCTCCAACCTGATGGACGACCTCAAGACCCTCTACAAGGTGGCGGGGCTGCAGGGCCACGGCATGACCTTCATCTTCACGGACAACGAGATCAAGGACGAGGCCTTCCTGGAGTACCTGAACAACGTCCTCTCCTCCGGGGAGGTGTCCAACCTGTTCGCCAGGGACGAGCTGGACGAGATCCGCGGGGACCTGATCCCCGTGATGAAGCGGGAGTTCCCGCGACGCCCGCCGACCCCCGAGAACCTGTACGACTACTTCATCAGCCGCGCGCGCCAGAACCTGCACGTGGTGCTCTGCTTCTCTCCGGTGGGCGAGAAGTTCTGCAACCGCTCCCTCAAGTTCCCCGGCCTCATCTCCGGCTGCACCATGGATTGGTTCTCTCGCTGGCCCAAGGACGCCCTGGTGGCAGTCGCCAAGCACTTCATCGAGAACTTCAAGGTATGTAGCCCATAGGAGTAATGACGTAGGAGGAACCGTAAAAAATGGTGACGTCACATACCACCACATCAAACTTATATTCCCCGAACTAATACTTGGCACCTTTCTCACTGTGGGGACGCAGCATTTTCCGAATTGCCTTAACTGTCATCTGTCCTAATCGATTTTTAGAATATTGTCATTTGTCCGAATCGTAATTTGAAATATTGTCATTTGTTCGAATTGGGACGCTGCATTTTTCAGAATTTTGAAGTATAGTCATTAGTCAGAATTTCCTTTGTTGGCGTTTGTCAGAATAAATGTTATCGAGTTCTGACTTTGTCAGAATGCGAGTTCTACTCTAGTTCCGTGAGAAAGTGGTTGAGTGGCATTTTAGTTTTTTTTAGAATGAATGGGAGATTGAAAGTCAACATTTTGGAGATGATACGTATACATATAAGAAAAGTGTGAAAGGGAGCTTTTTAAGTTCGAAATATTGTCCAATTGAGTGTAAAATTGGCATTTTAATTTCGTGACGAGGGGGGTTGAATGGCATTTACTGGAATTAGGAATCCTATTCTGACAAGCGCCAGCAAAGGAAATTCTGACTAATGACTACTTCAAGTTTCTGAAAAATGCAGCGTCCCCATCCGGACAGGTGACAGTCAGTCCAAAAACGATTCGGACAAATGACAATATTCCAAAAACGATTCGGACAAATGACAACTTAGAAATTCGGACGAATGCATGCGCCTCTTCACTGTAAAGATGAATTTATGGTGTTTGGTTATTGTGGTTATTGTGGTTATTGTGGTTATTGTGGTTATTGTGGTTCTGTTGTAGGTCGACTGCTCGGACGATGTGCGCTCAGAGGTGATCCAGACGATGGGGCTGATCCAGGACTACGTGGCGGAGGCCTGCACAGATTACTTCGCGCGGTACCGCCGCGTGACGCACGTGACCCCCAAGTCCTACCTGTCCTTCCTGTCCAGCTACAAGGGCGTGTACTCGGAGAAGAGCCGCGCGCTGCTGGAGCTGGCCAGCCGGATGTGTCTGGGGCTGGACAAGCTGCTGGAGGCGCAGGCCTCCGTGGAGCTGCTGCAGAAGGAGCTGAACGTGAAGGAGAAGGAGTTGGCCGTGGCCAACGTGAAGGCGGAGCAGGTGCTGCAGGAGGTGACGGTGTCCGCGCAGGCCGCCGAGAAGGTGAAGGCCGAGGTGCAGGTGGTGAAGGACAAGGCGCAGGCGCTGGTGGACGCCATCGAGGCGGACAAGGCCATCGCCATGGGGAAGCTGTCCGCCGCCAAGCCCGCCCTGCAGGAGGCGGAGCGCGCGCTGCAGACCATCCAGCCGTCCCACATCTCCACCGTCCGGCGCCTGGCCAAGCCGCCGCACCTGATCATGCGCATCATGGACGCCGTGGTGCTGCTCTTCCAGCGGAAGATCGATCCCGTCCAGCTGGACCCCGAGCGGCCCTGCGTGAAGCCGTCCTGGAGCGAGGCGCTGAAGCTGATGGGGTCCGGCGGGTTCCTGGGGGACCTGCTCAACTTCCCCAAGGACAAGATCACGGAGGAGACGGTGGAGCTGATGGAGCCGTACCTGCGCATGGAGGACTTCACGATGGAGGCCGCCAAGAAGGTGTGCGGGGACGTGGCGGGGCTCTGCTCCTGGGCCAAGGCCATGTCCATCTTCTTCTGGATCAACAAGGAGGTGATCCCGCTCAAGGCCAACCTGGCCGTGCAGGAGGGCAAGCTGAACAAGGCGCAGGACAAGCTGAACGTGGCGCAGGCGCAGCTGGACGAGAAGGAGCGCGAGCTGCAGGCCGTGCAGGCCATGTACGAGAAGGCCATGCGCGAGAAGCAGGAGCTGCTGGAGGACGCAGAGACCTGCAAGCGCAAGATGAACGCCGCCACCGCGCTCATCAGCGGGCTGGGCGGGGAGAAGGAGCGCTGGACGCGCCAGAGCAAGGAGTTCCAGGGCCAGATCAAGCGGCTGGTGGGGGACGTGGTGCTGGCCACGGGCTTCCTCTCCTACGCCGGCCCCTTCAACCAAGAGTTCCGGAACAAGCTGCTCGAGACGTGGAAGAAGGAGCTGCACTCCCGCCAGATTCCTTTCTCCCAGAACCTGAACCTCATCTCCATGCTCACGGACCAGGCCACCATCTCCGAGTGGAACCTGCAGGGTCTCCCCAACGACGAACTCTCCGTGCAGAATGGGATCATCGTGACGTCAGCCTCCCGCTACCCGCTGCTGATCGACCCGCAGGGCCAGGGCAAGATCTGGATCAAGAACCGGACTGGCGCGGACCTGCTGCAGACCAGCCTGAACAACAAGTACTTCCGGCAGCACCTGGAGGACGCCCTCTCCCTGGGGCGGCCGCTGCTGCTGGAGGACGTGGGGGAGGAGCTGGACCCGGCGCTGGACAACGTGCTGGAGAAGAACTTCATAAAGTCCGGCAGCAGCCTCAAGGTGAAGGTGGGCGACAAGGAGATCGACGTGATGCGCGGGTTCATGCTGTACATCACCACCAAGTTCCCCAACCCCTCCTACACCCCGGAGGTGTTCGCGCGCACCGGGATCATCGACTTCACCGTCACCATGAAGGGGCTGGAGGACCAGCTGCTGGGCCGCGTTATCCTCACGGAGAAGGCTGAGCTGGAGAACGAGCGCGTGGCGCTGCTGGAGGACGTGTCCGCCAACAAGCGCAAGATGCAGGAGCTGGAGGACAACCTGCTGTACCGCCTCACCAACACGCAGGGCTCCCTCGTGGACGACGAGAGCCTCATCGAGGTGCTGCGGGTCACCAAGACCACCGCCGAGGAGGTGGGCGAGAAGCTGCGCATCGCCGCGGAGACCGAAATCAAGATCAACACGGCCCGGGAGGAGTTCCGGCCGGTGGCGGCGCGGGGGAGCGTGCTGTACTTCCTGATGTGCGAGCTGTCCATGGTGAACTGCATGTACCAGATCGCGCTGAACCAGTTCCTCGAGCTCTTCGACAGGTCCATGCACCGCTCGCAGAAGAGCCCCATCACGGCCAAGCGCATCGCCGCCATCATCGAGTTCCTCACCTTCGAGGCCTTCTGCTACACCTGCCGCGGCCTCTACGAGGAGCACAAGCTGCTCTTCACGCTCCTGCTCACCCTCAAGATCGACCTCCAGAAGGCGACCGTCAACTTCCGCGAGTTCCAGACGCTCATCAAGGGCGGCGCGGCGCTGGACCTGAACGCCGTGCAGGCCAAGCCCGCGCGCTGGATCGAGGACATGATCTGGCTGAACCTGGTGGAGCTGAGCAAGCTGCCGCAGTTCTCGGAGGTGTTGGAGCAGGTGTCGCGGGGGGACAAGATGTGGAAGAGCTGGTTCGACAACGAGGCGCCCGAGGAGGCCGTGATCCCGGACGGGTACCAGAAGTCCCTGGACACCTTCCGGCGACTGCTGCTGATCCGCTCCTGGTGCCCGGACAGAGCCATGGTCCAGGCGAAGAAGTACATTGCTGAGTCGATGGGGCGTCGCTACGCAGAGGGGGTGATCCTGGACCTGGAGAAGACGTGGGAGGAGAGCAGCCACCGCGTGCCCCTGATCGGCCTCCTCTCGATGGGGTCCGACCCCACCCACGCCATCGAGTCCCTGGCCAAGAAGAAGGGCATCGACTGCAGGGCCATCTCCATGGGGCAGGGCCAGGAGGTGCACGCGCGCCGTCTGATGGCGCAGTTCATGCAGGGCGGCGGGTGGGTACTGCTGCAGAACTGCCACCTGAGTCTGGACTTCCTGGACGAGCTGCTGATGACGGTGCTGGAGACGGAGAGCGTGCACGAGGCCTTCCGCGTGTGGGTCACCACGGAGGTGCACCCGCACTTCCCCATCAACCTCCTGCAGATATCCATCAAGTTCACCAACGAGCCACCGCAGGGCATCAAGGCGGGCCTCAAGCGGACGTACGCCGACATCTCGCAGGACCAGCTGGAGATCTCGAACCTGGCGCAGTGGAAGCCGATGCTCTACGGCCTCGCCTTCCTGCACACAACCGTGCAGGAGCGCCGCAAGTTCGGGCCGCTGGGCTGGAACATCCCGTACGAGTTCAACCAGTCCGACTTCATGGCCACCATGCAGTTCTTCCAGAACCACCTGGACGATATGGACCTGAAGAAGGGCGTGTCCTGGAGCACGATCCGCTACATGATCGGGGAGGTGCAGTACGGCGGCCGCGTGACGGACGACTTCGACAAGAGACTGCTCAACACCTTCTCCAAGTCCTGGTTCGGGGAGCACATGTTCCAGCCCAGCTTCCTCTTCTACAAGGGCTACACCATCCCCGTGTGCAAGACGGTGGCCGAGTACGTCGAGTGGATCGACCAGCTTCCACTGCAGGACACCCCAGAGGCGTTCGGGCTGCACAAGAACGCGGACATCACGTACCAGAGCAACACGGCCAAGGAGGTGAGTGGATCCTGATTAACTACTGGATATCTTAATTCATTTCAGTCCATTACCTCCGTGGATATGTCAGAGTATCCTTGGCGGGATTGCCCGTGATTGGACTCCAGGCATCTCGTCTAGTCCTGTACAGTTGAATCATCTGGGCTAGGGGTTCTTAAACTTTTTGACCCCATTGAACTTGGCCAATCTGTGAATTATCACGCCTACACTTTTTCAGACTACCAAACTCGGAGAACACACCTATTCTCTAATATAATTAAGAATATCTATTTAAATCAAACAACTCTATCAATGTGAAGGAACTGTTTCTTTTCAACAAGTTTCTTCACATTTTCATCCGGTATTACGTCCCCCTTACAATATCCTTACGCCCCCCCCCCTAGTTTAAGAACCCTTGGTCTGGGCTATACAGTATAGACTCGATTCGGCAATAAAGTGTAGAATTACTTTAACACCTTATTCCAGTGCTGTGATTGGTTCGTTCCGACAGGTGATGGGGACGATACTCAGCATCCAGCCCAAGGACTCGTCCGGCGGGTCCGGCGAGACGCGCGAGGACGTGGTCTACCGGATGGCAGAGGACCTGCAAGCGAAACTCCCGCCCGATTTCCTGCGTCACGAGGTGCGCGCCATGCTGCACAAGATGGGGCACCTGCAGCCGCTGAACATCTTCCTGCGCCAGGAGATCGACCGCATGCAGCGGGTCACCTCGGCGGTGCGCGGGACGCTGAAGGACCTGAAGCTGGCCATCGAGGGGACCATCATCATGTCGGAGAACCTGCGGGACGCGCTGGACTCCATGTACGACGCCCTGGTGCCGGCCAGCTGGAAGAAGATCTCTTGGGAGTCCGCCACCATCGGGTTCTGGTTCACGGAGTTCCTGGAGCGGCACTCGCAGTTCCACGCCTGGGTCTTCCAGGGCCGGCCGCTCCAGTTCTGGATGACCGGCTTCTTCAACCCGCAGGGCTTCCTCACCGCCATGCGCCAGGAGGTCACGCGCGCGCACAAGGGCTGGGCGCTGGACAGCGTGGTGCTCTTCAACGAGACCACCAAGCTCGCCCGCGACGAGGTGACCGCGCCCCCTCCCGAGGGGGTCTACGTGTACGGACTGTACCTGGAGGGCGCCGGGTGGGACCGCCGCAACTGCAAGCTGGTGGAGTCCCAGCACAAGGTGCTCTACGTGCAGATGCCAGTGGTGCACGTCTACGCCATCAACGCCTCGGACGCCAGCCGGGACAGCGGGAAGCTGTACTCGTGTCCGCTCTACAAGAAACCGCGACGGACGGACCTGACCTACATCTCCGTCCTCTTCCTGAAGACCACTCTCCCCCCGGACCACTGGACCCTGCGAGGTGTCGCGCTCCTCTGCGACAACAAGTGATCTCCGCTCCTTATGTTACTAAATATAATCAGTTATGTGCTCGATTCGTGTTAGTTGTGTGAGTTATGGATCTGATAGCAATGTTGTAGAACTGTGATTGAGAATATCTGTGTGTGACTGGAACAAGTTTGAGCTCAGACACTCACAGTTCAGATATGTCATTGCCACAGATTCGTGCTATACTTGTCGTTTGGAGTATGTCATAGAAATAAGAAAGTTGTTTGAGAAGTGGCATAGATTCGTAGCTATACCGAATCTATCACAGCATTGCGAATACGCGTATCTCTCCTCCATAACTTGTCTCTGGAATAATTGTGGTCAAAGAAGAATTTAACACAAAGATTTTTGTCTACGAGTAAGATTCTTATAATCAGAATTTTTCAATATTCCATTCCATGAAACAGGCAAATTCTAGTCAACTCTGTTTCCTTAAAACCTACCATTCACTGAATTAGCAAATATTATATAAATCCATAACATAATCATCATTGAGATTGCCTTGTACTTTTGTGGAGTGTAGACAGAACTTAGTCAAAACATTACTTTTTGTTACACATCCTCTCCTATAAAAACACACAGACACAGTATTAGCATTTATCCAACTAACCACTCCTTACTTCAGAGCAATAGACTGAGCCATTTTATAGTTTCAGAATGGCAGTTCGATATCCCGACACTCCACATACCGTAGACCCCGCAGAGATACACAATAACTTTCTCTTCGACCGTCTGATCGCTTGTGTGAACCAAGGACGAGCCCCAGGAGAACTCTTCTACCCTCATTCAGTCGCAGTGGATTCCGATACGAACCAAATCTATGTCGCTGATGGATTATCCGTAGAGGAGGGACCTAATGATCCTGAAGCATGTCTCAATAGCATCGCTCGTGTGTCAATCTTCTCAGAGATGGGAGAGTTCCTAGACACGTTCTCACATCCAGACATGAAGTGGCCATACGGTATAGCGATTCACAGAAACAATGTGTATGTGACAGACGCAATAGTGCACTCCGTATTCCATTTCAAAGTGGAAGACTTCCGTTTCGTTGCTAGGGTAGGGGAAAGAGGGTCTGGAATTGGACAGTTCAATAGTCCTAGACAACTCACAGTCTCTACCGACGGAGATGTTTTCGTCACTGATTATTTCAACAATCGAGTCCAAATCCTAGATAGCAACCTACACTACCAGCGCCACATCTCACACCACTCCATGAGATATCCTTGTGACGTCAAACTGACACCAGACGAAGTGTACATTCTCTGTGAGTCCTCTCCCTTCATTAAAGTTTTTTCTCTCTCCGGAGACCTAAGTCGATCCCTAATTACACGTCATGATATTGGAATACGAGTTGGTCCTTCCTTCTTCTGTCTGGATGCTAACAGTAATTTACTTCTCAGTTATCGCTTGAATCATCAAACAAAAATATTCTCAAAAGAAGGAACTCTCCTCCACACTTTAGGGAAATGTGGTCATAAAGCGGGAAGATTCTATTTTCCAGAAGGAATAGCTCTCATTAACAATCGAAAACTAGTTATTGTGTCTAGGAGTACGAACTACTGTCTGCAAATATTTTATAGTACTACATAGGTGTTAGTTCTCTGAGTCTGCTGTAATAATATGATAGATCTTGTAATTACACAGACTCAACCAAATACAAACTCCGTTCTAATCTCTGCAATCTATTTTATAATATCAAAACTAATTAAATAAATGTTTCTTATTTACCACTTAACTCTGCCACTGGGACACTAGTCATAGAACTCGATTAGAAAGTTCGGATGAAGCATAATAAATTGCAACTTAAAGTGTGTTATATTTAAATCAAATAGTTTATGTTACGACCGTCCATATTTGTACAGTTTTTAAAGACTCCAATAAAACATAATTTATGTTGCAGAAGGATATTTGGTTAGAAAGAGATCAAAACAAAATGGCACATTGTCGATATTGATGATTCATATTCAATAGTTCATAGATACAATGTGTATGTAACGGACATAGCAGACTTTGGTATCGTTGCTAGGCTAGGGGGTAGAGGGTCTTGAGTCCAAATCTTGGATTGCGACCTCCACTACCTGCGACACATCTCACACCAATCCTTGAGATTTCCTTGTGACGTCAAAATGACACTTGAATGCTCTCCTATAAATAGACATGAGACACAATCTCTAGCATTCATCCAACTAACCACTCTCCTTTCTTACTAGCAATAGATTGAACTATATTTATAGTGTCAGAATGGCAGTTCGATTTCCCGACATTCCACAAACCGTAGACCCAGCAGAGATACATGTAAACTATTTCTTTGATCATTTGACAGCTTGTGTCAAGTTTGGACATACCCCTGGAAAACTCTGGTGTCCTCATGCTGTCACAGTAGACTCCAATTCAAACCAAATCTATGTCGTAGAAGGGTTGTATTTACCGGAAGGTTTTCGTAACATCGCTCGTGTGTCAATCTTCTTAGAGACGGGGGAGTTCCTAAACACGTTTTCACTTCAGCACATGAAGGATCCATACGGGATAGCGATCCATAGAGACAACGTGTATGTAACGGACATAGTGGAACACTCCGTATTCCATTTCAAAGTGGAAGACTTCCGTTTCGTTACTAGGGTAGGGGGCAGAGGGTCTGGTGTAGGACAGTTTGATCAGCCTTGCCAACTCGCGGTCTCCACCAACAGAGATCTCTTCGTCGCTGATCGCGACAACAATCGAGTCCAAATCCTGGGTAGTGACCTCCGCTACCAGCGACACATCTCACACCACTCCATGAGATATCCTTCTGACGTCAAACTGACAACAGACGAAGTGTTTGTTCTCTGCAGAACTTCTCCTTGCGTTAAGGTTTTTTCTTATCCCGGAGAACTAATACGATCCCTAGTTACATATGGAAGTATTGGAATGCAGGTCATAGAGCCGTCTTTCTTTTGTCTGGATGCAAACAGTAATTTACTCCTCAGTGATTGGCATGATCATCGAATCAAAATATTTTCCAGAGAAGGAGCACTCCTCCACACTTTAGGGGAACAAGGTCATGGTGTGGGAATGTTTTATGTTCCAAAAGGAATAGCTATCACTAACAATCTAAAATTAGTTGTTGTGTCTAATAATAGTACAGTAGAACTCGGTTAGTACGTACTCGGGATAAGACGTACTTTTTTCCGGGGTATGTACTAACCGAGTTCTACTGTATTTACAGTCTTCAAATATTTTCTATTGACTAGAGGTGTTAGTTCTGTTTGTGTTATATCATATCTAATTAAACATATGTTTTCTTAATCACCACTTCACTTTGCCACTGGGACACTAGTCACAGACACAATTGGAGTGTCCGAATAGAAAATAGTCGTTTGTAATGCGTTGTACTTTTGTGGATTTGGAAATCAGAATTTAGTCAAAACATCTATATTGACTTAACAAATTCTTGTTGATTACTTCCTGCTACACAGAAATGTTCTAATCGAGGCTATTAGGAATGTACGTGTGATGTATACTATGAGAATGACGAAGTTTGTTAGAATCCCAATATATCAATCTTGTTTACGGTTAATTAGAGTTCTTGTTTAGAGTGATATGTTTGTTTGTTTCAACATAACCACAAATCCATTTTGTCAATCAACCGATTCGACTGAGTTAGAATTGTGTCAGAGCAGATGGATTGTTGGAACATAGACAATGCTTGCTTGCACTAGGCAGCTAGCAGACCAGAATCAATAATTTCTTAGAATTATTCTTAATTTGATACTTAGTGCAAACCTTTAAAATTCTTTTTTTCCAAACAAATGCAATCAATAATAATAACCAAACCCTTATATCACACATCAACCTTCAAATGTTACAGCTAGCTCTATCATAGAGAATGCACTTCATCTTATAATCCAATTAGAGTGTCAGTCAATTGATTAACGATATTAGGACATGAATTGATTTGCTCTCCTATAAATAGACACGAGACACAATCTCTAGCATTTATGCAAATGACAACTCTCATTTCTTTCTAGAAACAGATTGAACTATATTTGTAGTATCAGAGATTCAGAATGGCATAAATACTGTGTACCCGGAACAAATATAATGAGAGAGCGTGTTTTCTGATATTTATCCATTTCTCATCATTGCGCTTGCATTTATGGTTGAGAAATGTAGGGAGATTTCCCCCTGCTACCTCCTAGATTTCACCCTGTGGATATTGGACTATGTCGTGAGGCATGACGATAATTTTTTGTAATTCAGAATCTAATGTAATTCAATTGTTATTTGTTGAAGACTTGGGAATTGCCCTGTATTTGAGACTTGGGTTTATTGTTGCTCTCTCATTGCGTTTCTTCTTTTACCAAAGCCTCTTCATATGGATTAAAAGGATTTAATTGATTTACCACAACACCCCAGAATAATCCATGGTACTACTACCAACAGACAAAGTTCTCTATTTGAGACACCCATTTCAGAGTTAGAGACGAGCATATTACTACACGGTGCATTTCAACCAAAATAATTATAATCAATAATCTCATAGTGATATTATATAACGTTATCTCTAGCATTGTATGCATAAACATGGCTAATAGTATAAATGAGCCATCTTCCTAAGCCCCACATAGTGTCTGACTAATTTTATATTTTCAAATGAGATATCTGATATTGGTTGTCTTGTATGCATGGCTTGTACGTTTAGAAGCTGGTTATCCACTTTATTTCACATCTCTTACATCAGATAGTACCTGCGGTAACCAACCACGAGAAGTAAGTTGGCTAGAGTGATATGTCATAATATGTACTTGAATAGTACATAAAATAATTAAATCTTAGTTGTAAACTCCATCATCTTTTGTTGATAGTTGCGTTTTACAGAAACGCGTAGAGGTCACAATTGAGAGAAAAAGATTATCCCATCTACATGTAGTAACAGTGATTAATATCAGTCCTTTCAGCAAAATGAACTGAAACATTGAATAATACAATACAAACAAACTTATTATGGTGACACTTGGAAACTGAAAAATGCCTTAATGACTGACCGTATTCTGATACTTTTCAAGTGAAACTATATTTCCTGTAAATGTGAGAATCGAGTTGTTGAAATAATTAATACATTTTATTTTTAGCCCTGGTCCTTGTGGTGCTACGTAGAGACCACGCAGCAGATATGCCTCTACTTATACATATACACTCAAATAGAACAAAGAACATGCGGTAGAAAATATAATCGATTACATTATTTTCGACACATTTCGAACTCACTGATTCTAATATTGTACCGATTTTTTAAATACAATCATTTGTTGCTGTAATAACAATTGGTCAAAATTCTAGAATTTTTTACCGAACCTCGAAAGACCAGCAGCAGAAACACTGTCTACTACAAGTGGTAGAATAACGTCGTAAAACATTCGGTACTACGCCAACCATTTCTGAATTAAATTTTATTAATCTTTATTGAAGAAGCAGTTAATTCAAAATACATTTTGTTGAAACATTTTTCTACAGATATCTAAATGTTATCATAAGTTTGAATTTTCAACCAAAAAAACGTCAAAATATGATTTTCAATGCTTTGCCGGTGACCCCTAAATCACTTCGGAATTATCATTTTTTTCCACAGTCATTTTATTGCATATAAAAAACGTTTGTCTTACTGTTACAATCGATATCATTCGATAAATTACAAAATTTATCAATTCAATTTTTGATGCGTAATGATGACTTCATAACAGTGTTGATGAGAGTTTTAACATATTTGAGGTACAGTGGTGTTTGCTTATTAGCAATTGCTCTAATAGCAATATTCGTCTATTATCAAGTTATTTTCAGGTCCCAAGCGTGCTTATTATGTTAATTTCGTTTCTCTATCAGCAAGTTCGCTTATTAGCAAGTAAATTTCGAGCTAAAATCGACTTGCTATTAAGCAAACACCACTGTATCTTATATATTAAAATGCTAGGATTTTTTTGTTTGTTTGTTTGTTTGTCCGAATTGATTGAAGAATTGGCAAGTCGTAGAGATACGAAAATTGGCATGTAGGTGTCAAATGATGAATCTAGGATTAAGTTCGAAGATCTAAGCGAAATGTTCACACCTCGCCGAGATAGGTGACAAAATGTGCTGACCAATCAAATTCAATTATTTTATAATGCAAATACATTGGAATAAAATAGTATTGACTTATGCATACAATCAAAATAACTATTTGTGATTGAAATTCATTGGTTTATGTGAACCAATCAATTATCAGCCTTTTATAATGCCATTCACACGATTCTATTTCATATAAATGATTGAATACTGCTATTTTGAGTCGATTATTTGATTGTTAACAACAATTAAAACGTGTTATATGCTACGATCAATCAATTCGATCATATAATAACTTTGAACGACATGGACTGGAATTGATTATTTTAGTATAATAATATTTAGCAATGTGAACTTTGTGTATTCAAATTGAGCTTACATTCAGGATTAGTTGACTTAATACGAAGTAAATTATATTTATCACGAAACAAAATTTCTGCTACAGTTCTGATTTCATTAATGTAACCGTAGACAAATGACAATCCAGCGTACTTAGTACAAAACAAGAAAGCGACGTATTGTTTCTCTAATATCCCCTAGCGCCCACTGGGTAAATCTGCAGACACGCAGTGTCTGCAAGCCGCGCAGCGCAAGCAAGCGAAGCGCGCTTGTACACATTATATTAAAATTTCAACCTTCTAAATGGCTGAGTTATGGTCGAAAAACTGAAATTTCTAATTATAACAAAAGGTGACAATGACGTCATAACTCCATGATGAGTCGACATTCTGCTCTGAGCTCAGAACTTAGTGAATCCATAGCCAAAAGACTCCCACATGCCAAAAATCAGCTTTCTGTGTAAGGCATTTTCTTCAATCAATTCGTTACAGATATCAGAAAGCTGATTTTTGGCATGTGGGCTTCTTTTGGCTATGGCTCTATTAAGTTCTGCCGAAAATGTCGACTCATCATAGAATTATGACGTCATTGTCACCTTTTTTATAATTAGAAATTTAACTTTTTCGACTATAACTCCGCCATTTTAGGTAATAGAAGGCTGAAATTTTAATAGAAATATATACAAACACACATTAATCGAGTTTTAATAGTAAGGATATATTTATATTTTATATATACAGTCGACTCCGCTTAATAGGGTCACATCGGTCAGAGGACATTTTGCCCCGATTAAGCGGAGAACCCTTTTAACCGAAAATATTTTGTATTAGCTTCTATGTATGAGAGCTATTCCGGTCCTGCCAAAAGTGGCCCGATTAAGCGGAGTCGACTGTAAAAGTTAAAGTTTATAGATTTATATACCCCCCGAATCCATGCTTGTTCTCAGGGGGTTTACAATCTGGGTGAGGTGCTACAAACATTAATCGAATTTCAATAGTAAAGATGTTTATTATTGGTAAATTTTATTCTTTATATAGCTTATTGGATAGGATATTCGCATGGCGCCAGAGTATTTTCCCTTTGTTGTTCAACTGAATTGAGTTGAGAGAGAGACATATTTTAAATGGTATATACTCTGAATAGGTGTGCTGGAACGTTTCAGAGAGTCAGACAAGATGTAGCCTCTGTGACGATACCAGGTACCCTCTCTCCAACCTGATTGGTGAGACATCTGATGTGTGGGTCTCAGACGGAGCAGATGAAGAAGCGACACTATACGTTAACCTGTATATAAGACAAATAATCTATCGGATTTCTCTCAACTTTACTTCCATACTCCCGAAGGAAATAAGCATAGAGAAGTGTGTACTGTAAAATACGTATCATATTCTAGAATAAATGCTATTTATTGTACTAATTTTCAATCTGTAGCTTCAACGCGATAGACTATAGTTACTCAGTAGTGCGTTACTTTACAGCTAACTGTAGTTTACTGTCTCCATTTAAACAGCCAAAATGCAGCGAATATCATAACGAACACAATATTATATTGTATCTGTATGGACAAGGAATTGAGACAATTAGACTAAGAATCATCATGCAATCACATTTGAGGAGAAATCAGAATTCTTATTACTCACATGCATTGGAAGTAAGTTATACATGCGTAGCAGCTGTGCGGCCATGGCCCACATACATTCCAATACAGTATTGTTCGGTATGGAGATGACTGTAAAACTTTGGGAGGACGTGCTATGCCACTAACGATAAATGTTATTTATTCACACAGTTGTGCTTACTATTGACTAATGGAGTTGCTTAGTGTTGATTTCACGAGATACTGCTCCAGGTACAAACACAACAATCATAGCCAATTAACATTTTACCTTAGTTGATGGGGGCAATATTTCTTTTGAACGCGCCTGAGATAATGTCTAAATTTATGCCTGGCAGTTTCTTCAATCAATTCGTTACAGATATATAGATATAGTATCCTTACCATTAAAACTCGATTAATGTTTATTTGTTTATATATTTATATCTGTAAACGAATTGATTGAAGAAACTGACAGAATCTGAAATTTTATTAAAATGTGTATATTAATATGTCTCACA
This sequence comes from Aphrocallistes beatrix, assembly GCA_963281255.1. Classification (NCBI taxonomy): domain Eukaryota; kingdom Metazoa; phylum Porifera; class Hexactinellida; order Sceptrulophora; family Aphrocallistidae; genus Aphrocallistes; species Aphrocallistes beatrix. The sequence continues at coordinate 5,522,804 of OY725492.1, read as the reverse complement.
TATGATACAACTATCATCCAAAAGTAATGACTCATCACTCTGTTATGACGTCATCATTACGCATCAAAAATTTTAAAAATTGACAAATTTGGTGATTTTTCGTGCGATATCGATTATAACAGTAGGACAGACCTATTTAGAGATGTTATCTCCCTTATAATTAATCAATGTGTCCCCAGGCGCCCAAAGGGCGCCTCCAGCGGACACAAAGTGTCCGCCAGCCGCGGAGCGCAAGCAAGCGAATTAAAATGCAATTGCTATAAGCACTGCAATTTTAAAATCTGCAAAAGCAAAACTTATGAGTTTAAAGAGCGCGCTAGAGCTAGCCACTACTTTTCATGTAGAATGTAGGAGTGTTTGGCTATTGTAACTGCTTCGGACACACCTGTATCTTTGCAACTTCGGATGACCCCAACTATTGTTACACTACTGCAGAACAATGTAAGTTACTGAATTTTTATATTTTCATATTTTAACACCTTCACTGCAAAGCTGGTTTAAAGATATAAATTAGATCTCAACAACTAAAATAAAGTATCTCACCATGTAGAATCCAATTTTTGCACTTAGATGGTTATAATGAATATTTCATGAGTTATTAGCATTTATATACTATATGCATATTTTCACACCTTATAAACAAATTTGTATTTTGAGTTGGAAACGAGATTCTGTTTAGTAGAGGCTTGATATGTTTAGTTCTGTCATTCAATTTAGATCTGCACATAACTCGCATCTCTCGGACTGTGCTTCAAGTCTCATGGGTCCCTCCTAAGTTCCAATCCCCTCCCACTCAATACCTGTTGTGTACCCGCACTACTCCTGATGCCCCTTGCTCAGTTCTCTTCGTGGAAGGATATAAAACGGCCGCAAGAATATCCAACTTAGATCCTGACACTACCTACTACATCTCCCTCACGCCCTACTTGGGTGGGAGGCCGGGTATTGAGTACAAGCAAACATCAGCTAAAACACCTAGGCTATGTTTTTGTCTAAACAAAAATTAGCGTTCCCTTTGTAATATTATATTTGTATGTAATATCTAACCATTCAACTCTAGTTATTTGCGATTGTAAATTGTAATCTAAAATTAGTTATTGTGTCTAGAAATAGGAACTATAATCTGCAAATATATTCTAGTGACTAGAGGTGTTAGTTCTGTTTGTGTGTCATATCATAACTAATTAAGCATATGTTATCTAATTCAATATTTAACTCTGCCATTGGGACAATAGTCACAGGAAACAATTAGACTAGAGGGTTCGAATGATACATAATATTTTGTAACTTCCAGGATGAACATTTAAATCTGTTCTATCATAAAAAGGCGTCCATAGATAGACCCATTTTAGTTATGGTGTTCCAATACTTTTGGCCAGGCAGTGTAGAAATACGTATGGTGTCAAAGTACCCATATCCGTTTAACATTAAGATTTAGATTAGTCACCATATGATTGCTCAATAAAATTTTCAGCACAGAACTGAGATGTGAATGGGTTAAGGCAACTCATGTATTAGTTCAACCATCTTCTACCGCACCCCTAGTCCAAAATCCGCAAGTTACTGTGGGGCTTTATATGCAGAGGCTCTGGTTCAATCAATTTAGTGATACCACATTCTATTAATGCCTGGCGGACACTTTGTGTCCGCCGGAGGCACCCTTTGGGCGCCTAGGTTCACTTTGATTCTTTATAAGGTGGATAACATCTCTAAATACGTCTGTCTTACTTTTATAATCGATATCACTCGAAAAATCACAATTTGTCAATTTTTTTTTTGATGCGTAATGATGACGTCATAACATAATGATGAGTGATCATTTTTTGATGAGAGTTGTATCATATTTGAGATATATTAATATACAAGCGCGCTTCGCTTGCTTGCGCTGCGCGGCTTGCAGACACTGTATGCCCGCAGAGTTATCCAGTGGGCGCTTGGGGATATTAGAGAAACAATTAAAGGAAAAACAAGTTAGAATCACACTCTAAACTTGAAATTTGATTGGCTGAAATGAAATTGTTTAGAACTCAATTAAGGCTGTATATTATGCAAATGCCTACGAGTCACTTAATGGAGCTGCACTATCGGTCTGTCAACTGACATTTTTTTCAATTGCTTACAAGAATTATGAGCTACACATTGAAATTGTTCCAAATTTCTCAACAAGATGAAAGTGGAGGATTTGAAAACTAAGTGATATACTATTCGAGTGTCATTCTTTATAATAGTCCACTTCTAGTATAATTTTGCATACATTTCTTTTAGTGAGGAAACAGTGAAAAATCCCAAGGATATAAGGGGATAATTGTGGGGGAAAACTTTATTCAAAATAGCACACTCCACCTTCCGCTCCTATCATTTGGAAAGGAGCGCGACCTTTATTTTCGATCTTATATAACAAAGTGAATTAATGACACGACTTTGATATACCTTGTATAGTGTGAGCTGCGGCGCTAACACATTTCCACGATTGTACCAACGATAGTTCTCAATTCTATTATGTCAGACCGCGCGAGTGAGGCGGGAGAGGAGACAGGTCAGCTGAGAGAAGCTCTCCTCTCCGAGCTGAAGAACTCGGGAGAGCTCCAGCAGATAGAGGCGTCCCTCTGGGAGACTTTCTTCCGTCTCCTCCGACACCCCGTGCCCCCTCCTCCCCTTTCGCCCCACACGCAGCTCATCAACGAGCTGGTGCGTCAGTATCTCACCCACAGCGGTTACCTGGCAACCAGCGAGGTATTCGTCAGGGAGACGGGACTCGAGAAGAGAGAGACAGACCCTGAGTTCTTATCGGGACTCTTGGACCTCCCTCCTGTGCCCCCTCCCTCCGACACCCCCCTACTCCCTCTCCTCGTCCTGGGCGCGCTCAAGGAAGATGCGAAACATGCACTCGACCCCTCCAAACCTCACAGCCACTAACTGTATTCACTTCTAACTATGCATTATTGACACCTCAGTTTGTAGTGTGGTTTAGAGTGATGACGTCATCACTTATGCCTAATCTTTAACAGCTGTTATTGTCTGTACACTAGCATGAGCTCCGACAGTAAACCGACAGAGAAACCGGGACCCAAGGCCGACGCTCTCCTGGAGCCTCTCTCCAGCTCCTCCGGCGAGCTGTCCTCCCCCCCGCCCCCCAGACGTCCCCCTGAGAAGAGACCGCACGCCGACTCCCGCCGGAGGTCTCCGGACCGGAGGAAGCAGCGAGACAGGTCTCGGGACCGAGGGGACAGGTGAGTGCCGTTCCAACCAATCATTTCCTCCCATCACAGGCTGTTCTGTTAGAGTTTTGCTTGAGATCCTGAGCTGGCATCAGCCAATCAGTGCTGAGTGTCTGCTATTCATTGAGTGCTGCCTGTAGGCCTATCCAGGCGAAGAGGTCCAGACACCAGTCTCCTCACAGACACCGGAGGGATCACAGGGGCTCCAGACATGGGCACAGGTGCGTAGCATATTTAACACCTTTTAACTCTGAGTTCTAATTATATCACTCCGCTCTATTTATAGACACCGCTCCCCCAGTCCGGATGCACACAGACGTCGTCACAGCTCCTCTCACTCCTCCCCCGACTCCCCCAAGAGGGCCAAGCGACCCAAGATCCCGTCGGGGCCCCCTTCCCCCTACCAGCAGATCTCCCCCGGGTCTGGATCCGACCAGGACGGGCCCCCTGCGGCCCAGAAGTCCATCTCCCCCGCCGAACTCCCTCCCTCTCCCGACCGCTCCCTCACCCCCATCCCCGCCTCCCCCAAGCACTCCCCGGACCCGCCGCACCTGGCCAGGAGTCCGTCCCCCTCGCCCGCCAAACTCCCGCCCTACCTCCCCGCCGTCTACGGCTGCCTCACCATCGACCAGTACGAGATCCTCAACCGCATTGAGGAGGGTACGTCTCAGTCCCGTGAAGCGTATTATCCAATTCTGTTCCTGCACTATAATACTATGGATATTTCGAGTTCTATAGCTTGGCTACTGTCAGGAACTGTGATAATAACCAAACGTAACGAATGTTCATAAGGATAAATTTAAATATTTGATTCTGGAACGATAACTACTGAATAATATCATCATCCAATGAAACATTCCATAGCTCCTTACTGGTTGCTGTTCTAGGCACGTTCGGGGTGGTCTACCGGGCCAAGGAGAAGCGTACCGGGGACACAGTGGCGCTGAAGCGGCTGAAGATGGAGAAGGAGAAGGAAGGGTTCCCCATCACCTCTCTCAGGGAGATCAACACCCTCCTCAAGGCCTCGCACGAGAACGTGGTGCACGTGCGGCAGATCGTGGTGGGCCACAACATGGACAAGATCTACCTGGTGATGGACTTCCTGGAGCACGACCTCAAGTCGCTGATGGAGGTGATGCGGGAGCCGTTCCTGCCCGGCGAGGTCAAGACGCTCATGATCCAGCTGCTGCGCGGGCTGGCGCACCTGCACGACAACTGGATCCTGCACCGCGACATCAAGACCTCCAACCTGCTCCTCTCGCACCGCGGACGCCTCAGGATCGGGGACTTCGGGCTGGCGCGCGAGTACGGGTCCCCGCTGAAGGCCTACACCAGCCTGGTGGTCACTCTCTGGTACCGCGCCCCGGAGCTCCTGCTGGGGGCGGACAAGTACAGCACCCCCATCGACCTGTGGTCCGCGGGGTGCGTGTTCGCAGAGCTGCTCAACAAGCGCCCCCTCTTCCCCGGTAAGTCCGAGATCGACCAGATCAGCCGGATCTTCAAGGTGCTGGGGACCCCCAACGAGGGCATCTGGCCGGGCTACCAGGAGCTGTCCTGCGTAAAGAAGGCGACCTTCACGGTGTACCCCTTCAGCGTCCTGCGCAAGGAGGTCCCGCACCTGTCCAACCTCGGCTTCCAGCTGCTCAACTCCTTCCTCACCTACTGCCCCGACTTCAGGGTCTCGGCGCGCGAGGCCCTGGCCAACCGCTTCCTGCGAGACGAAGACCCGCCGCCCATCCTCCCGGACGACTTCCCGACCTGGCCCGCCAAGAGCGAGCAGGTACGCGGGATCAGCGGACTCAAGGGCCGCGTCAAGCTCAACGCCAGTCCCTCCGCGCCCACCGGCGGCGGCACCATCGGGGCGAACCCCCTGCAGGGGATCTTCAGACCCTTCTAGCGCCTGTAAGTTCTGAACTGACTTTGAGTGTTTGGTGTATGACTATCTCAGTGAGAATTGCGTTCCTCTCTTCTCTCCTCACAGCGCACTCCACGGTGTACAGGTGAGACACATTCCGCCACAGGGCGCCAGTTGCCATGCATACATGGCAACTGGCGCCTGACGTAGTTATGCACCTATCAATGCTCCTTACCTCTCCCAGTCCGACACAAAGTGTCGGTTAATCCGACACAGTGTTGTATCATACAATACTAATCAGCTGCTTCGTCATGTTGCATGCTAGAACAGAATCTATCTTTCTACGGATTCTGAAGCCATCGCTCTTAAGTCTAATAAGGAAATACGGATATCTCTTCCTAAATCAGAGAACATTTCAGAATTTAGTTTTTAACGAAGATAATTCAAATTTATTAGTCTCTAGCGAATTTATGCTAAAATCCAAGGAAATTCCTAAGCGGAGTGGCAGGCTTGATTCGGTGGTGTCGGTTGCTGGGTTAGGTGGCATTGAGAAGTGCGGTAGCTCGTAAGGCCCAATTAGCTAACTAACTCGATCCCTGTACTCCTGTAGTAGACCAGGCAGGACTCAGTAGGTTAGTTATCAGGTGAGTGTCAGCTGATATGTTATTTTTAGCACGCTAACTTATGCACTGCTTAGGATGCTAGCTCCTACATTCCTGATGCTCCTGCTGTAGTCAGGGCGGGGACGCATTCCATTCGCCCCTGGTGTCACAGCTGTAACGACAGAATCAGCTGATACGTTCCAAGGAATTGAATGACGGACTCTGGTAGAGAGAATTGTCCTTAGAGGTGCTAGCAAGCTCTGAGAGGTGTCAGACAGGCACCAGCTGATCGCGCCACTCCTGGAGGGGTGACAGGTGGCAGGGGTAAAAGGTCTGAGGACCATGGACGCAGGAAGGAATGTTGAGCGCCAGACAGCTGTCATTCTCAGACTCAGTGCTGAGTCAGCTGTTGCATCAGCTGAGAGCTCAGGAAGAGACATCAGATACCTCCCTCGCAACAGGACGCTACACTAGGTATGCACGTAGCAACTAACCTCCAGCAAGAGGGTCATGATAAGAAACATTCCGTTATCTGACTGGGGTTACTAGGCTAGGACATGGCTGAGGTTAGATAGTACAGAGAAATGGAGTCCAAATCTGCAGTGCATTCCGAGCAATTTTATTCTTGTAAGAAGTGCCATTTAAATGTTTTGTTAAATTCTAATTCGTTTTTATATTGGACAGTTTTGAGAAATTAACAGCTGCTCGGAATCCTTGGAATGTCTGTACTCTCGTCTGCTGATCTAGGCACTGATGGAGGAGGAGTGGACCTGATAAGAGAGAGAGGAGAGGAGAGGAAGAGAGGTGTTGCCACTTGTGTGTCAATTCCGGGAGCTGGCTTCCATCAGCTGATATCCACACAATCCTCTCAGGTAATTCTGCTTATGCAGACAATAGAACACAAATATTTCATGTCGCTTATCCCAATACGAAAGTAAAATACCGCACATCATGTTCTGTAGAATAAACCAATTGATTCAATTTCAATCTGATCTTAATTCTTTCGAGAATGTCCACTCAGATCATGCTTCGGGGGATCAGCATAACGAGATGCTCTCCCCAATTCTCCGAAAGCTGCCACCGATACGAATCCTTGCTTAATATAAATACATTATTCCTGACACGCAGTTATCAATCGAATCATGTTCAACTCCACCCTACTCGACCTCCCTGAAGCTCTCATCCTGACAGCCCCGCTGACGTGTCTGGTGTCGCTCTGCTCCCTCCTGAACCTCCTCCTGTCCCTCCTCCTCGCCGTCTCGCTTCTCACTCGCCCCCGCCACAAGTCAGAGAAGTGGGATTACGAATCCGTTGTCATCCCGAACCCGCCTAACCCCCGTCCCGCAGTCCCGAACACATACCACGACACACCACCCGTTGCTAACACCGACCACAACACTCCAACTTTTGCTAACACATTCCATAACACCCCACTCGTTGCTACCAATGCCACTTATATGAGCGTTTCTAGTCCCACTGCTGTTGCTAGCCACACGGCGACACCGACACCAGGTGACCCAGATGACGGATCAGTCGTAGACATGAATGTGAACAACCTCTACGCGCCCGCAGACACCGGGACACAGGAAGTGGCACAGGAGGTGGCACAAGAAGTGGCACAGGACGATGTGTACTCAGAGCTGCGCCAGACACATTCCCCCTCCTATGAGGAGGTGATGATGGACTAGTGCCACTAATGCCACTCTGTTGTTTGTATGTAATGAGTAATAAACACCAAATGTAGATATGTATGACGTCACTCTTATATCGGTCTTAAGGGGTCCCTCTAATACGTATATGCACCAGCACCTAGCACTAGCTAATGGTACATTCAACCTAGTCTGTGTGTGTTCATTCTCTGGAACATTGATCCCTGGTCCCAGTGTTAAGGCCCCCATACACGATGCAACTTTGTTGCATGCAACATTTGCATGCAACAAAGTTGCATCGTGTATGGGGGGCCTTTATACTCGTAGACAGGTTCCACTTTATAGCGATATGTAACACCTCTGAGTGTTCTAAGCTGTGCTATCAATATCTTACTCTAACGGATGTCTAATCTCCAGCTAGATCCTAGTTCAGTCACTAGCTACATTCCATTGCTCCATTGCCACTGTTCGGATGGCTGCAGCCATTCTGATGTGTCACTCCGCTGAGTTGACCGTCTCATTAGACTTCCTACTCCACCGAGCATTACGATCTGTCCGCACACACTGTTTGAGCCTAAATGTTATATCTCACACCTCCTCGAGAACAGATGGAGCTCATCCATTGGCTGCAGTCTACACACACCAGCCTATCATCTTCTCGATGAAGTGGCATAGTCTAGCGTCACATTCACACCTACTCACTATGCAATAAGACGGCAGATTTTTAATAAATTAACCAGCACAATCCACGAATAAATCAGTGCATTAACTGGAGGTGTCCCTGAGGGCAGTGAGCATGCGACACAGGTGCGCGCGCTGGTCGCTCACCCTCTCCCTCTCCATCTTCTCGAAGAAGTGGTCCGTCAGCTGGATCAGCTGGAGCTCCGCGTGCCGCAGGAACTGCTTGGGTGTTAGGTGGCGGAAGGCCAGGCAGCAGTGGAGGGAGGAGAACCCCTTGGGCAGGGGGTAGGCCAGCTCCCGTGCCGTCAGGAGGTACTTCTCCAGGGCGTGGAACAGCTGGGCGGACTCCTGGGGGGCGGGGCCCAGCAGGGGGCTGGAGAGGGGGTCTGCGGTCTGCAGGTCCAGGGAGGCCCAGATGGCGAGGAGCAGTTTCCGCGAGGCCTCGTGCTGCAGCGACACATACCGCGACACAATCGACTCCAGCCCCTCCTCGTTCTCCCTGACGATGATGTAGGGGTTCAGGTATGCGAGCAGTCGCTCCCACAGGACCTGGGACATCAGCAGGTTGGGCTGCGTCTCCGAGGAGACCTTGGTCAGGAATGTGATGGCGCCCTCGTCCATGGGGGAAGGTGTGAAGGGCGCACTCCCGGACGCCGTCTTGGAGAAGGAGGCCAGGAACCCGAGGATCCCCTTCCGCTTGGTCCCGGACTGCTGGGACAGGGTCTCCACCACCTTGATCACGGACCCGTCGCCCGTGAGCAGCCCCTGCATGATGCCCTTGGGGCTGAACCGGCTGCGGCCGAACCTGACGATGTAGTAGTTGTTCTTGGCGCCGTCCAGGAGCCGAGACACCCCCTCCGGGATGTCCAGGATGTCCCCCGAGATGCCCGCCATCCGAGAGGCGACGAAGGTGGCGAGCAGAGTGGCGCCCTCGCGGTAGGAGAGCTGGTGGTAGAAGGCGGAGGCCGCCGTCACGGGCAGGGACCGCTGGATCTTGAGCAGGACGCTCTTCCGGATGGCGGCGTAGGGGTACACGAGCAGGAACTCCGCGAATATGTCCTGCGCCACCAGCTGAGTGGCGCGCCGAGTGGCCTCGCGGATTATGTCGGGAATGAGGTCCGACTCCTCCAGGAACAGCTGGGAGGTGTGGACCACCGCCAGCTTGTTGTGCGCGCACTCCGTCTCTCGGAACAGACGCAGCAGGCCCTGACTATCGAAGCGGGGTTTGTACGCCCGCCCCTCTCTCCAGTCCACCAGCCACTTGCCCGACACCTCGAGAGGCCCGGTGTCGTCCGGGAGTGTCGGGCAGTGTGTCCCCGTGGCCACCAGGTGGTGGTAGAGCTCGAACTCGCCAGAGCAGTTGAGCGCGTGCAGGAACCCGCCCGCGCCCGGGAGGAACGCCAGCAGCAGCTGGCTGCACATGAGGAAGTGGATGGCGCCACATTGCGTCGTGGGTGGCTGAGGTGGCTTGGGCACCTGGCAGTGGAGCACGTGTCCGTTGTGGATCATGAAGACCGCGTACTCGCAGCGGCCTTCGTCCTTCTGCGTGAGGCCGGCCAGCTGGATGCAGAAGCAGAGGGTCCCGTTGTCCAGGGAGCAGACGGACAGGTTGAGACACAGGTCCGACACTTTGTGTCCGAAGTACCGCTCCGCGTAGCTCAGCTCGCCCCCGATCAGGTCGTAGGGGCCCGGGAGAGGAAAGTCGATCGAGAAAATGGCGCCCGGCGCTTCCTCCCTGAGCTTGAGCGCCGAGATGCGCACCTTCCGGTTGGAGTCCGGGGAGAGGGTCGCGTGGAACAGGAGCGCCCGCTTCAGGTCCACCTCCGCCCACGCGAAGCTGTCCGCCACGTGCGAGGAGTCCGGCTGCGCGCTCAGCGACCGCGAATCGTCCGGCGCGACCTCGAACTCGCAGCGGTACTGGAAGATCTCGCGGTGGTGGATGAAGAGGAGGAAGTGGCAGAGGGTGGAGGGGGCGTCCGCCGGGGTCGGCAGGAACAGCAGCTTCTGCAGCTCCCAAGTGGGCTCGCCCAGTCTGAAGGTGCGCCGCATGGGGTTCACTTCCGCCAGGCGCGTGAGGTAGGTGTGCCCGCCCTCTGGCTCTGGGGTCCGGAAGGTTACGCCCAGCAGGGACCTGGAGGTGTCGAGGGAGGCGCTGCTGATGTGGTGCGCGCCCCTTTCCTTGAAGAGGACCCGATTCTGGTGGGTGTCCAGGTTGTACTCACTGACCGCTGTGACCACTCCGTCCCAGTCAGCTGTGTAGCTCAGAAGGACGTTTCTCCCTTCACACTTCCCTATCAGCGACACATCTTTTCTGGCGCCTAATATCTTCTCTTTCTGCACGGAGAATATCGGGTCGAACTGAAGCATTGTGTCTTACGTGTGTGCCACTTTGTGTCCTGTCTCGACACAATTCTGATTCTATCCCACTGCTTATGGTCAGTTAGATAATGCAGCTACTCTAGAATAGTCGTGACGTCATCACCATTCAACTACGTAATTGTAAAGTTCTATATGGACAATTAGCTGTGAATCAGCTTATTTAAATTTTAAGTGTCAAGTGGATCAGCTGGTGAGGAGGCAGAGGGAATGGAGAGGACACAAACTCTCACTCCGACACAATCCACCGGGTGGTCTAGGATCGGTAACCAGAGGAATTTAAATCAAAACATGACATACACATTTTTTCTGAACTTTATTACAACGTCATCGCATAATTTTATTTTAGAAAAATGGATACAACCCAAATTTACTAAAAACTGATCTGTCCAAGCAAAAGGTGACATCTGACCATCCTGTGCCTAGCTCACGAGGTGGATTCTAGATCGGAGGTCGTGCGAATCTGACACTAACGCCTCTATTTATAGGTCCAGGCAGACGCAGTTGAAGGCGTGAAGAGCTGAACCCAGACCTACACCGTGCATGGTCTATCCACACGGCAGCACTGCTCAGCCACTATAAAAGGCTGCGCAGCTAACTCTGCAGAAATGTCTTCCATAACAGCCAAACTGTCCAACCTAGTGCGGACCTCTTCCAAGCCCGGGAAGAGGACACGAAGTGGCTACGCCAGACACAGACCCAGGTCAATGGGCGCAGAGGTGTTATCCAACCACCACCTCGACTCCGACATGCACCAACCCGCCAAGCCCGGTAAGTAAACATAAACAAACAAACAAACAAATTATTTACTGAGATTCCTGTTAGATTTCATTCCGGACATCCTGAACAAAGACCTGACCCCCTTCGTGCAGGGGGTCTACTGGCAAGTGGTGCTGGTGGCACACTCGGAGGTCCAATGGGACCTCAAGGAGAAAGAAGCCATCGACCAGCTCGTCAAATCTGTAAGTGCTCTCTACATTCCTCTCCCGCTTTTCTGTATCCAGGTAGTTATTGACTCTTGTTGTAGGTGTTAGCGGACACAAGTGAGACCCCCCAGGGCGCCAGCGAGAACAGCGCGCGCGCCGTGAGCATCAAGGTGACCACCCTGGAGGTGCGGGTGAAGGAGCAGGTGTCGCAGCGGGTGGAGTATGAGTTTCCGGTGTCGCGGCTCTGCTACTGTGGCACGGACGCCACACACCAAGACGTGTTCACATTCGTGACGAAGGAGGACCGCCCGGAGTCCGACGGGACCACCCACCACGGCTACGTGTTCCGCTGCCACTCCCCGGAGAAGGCGCGCGTTCTGGCGATGTGTGTGGCCAAGGCGTACCACCTGGCATTCCGCGTGTGGCGCGAGGAGCATGGACTTATCACGGACCACCCGGAGAGAGCGAGCATATTTGAGCCGTATCCTAGCAACGAGGAGGAAATCCATAAGGCACGCACTCCGGAAATGCTCCGGCGGAAGTTGGACGAGTTCCTCGGGTCCAACAGCTCCGGAGAGGAGATTGAAAGCCCGCAACCCAAACCCAAGCCGAAACCCCGCGTAGACCGGCGCCCCTCCGTCCTGCAGTCGGAGCACGGGGAGGAGATGTCCGCCGCCTTCCTGGAGCTGATCGCCTCCAAGAGGCCCGGTCTGGTCCCCACCAACATCGACTCGGACGAGATGATGCGTCTCACGATCGGAGCTCTCTCCAAGCACTCAGACCCCGGCTCCCTCGAGAGTCTGCTCCACTGATTGGTTGTTGTTGTTTACAAGTTGTGTGATATCACTTTGTTGTGTTTCTTAATTGTTGACTCATAAACTGAGCACATTTACAGTGGAGGATAATTGGGTTGAATCAGGATATCGGGTAACGGAGAAGTTCAAATTAGCTGACCATTTCAGGGAACAGAATACGTTCACACCTTTAAGAGGTGGACACTATCCACGTAGTAGACTCCACTGAAATTGTGTCACATGAGCCATCTCGTGGCCTAAACGATGAGGTGTGTAGTCACAAGTTGCTGAGTTTCAAATTCAACAAAAACATTGAACTGTGGTTGTAACCAAGTTAGTTTCACTAGTCACTACCTAGTGACGGATCTGGTTAATTGTAATGTAAGCTGGTGGATACGCAAGTGCTGAGCTGGTCGAGATGATGTCAGGCTGAACTTAGCATTATCTATAACGTGGATGTTGCAGCACTGATAAGTACCACCTCATTTGCCACTTCCACTTTTTTGTAGTATTTATAAATGTGTCCTTCGTAAAACACAAATCATAGTAGAGAGTTCACTCAAGTGGCGCAGAGTTAAACCACCTGACTTTACTGCAAATGATTTGCTGAATAAGTTTAGAAGTGGCGGAAGCAGAATTTAATAGGAAATGGAGTTATATGTCACAGTTCTGTTAATGGACTGAGCTGAGGAAGTATAAATTAAGAAATAACTAACGAATCCATTTCGGTGTGTGAGCTTAGTCAGATAGGATGTAAGCTAGGAATAGACTGGTAGCATTTGTGTGTCCTAGGAGGGATTTCTATGGAACTAGGTGTCATTTATAGAGGGATATGTGTGTACATTTAGATAAAAGAGGAGGCAGTGGGTGTCCAGACACCCCCGGGGCGCCCTGAGTATTTCAGGCTCTGCTCTATTTATAGTCTCATATATATGCTTTCCCGCCCAGAACGACATAACGGGAAACGAGTAGGCTACATTCCAGGACTAAGAAAGGTTGATAATCGCGGCTAGAGTTATATTTAGAACTGTCAGCTGGCGATGGAGTCGGATTCCAGCGACGAGTCAGTGTCTGCCTACGCCACTCTACTCAACTCAGTCAAGAGGAAGGTTGCTGGAAGTGTCGATAAAGGCGCCAAAAGAAGGAAGAGACGTGTCAAAGTGGCGCAGAGTGTCATGCCAGAAGGTGAAGCTGCCACATCTGATCCCCACCAATCAGATGCGGAGGAGCTGAGTGGGTCTGATGGCGAGGAGACAGACCCCTTCCACCGACACCTGAACTACCAGCTGACTCCCGATGACGTCACTCTCCTGGCGACACCTCCTGACCCCGAACTCATCCGCGACCACCCACTGGGACACGCCACCCTCTACCCCTCCCCCCTCCCCTCCTGCCACCTGTCCAACGCCACTCCGACACAACTCCATATAAGGACTAAGATTGCGCGCCGCCACTCCCAACTGCGCGCGCAGGAAGCGACACAAGGCGACACTTTCACACCTCTGCAGAGGCAGCTGTTGGCGCTCCTGGGAGAGTACGCACACGTGTTGTACGCACAGGAGACGGAGGCGACACAAGGGGAACTTCTGGAAGTGGCGGCGATCCACATTCTGAACCACGTGTCCAAAGGGCGCCGCCTGGTGCTGCGGAACAACCGCCGCGCCACACACGGCGACACCAGCGCCCCCAGGGACCAGGGACTGGTCCGTCCACGCGTGCTGGCGCTTCTCCCCTTCCGCAGTGGCGCGCACCAGCTGATCCAGCTGATGGCGCGTCTTAGCGGCGGCGCCACACACGGAAAGCGACTGTCGGCGGAATTCGGGCCCGGAGAGGAGCGGACGGACCCCAGCAAGCCCGCGGACTACCGCCACACCTTCGCGGGGAACGCGGACGACTGCTTCAAGATGGGAGTGGCGCTCTCGGGCGGCGCCCTGCGCCTCTTCGCGCCCTTCTACGCCTCCGACGTCATCGTCGCCTCGCCGCTGGGGCTGCGCGCGCTGGTGGACGCGGGCCCGGGGGGCGACCGGGACTTCCTGTCCTCTCTGGAGCTGGTCTTCCTGTCCTCGGCGCAGCTCTTCCTGATGCAGAACTGGGCGCACCTCCTGGCGCTCCTGCGCGCCACGCACCAGAAGCCGCGCGCGCTGCACGGGACGGACATCGGGCGGGTGCGCGCCTGGGCGCTGGACCAGCTGGGCGGGCACTACTGCCAGCTGGTCCTCTTTTCCCAGTTCCTCACCCCCGAGATCCACTCCCTCTTCCGCGCGCAAGCCACTCCGCGACACCCCAGACTGGTCTTCACGCCTCGGGAGTACCCCGGCCTCCTGTCACAACTACCCAGCAACATTCCACAGGTGAGTTAGTGCTGCTATGGTAGTACTACCATATGTGCCACTTTCTAACACCTCTAGGTATTCAAGCGGCTGCCACCATGCCCACTATCCGACACCTCCGACTTCCGGTTCTCTCACTTCTCGGAGAAGATCCTCCCCGAGTACGTGTCGGGAACAGGTGGCAGGCGTCGCACCATTCTGTTCGCGCCCACCTACTGCGACTTCTTGAGACTGCGCAACCACCTGAGAGAAGTGGCGCACTCAGTCACGCACATCTCGGAGTACTCCTCCTCCGCGCAGGCGCGGCGTGCCACTTCGCTCTTCTCGCAGGGGCAGCGCGACACTTTGCTGCTCACGGAGAGGCTGCTCTTCTTCCGGGCGCCACGCCTGCCCGAGTGCTGCCACCTCCTGCTCTATGGTCCCCCCGTGTGTCCCCTCCTCCACCTGCGCCTCCTTCGCGCCCTCAAGCCACATCCGGGCGCCACTGCCACCTGTCTCTTCTCCGTGCAGGACGCACTCGCTCTGGCGCGAATTTTAGGCGCGCGACACACCGACAGACTCCTGAAAGAGAAGTGCGCCACCCAGCTGGTCATGTCCCCTTAGCCTAAATTCTATTTTTAGCCACGCGATTAGACCGCTTGAATTAGTTTAATTTTAGAACTTTTGTGGCAAACCAATTAGAGAATGTCATCACGTGGCACGCTGGTGGTTCTCTTCCTCCTCGCCTCCCTCCTCCTCTCGCTCGTGCTCCTCCACCTCCGCTCACACCCCGACACAATGCCACCTGTGCCACCCCCTGCCACCAGGCTTCCGGAGGCGGTGCTGTTCGGGGTCAAGAAGGCGGGCACGGAGGCGCTGCGGTCCATCCTCAACTCGCACCCCCAGCTGGTCGTCAGCGCATTGGTCAACTTCTACGACAAGAACTTCGCGCGGGGATTGGAGTGGTACGCGGCCCAACTCCCGCGCGCGCGCCCGGGACAGGTGCTCGTGGACAGAACGCCCGCCTACTTCACGGCGGGGCCGGCCATCCCGCAGAGAATCTACCGGTTGCGCCCGGGCACTCTGCTGCTGATGGTCGCCCGGGACCCGATAGACCGGTTCGTGTCGGACTTCCTCCACTGGGAGGACAGGATGAGGGAGGAGGGCCGACCCCTCCCCTTCCCCTCCTTCAGCCACTTCGCATTCCAGACAGTTGATTGGCCAGGTGGTCAAGTGGCAGTGAGGAACCACTCCGAGGTATTGAGTCGACTGGACAGGAGCTGCTATGCGCGCCACCTCGCCCACTGGCTGGCGGTTTTCCCGCCCAATCAGATTCTAGTGGTGGACGGGGACCAGCTGAGAGTGGCGCCCTGGAAGGAAATTGCGCGCGTACAGAGATTCCTAGGTGTGAAACAGCTGATCTCTGAGCGCCACTTCGTGAAGAACCCGGCCAATGGGTTCTACTGCTGGCGCCTAGACGGAGAGCAGCTGAAGTGTTTGGGCGAGACTAAAGGGCGCCCACATCCGGAACTGTCTGCCCAGGAAATGGAACTATTGAAGCGCCACTTCACTGCCTGCAATGCTCAATTCCGCGCCCAAATCCTCCAGCTTCCAGACCCGCCCACATTCCAATGGACTTACTAGTTACTAAGCGGCCTATTACCTTATTTTTTGTACATTTCTGATCTGTTGTTGTGTATAATTAGACCGATCAGCTGATTGGATGACTCACAGCTTCTGCTGCAAGAAGTGGCGTCTCCTCGCATTCTCAGCTGTCTTCTTAGCAACCGCGCTCCTCGCATTCCTCTTGCGCAGACAAGTAACCATGCAGCAGCTGGTGCCCCTGTCGCCCTTGGGGCGGCAGCGAGTGGCAGACGTCGTGATCATTGGCGCCAAAAAGTGCGGGACGCGCGCTCCTGCAGATGCTGAGCCTCCACCCGTACATCGTGTCGGCGGGCGGGGAAGTTCACTTCTACGACCGGTTCTTCTCCCACGGCGTGGACTGGTACCGGCACCGGATGCCGGTAGCCGCGCCCGGTCAGCTGATCCTGGAGAAGACGCCCGCCTACTTCGTGACGGCCTTGGCGCCCGAGCGGATGGCGGCTGTGAACCCCGGCACTCTGGTGGTGCTGGTGGTGCGGGACCCGGTGTCGCGCCTGATCTCTGACTTCGCGCAACTGTCGAAGAGAAGGAGCGGCGGATTCGACCAGTTCGTCCTGTCCCCCAGCGGAGAGGTAGGCCCGCTTAGTGGCGCTTGGTGGCAGACTGATCAGCTGATTTGTAGGTTCGCAGCTCCAGACCCGTGACCACCGGACTCTACGCCCGCCACTTCCTCTCTTGGACGCGCGCCTTCCCGCCCAATCAGATCCACGTGGTGGATGGAGACCAGCTGGTCCGGGACCCGGCGGCAGAGCTGGCTCCTCTCTGGGAGTTCCTGGGACTCGCGCAGCTGATTGGCCAGCAGACCTTCTACTTCAACGCCTCCAAAGGGTTCTTCTGCTGGCACACAGGTGGCAGCTACAGGTGTCTCGGCGGGTCAAAGGGACGAGACCACCCAGATGTGTCCGCCGACACTTTAAAGAGACTGCGCGCTTTCTACAAGGACGCGAATGCAGAGTTTTTCCGCGCATTGCGCGCACTGAACAAAACCGCCGATTTTGATTGGAACCATAATGACTTGTTCTAACTTGTTTGTGCTATTTATAGAACTTAGCTTGCAATGAATCAGCTGATCTGTCTGCTGGTGGTGCTTTCGCTGCTGCCACTCGCGCGTCCAAACACCATCTCCCTCTACGTGGACGACAAACTGATCCTCAATGGACACTACGTGACAGTGGCCTCCACCACTCGTGTGAAGTGTCGTGCCACTCACGACTCCACTTCGTGGCTGTCAGATAGCACAAGTCTCCAGCTGTTGGACGTCTCCGTGTACAGGTACAACCTGCTGGAGTCCAGCTCCTACGCGGATGGATGGGACTTATCCGTGGTCCTGACTGGTCTAACGGACCGCACGGACCTCAGGTGCCAACTCTCTAGTGGCTACTCAGCCTATCAATACGTCACACTCACACCCTCTGCCACTCTACCCCTGCCATACCTGCCACCTAACACGGACAAGCACATAGCCCTGGGGACTGGGTTCGCCACTCCCACCAGCTCGACCCCCAGCCCCACTGGCAGCGGGATCAGCTTCGGGTCCACCTACATCATCTACGTACTGGTCATCGTCATCTTCCTCTCCTTCCTGGCCAGCACGGGCGCCGTGGCCTGCTGGATGTCCGCGCGCCTGCGCGCCAACAGAGCCCGCCTCCAGCGCGCCCACGCCGCGCGGGTCCAGCAGATGCAGGAGGCGATGGGCGCCCAGAGCGACACAGTGGTGCTCACGCACCTCCAGGTGTCCGGGCGCCAGGACGCGCCACCTCCTTACGAAGGCGCGCCCATTAACACTACCATCAGCCTCCACATCGACTCCGCGCCACCTTGCTACCAGGAGGCGCTCACGCACCCCCCCACCTCTCAGGAACCCTCAGCCCAGTCCGACACAGACGCACCACCTGCCTTCGAAGCCACTGAGCCACTTCACACCTCGAATCAGTCGCTAGAAGTTCTGGCCGAGGAGACCGACAGACTGCTACAACCTGCTGGCGACCAGTAGGCCGCCAAGGAATTTTTATAGCTACAGTTGTATTATTGCTCCTAACTACCTAACTGATGCATTGGAATGTAAATCGTGTGTTTTTTTAGTTTTATGTATTAACTTGCTTGGCTATCTCAAGGTAGCTGTACTGTTGACACAAACAAGTATGTTTATGCTCTAAACAGGTGTGAATAGAATCCTCCCCACAGCTACCTTAGCTATATCGCAATGCTGAATAGCAGCTATTATACAGAGATACGCTCCTAATCTAAAATTTCTAAATGTTCATACGCCTAAATCG
Organism: Aphrocallistes beatrix; assembly: GCA_963281255.1. Taxonomy (NCBI): domain Eukaryota; kingdom Metazoa; phylum Porifera; class Hexactinellida; order Sceptrulophora; family Aphrocallistidae; genus Aphrocallistes; species Aphrocallistes beatrix. The sequence continues at coordinate 5,504,456 of OY725492.1, read as the reverse complement.
ATAAATAATATTATAATATTGGCTAAATTGGGTATTTTTCTGGATGTTTACGCTCCTAAACACTTTGCGGCTTAAAGTCATACGCCTAAAGGAGCGTCTCGCGCTCCTAGATAATTCCTTGGTGAATAGTGTCGAAGTGTCATAAGATGGTCTAACCACCTGACATCACACACCACCAAAATCTCAGATTTGTGATAAAATATATTAGTACGCAGTGCTCGACAGATCTGGTGGTTTAGTGGCTAACTAAACCACCAAATTCTATGAAATTCTGGTCTATTTATAGCGTATCTAGAATTTGGTGCTATTAGCCGCTAGAAAAGTTAAATTTGGTAAGATAGCCACCGCTAAATTTAGATTATATCGAGTACTGCTGTACGCATCAAAATCGAAGAATTGACTAATTTAGCTTCAATCGAATTATCTGAGTTAACTAACGATTAATATTCAGAGCCGGCGCCACGGGGTTAGGGTAGGTCCTGTCCTCTGGAACCCACTGCCTGCCCATGGGACCTGGCGCCGGCACATCAAGAGTAAACAACGACACAGTCAGTCACTGAGGTTAGGGGATAGGGGGAGGGGTCATGTTTGACAAGAGAGGAATTCTCAGTCCTGAAAGGACTCTAGATTTGAATGAGAGAATCGCTGTAGCATTTCACTACACAAATACGCGGTTAGAACTTGCTAAATTGCAAAATTATTTGAATCGCTACTAACTTATTAGTACAATTGTACCAGGGATTAGCTATGTCAGAGCGGGTGCGAGTTCCTCCCACCAGCTTCCTGGCCAGTAGACAGAGAGGGTTGGCACGCGCCACTTCACACCAGCTCAAGAGCGCCCTCTGCATCCCGCAAAGAATGCGCCCCGAGGCGCGGCTGACGGGCCACCAGGGGTGCGTGAACACGGTGTCGTGGAACCGCGAGGGGACCCTGCTCCTGTCGGGGAGCGACGACTGCCAGCTGAACATCTACCAGCGCGACAGGTCAGTTGCTAAGCAGCTGATTGGTCGGAATTGTGTCTCACTCTGTGCCACTTTTAGGAGGTGTCTGCTGCAGTCCATCCCGTCAGGACACACCGCCAACATTTTCTCCGCCCACTTCCTCCCTCGCTCCAGCGACAGAGAGATCGTGTCGTGCTCGGGGAACGGGACACTGCACCTCACCTACGCCGACAGGCCGGACCTGTACGGACACAATCCCTTCCACTGCCACCAGGGCGCCACCTACGAAGTGGCGGTGTCCCCCTACTGCCCCCTGGAGTTCTTCTCCTGCGGGGAGGACGGATGTGTCCGCCTCTACGACCTCAGACGCAAGCGGAAGTGTCTCTGTCGACACAACGACTGCCGCAAGGACGTGCTGGTGAGTGCACCACCTCACACTCCATATATGGTCATAACAAAGCTCTGCCACTAGGTGTCGCTTCCTGACTCCGCCACTTCCCTGAGTCTGCACCCCCTGCACCCCAACTACCTGCTGGTGGCGGGGAAGGACGCGGGGGTGAGGGAGTTCGACAGACGGATGCTCACTCCTGAGCGCCAACTGGAAGTGGCAGTGTACCTCCCGCCACACCTGGAGGGGACCACTCGGAGGGTCACTTGTGTCCGCTACAGCCCCGACGGACACCAGCTGCTGGCCTCCTACTCCTCCGACTATCTCTACCTCTTCAACCGGGACCACTCCGAGGTGTGAATGGCACTTAATTGAGTTAACCCTGGATATATTTAGACACAGGCGCTATTTATATACGGAGACATTGCGTTAGTGGCAGAGGTGTTTCTAGAGCAATCGCGGGATAGTGTCGACGCCTGGGACACACTCAGATGGGCCGCGCCACTTCTCCGTGCCACTTACCACTTCACACCTCAAAGACCCATCACACCTGCTCAAGCACGAAGTGTCCAACCGCGAGAAGAGGATCAAGTTCCGATCTGATTGGTCGGACACGGGTCCGGACGCCAGACCCGACGCAGTTGGTTCCAGTTCCAATTCCGCGCCTCTCAGCCGCCTGTTCCGCAGTCTGGCGGACAGAACTGCCACTTCTGGCGCCCAATCAGCTGACAGGTTTGTCTGAATAGCGCGGGAGGTGTGGCAGTACGGGTGTGACAGTTCTGTGTGTAGGAATTCAGGTGACGAATCAGCTGATGCAGAGCCAGCTCACTTCACAATGCACTACATGGACGTGCCAGGTTAGCAACGGCGTGCTGCGATGGAATGTGCGTGTGTATCAGCTGTTTTCTGTAGGAGTGGAGGATGGAATGGTAGAGGGACAGCTGGACCAATCAGTCTCCATCCTAGTGACACCTCCCCCCAGCGAGACGCCCCCCTCTCCCCCCAGAGAACCAGCCCCCTCGCCTCCCCCCTACGCCCCCTCGCCCGCCCCGCGCCCCCCGGCCAGCTGGTACCGCGGCCACCGGAACGTGCGCACCATGATCAAGCAGGCGCACTTCTGGGGCGACGGCCACGTGGTGTCGGGGTCGGACTGCGGGCGCGTGTTCTTCTGGAACAAGTGGACCGCCGAGATCGAGATGTTCCTCGCGGCGGACCGCCACGTGGTCAACTGCATCCAGCCGCACCCCTCCGAGCCCACCCTCGCCACCTCCGGGATCGACTACGACGTGAAGCTCTTCTCGCCCTGCGGGCGCCAGGGCGCGCAGAGCGGAGACCAGCTGATGCCGCAGCTGGCGGAGGTGGTGCGCATCAACGAGGAGATCCTGGAGCAGAGCCACAACACCTTCTCCGTGCCACTCGTGTCCCTGCTCCGCATGCTGCTGGAGCAGAGAACGGCCGACAGCTAGCCAATCAATGTGACGCTTGTATGTACATAATCATATTAAACACACTCAGTTCAATCGGCTGTGTAATCAGCTGTATTAGCTGTGGTAAGCTGTGTGATCAGCTGTATCAGCTGGGGGGTCAGCTGTGGTTAGCTGTGTGATCAGCTGTATCAGCTGGGGGGTCAGCTGGGGTCAGCTGGGGGTGCGAGGGTTTGGAGACGGTCTGTCTGCGCTCGGACAGGCGGAGACACTTGGGGCAGTGCGTGGAGGCGGGCTTGCACACCTGGTGGTAGACGGAGAGACACCGCGGACACTTCCACACCCTTTCTACCTGGAACGGGAACAGCGCCGGTCCTTGGTTGCAGATCTGTAAAAAGACATAAATAGACACATTGAAGCTACCTGGCATACTACGTACTATAAATAGACTCAGTTCTATCCTATAGAAGTCGAGATCCTTGAAGCTCTACTATAAATAGAGTTGAATTGGGCTATAAATAGAGTTGAGCTGTTCAGCAAAGGCGTGACTATTTTGATTTTTTCATGGTTAGCTGGGGTGGCGAGATTTGTAAATATATCAAACTAATGTGGCATGCCACCCCAAGTCAACATAACATTTACGTCTGGGTGGCACGCTACCCCTGCCACCCCTGAAGTTACGCCTATGGCTGTTCTATAAATAGAGTGGAGTTGTTCTATAAATAGAGTTGAGCTGTTCTATAAACACTCACCTCACAGATGTAGCCCTGTGCCTGGCAGACGTGGCAGCGCTTGACGTGTGCGGTCCCCTCCACCACGCACTCCTTCAGCTCGGGCGCCAGCAGGTCCATGTGCACCCGCAGCAGGTCCTGCACGGAGTAGATGTCCGTGTGCTCCAGCAGGTACTCGCGCCCTTTGAAGCGCCGGGTGGCGCGCTTCCACCCTTCCACCTCCTTCCCCGCGCGACACGTGCTCAGGTAGCGACACAGGGCGCTCAGCTGGTGGCGCAGCTTCCTCACGCGGTCCAGACCCCCCACGTAGAGGTGGAGGTCTGGCGCCAGCGCGGAGAGGTGCAGCATCGGGATGGACATGATCTCGTCGATGATGTGTCGGCTCTCCTTGCTGACGGGGTGCAGGTGGAAGTCCCAGTTCTGCAGCATCCGCCCTAAGCGACACAAATAACACTTCGTGCCACTTGACACCTCACTACCTAACACGAGGTGGAAGGCGACAGAATAACTACTGTACTGTTCCGTTGCTAATGAAAGCTCGCCGAAACCTATCATCCATGGTCCTAGCGGCACTATATAAGCCCAGATTCAGTAGATTCCTTAGTTGGAAATGGACCAATCAGCGCGTACCTGGGATGGGTCTCTCGTGGCTCCCGAAGCACTCGGGACAGTACCCCTTCCCGTTGTAGGCGCACACGCGGGGGGTCCCGAATATGATCCCGATGGGAGTGGCGCAGGCGGCGCATTTGTACCCCTGCGAGTCCAGCCCGCGCTCCGGGGCGATCTCCAGGATGAAGTTGCGGGAGTTGAGCGCGTGGCTCAGGCGGGCTTTGTTCTGCTGCTGCCAGCTGGACTGCGCCACCGCAATGACGTCATAGTCCACGGACTGCCCCGCCTGGGTCTCCAGGGTGCTCACCAGGGCCGCGCTCTCCTCCGGGCCCCTCTCCCCCTGCAGCGCACGCGTGAGCAGCTTCTCGTAGTCCATAGCTACGCTACTGGGAGATAGGAATGGGCTATTTATATTAGCCATTTAAGCGGGTTATTTACGAGAGTTAGGTACAGCGGAATCTTCCTAGTAGAAGTTCCCATTGTTCAGTTCAAGTACGCATAAGTTAGATTCAGATATCAGCTTTCTGATTCCATATTTGATAAGGGCGGCGCTGAAATAAATTTTTTTCCCTTATTAAGAAATATTTGTAAGCCCTGCTCCCTCTCCCCTCCCCCCTCCCCCCCCCCCCCCCCAGTCTATGAGAGAGTACTTCTGCGCAGAGTTCATAAGACTTACAAGTATCTTATATATCAAAACTCCACTGTTCATACTTATAACCTCCCAGGTAGAGCAGTGTACTACTCCGGTAGCTAACAAGCGTGTAATGTAGTTGTTACGTTAAAATTGCACTTGGACCAGCTGACCCCTAATCTATTTATAGTAACAGACTCAGGTGTCAGAGGTTCTACCTCGCCATACCAGCTGGTGTCTAACTCTCCTCTCTAGATCTATAAATAGCATGAACCCTCCCCCCGACACCTCCCCTCTAGCCAAGGACGACCAGATGATGAGGCAGTTCCGCATGGTGCTAAGCGCCCTCATCGTCCCAGTGGTGGTCTTCTTCCTCACGCGCCACATCGCCGTGTCGCACCTGGGATTCGAGCAGACGCGCGGGGACATCCTGGCGGCGCTAGTGGCAGTGGTGGTCATACACGTGGTTCTGATTGGCTACGCGATTCGCGTCTTCAGAGAGGGCGAGCACAAGAAGGATTGACTAGGGAAGGAAGAGAGACACGTTCCCTGACCACTTCACACCTCTATCATGCCACCTTACCCCGCATCAGCTGCCCAATCAGAGATATTATTATTTTCTATTTAACCTGTTTTAGATATCTTCGACCTTATTAACAGTGCTTTTATTGAATCAATTTTGCAAATGCAATCCAGTTAAAATACAATACAAGTCAGTGGGGCTATAAATAGCTACAAGTGCTGGTACCCGCTCTTGTCGTCCTCGGAGAGGAGTCCGTACTTGCGCCTCATCTCGTCGCCCTTGGCCTGTCGCTCCGCGCGTTTCTGCGCGTGTCTCTCTCCGATCTCGTTCATCTCATTCTCCGCGCGGAGCTGGGCCTTGGTGGCGCGGGCGCGCCTTTTCCCGCGGCAGAAGCGGCAGTAGCAGTAGCAGCCGAGGCAGAGCGCCACGCAGCCCAGCGAGAGGACCACCAGCACCGCCCCGCAGCTCAGGATGATGATGGCCAGCCCGTTCAGCTGGCACTGCCCAACCTTGATGTCGTTCAAGTCGCAGTCGCCCGAGGTGATTCCGGAGAATGCCAGCTCGCGACACTCCGAGCCACACCAGTAGCAGGACACTCCCTCTGTCCCCTGGATGCAGGCGTCACACGAGGTGTTGAGCGTAAGACACTTCTCATTGGCTGACAGCTGTACAGGAGACGTGCGAATAAAGCGTACACTCTGCAGGACGTCCTCACTGCGGCATTGGAATGCTAGGAATGTGGCTATAATTAGTACGAGGTAGACCCTCATAGTCGCTATAAATAGAAACAATATTAAATAAGGCTAAATAGTCTAAAGAGAAACTGCATCTATTTTTAGAAAGTTTATTCAGGGTTTACAGTAAACCTGAGTCATTGAACAAGACAGAATTGTAAGCAGCTGATTGGCTAATACAGCAATTATAAAGTATCCATGGTTAGTTGAAGACAGATGCCATGAGTGAGTAGCGCGATACCACACAGAGTTCACCTAACACCTCCAGTGTCACCCCGCTGCCACCTTTCAGGAAGGAGATCATCGCCAGGCCATACCAGATCCACCCGGGGCCGTCCGGACCGCCCGCCCCCTCCCAGAAGTCCGGGAGTCCTCCCAACTGGTCGGAGAGGAAGGGGGGTCCCTGTGCCAGGTGTCGGTAGGTGTGCTGCATCTGTGGGATCAGTGCGTCCACCAATCGATTCGTGTCGCAGAGGAGGCGAACCCGCGCCACTGCGTGCCCATCCCGCGTGTCCCGCGACACAACTCTGAACCTAGACGCACACCTATAAATAGCTACACAAGCACCCGCATTCTAAAATGGGACACATACCTTCTCACCCCTCGCGTATCTATGAGCACTCTCCCGTCCTGGAGGAGCTGGTGCGAGTATATTTTTAGAACAGTTCCGAATTCGGAGTAGGCGCCTGCGTGCGGAGCGCACATCCCGAAGCACTTGCTCTCACTCTCCCAGGCCTGCCGCACCATCAGCCGATACCTGCCACGCACTGAGATAACACACACGACAGACCAGTGATTTATTGTATCAGCCTAGGCGCCAAGTTTTTGGAAATAAAATAAAACCGGGGGGGCCAAGAGCGAGCGACGGTAAGGGGGATCTGGGGGGCTTGCTCCCCAGAAAGATTTTTATATCTTAGACGCTCAAATATCGATCTACAGCTATTGTTGTCACCTAGGGAGAAGAAAATCTCAGATATATATCCCAATTACATTTTTATTCTGTGGAATAAAAATGTAATTGGGATATATCTAGACTCAATTAACATAATTTTGGGGTTTAGTTGTAACCTATAAGTTTGTGTGAAGTCCTGCCATACCGCAGCTTCCTCCTCAACCTGTGATTTAACTAATCGTGTGATGGCAAGTGACAAATCGAGAGATCTGGAATTTAGTGTTACGACAGTGTTCTGAATGGTGAGAGTTGAGAGGTCTGACTTTGGTTGCAGTTAATTAATTTTCAATATAATTCGATGTGCAATTAGTCGAGGCCATCGTATGGGACATACCTAATTTACGGAATATTCCGTAAATTAGGTATGTCCGACTGTCCAATCGTATGTATATTCAACTCCTGTCATTTGGATATAAAGCGAAGTATTTAGTATTTGTACTGTCGCAGAGCTCTCGAACTCTGAATTTATGAGACATGAGATTTCATTTTGATCCTCATTCAATTATCCGAAATCAATTCTAACTGATTCTATGATCTTATGTTTATAGTATTTTGGTTTTTGGGACATCTGAATAAAGGAAATTTTAGAAAAAAAGTTTTTAACTGTAGAATGCCCAGCATTTATATGGCTTATGGCTTCAGTGCCATAGAAAATGGCTGGGAGACATCCGCGATATCGGGGTCTGTGTCCCCAGTGGGCATTCTACGGTTAAAATTGATTTCTTTCTAGTTTCAAGTATTTTCCACTTGAATTTGATCATATTTTTTGCAAAAAATAAGTTTTTACTGTGAGGGTGATAGAACGTTCGATAAGCCGTGAGATTTCAATGGAGTATTCTTAGATTCTGTCGAATGGTGAGATTTGAGAGATCTAGGCAGCTCTATTCATGCAATTAATAACTCCGTTTTACGGAATTTGCTGAAACGAGATAAAATCGAGGCCCGAGTGCCTACCTGGGCTCGAAAACGTGAAGTCCGCACTTGACGAAAGGGAACGCGAGACTGCACACGAAGATGGAGAGTTCGAAGGTGTCAAGACAGTTGTCTTGTGACAGGAGACAGCTGAGGTTCCCAGGGGAGGCCTGCTCGCCCTGGTGCTCACTCTCTCTCAGCTTGCATTCCTAAGACACCAACTGGTCGTTATAACACATACTCGCGACATATACAATGCTCATTCTGCATAGTAACATTAATCACAGCTAGGAATGTGCTAATCAGCGCCTAATCCCGCCCAATCCATGGTGACAGAGCGCGTTGTTTACAAGTTAGACACAACAACACACGCACAGATATCAGTGCAGCTTAGTGTAGAGAAGCCTGAGAGCCTACTCTATCAGTAGAACGCATATTGCTTCATGAGCAAGTCAGTAGCCTGTATGAATAGGCTCAGCTCTCTGTTCTTATAGCAGCAGCCTTACACTCTCTAGTTATTCTCCGCACTTACTCCATAGTGCCCAGCGCCACCACGCTTGCTGTGACGTCATCAGACCACCACCACACACACACTCAGACACGGGACTGCTATTGGTTACCTTTATTTGTTCTAGAATGTTCCATTCCAGGGAGGCGGGCTAATCTTGCATCAGAGGAGTTATGGCTTCGTGACGTCACCATTATGCCGCCTCCAGTTAGTTATCCTAACTACTACGTATTCTCTAGATTAATATTATCACACTAGTTAGTTACGGGAGCAGTACATAGTTATTTATCTTCCTTTTATACGAAACCCTAGCCCACGCGCGCCTCTTAAATTAGAACTGGATCTGAAACCGTATATCCCGCCTGAAATTCTGACCACTCACACCATTCTCAGCTATTTATAATTCCTAATTCGAGCGCATATTTGGTTCTAAAATTAGTTTCTATATGAAACCACAAGTGTAAATCCATTAGCATAATTTAATGTAACTAAAAATTCTAATTATAGCCATTCGTTTGTTGAGGCAGACAATTTGAGGTTTTAGCAGCGGTCGACTATTCTAATTTTATCTCCATGCTGCTAATTTTAGCTGAATCTCAACAATCATTTTAGCTGAAATGTAATCTCTTTGCTTCTACTAATTGACTGACGCAACATACATACGTGAGGAAGGCACTGCTTCAAGATACTGTCCATAGCAACGCAGGCCTTGTGCTGGTATTTCCCGAGCATGACTGTGAGTGGAGACCTGCACACGGGACAGGTGGTGCTGTGGTCCAGACACCTAATGGGTACGATTTGAGACACTTTGTTCGGGCACAATTGGACCAATGGTGTTACCTGTTGAGACATGGCTCGCATAAGGTGTGGCCACACGGAGTGGTGGCGGGTCTGAAGAAGAGACGGCAGCAGAGGCTGCACTCCACTTCATCAGCTGTTAGCTCCGACACCTGGATCCCCTGCCACTTTGTCACCTCTCCAGCCCGCGCTGCTCGCTCCCTCTCCACACACACGTGCAGCCACATCCTCCCACTCGCCCCCTCCACTCCTGACACCTCCACCAGCTGCTTGGAGAGCCTACAAACATTCTAAATTTAGAAAAGGCTCCTCGTTTTCACACTTCTAGTCGAATGTGTGAATACCAGGAGCTTAGCCTAGCAACTGAATACTCATCCATTGTCGTTATAGTATTCCTTAAGTGGAGTGGAGAGTTATTCCACTCCTGAGCTGTGCTGGTACTCTGCACTGAATGGCGTAACGCGATACGAGCAGAATCACAGCATCATAATGCATGTGCTGTACCATGGACGCAATTTCTATACACGTAGCAATTAATTTAACTGGCACTAGAGCAGAGTCTGCTTCTGTGCTATTTTTAGAACGTGATAAACACGCAGTGCGTGTACAGGGAGTGCGATGGAACTAGAAGTGTGATGTGTTAAAGTACCTTGTAGTACACCTAATAGTGACGTCACTACTTATTCTTAACACCTTCCACAATCTAGAATTCGAGTGGGGGCAATCGAATTTAACAAATTAATCAACCAATCCGTGTCTATCTTTTAGCGCTAATCCCTAGTCTAACTGTGTTGTGTTTGTGGTGATTAGCGGCAGATGTCAGGCAACGGCACCTACACGCCCAAGTGGAACCCGACAGGCGCGCCGGCACTACATTCCGGCATGGACGGGCCGCACCTCCCCATCCAGCCCAACATGTACAAGCAAATGAAAGAGTCTCCCCTCTCAAAGCCGAAGCCGCCCGGCTACCCCTACGACTACCCCGGCTACCCGCGCGCCTACCCCATGCAGTACCCCGCGCAGACCCCCTACGACGTGCCGCACTTCCAGATGGGCGCGCACTTGCAGCTCCCGCGCAGACCCGCGCAGGAATGGGGCGGGCACTGGACGCAGGAGATGGCGCCCATGATGGAGCCGCTCGTCCCCCAGATGGCGCCTCAGGACCCCTGGAGCGGGGATTGGACGCACCAGGTGTACCCCTCCCACATGTACAACCACATGGCGCGGAACCCGCCTATGAACATGCGTCGCGACACTCCGACACAAATGAAGCCCTCGCACAGCCCAATCCCGCCCGCCCTGGGCGCGCTCCCGATGAACGACCAGCTGTCCCCCTCGCGCGGACACCAGGGGTCCAGGGGGAACATCGCTCAGGGGAACTCGGACTTCCCGTCCTTCTCTCCGACCCCGCTCAGCCAATCACACCTCAGCCCTTCCCCGGTGGCACATGAAGTGTCGCACACGTCCACCAGCTCCCTGCCGGACCTGCAGAGGGAGGTGTCCAACCCACTCACGCCGCGGACATTCCGGCACCCCGGCCTTGACCCCGGGAACTCCTCTCGGCAGGAGACGCCCCCCCTGGCGCGCCAGCACACCCCCACCTCCCTCCCCATGGGCGCCTCCCCCACCACTCCCGCCCCCCGGAGACCCCCCGGGAAGCGGAAGGGGGAGCACGTCCCCTTCGAGCAGTGGGTCCGCGAGCACGGCCTGTATCCGGAGTTCCAGCGCGAGATGGCCAACCGGGAGGCGCACGACTTCTACTACCAGCTGCTCTACTTCCTCTACACCAATCAGCTGCAGGCCACGCCCTACGCCACTCCCGCCCGCGCGCCCTCGGTGGCGGGGGAGGAGGTGAACCTGTTCCGCCTGCACAAGGCCGTGGAGGCCATGGGCGGCGTCAGGCAGGTCTGCGAGCGAAAGGAATGGAAGAAGATCTTTCAGGTTGTTTGCTTGTTTGTTTGTTTGTTTGTTTGTTTGTTTGTTTACTTCTCGCCGTTGTTTACCGCTCCTTACGCAGATGTTCAACTACCAGTCCAAGGGCACGGCGGGGATAAAGTCCCTCAAGCAGATATACCTGAAGTGGCTGCTGCCCTTCCTCTGCTCGCGGAGAGGAGAGTCGGTGGAGTCGATGCTAGAAATGCTTCGCCCTGGCACACGTACGCCACGCAAGCAGCACAACAACCAACCAGCTGACTCGGCGAGTGTCACTTCTCCGGCGGCGCCTTCCGAGGAGTCGCAGGATGTCCCTGAGTCCCCCGTCTCCATGATCAGCGGGTTCAGCACCAGCTGCTCTCCCGCCAAGATCAAGCCCCCTCCTGAGGACAGAGCCACTTCCTCCGACACCAAGCTCCAGTTCGACCACAACGACAACTCTTTCCTCTCAGACGCGTTCCTCAAGTCTGAAATGGACCAGACCTCCCCGCCCTTTTCCTCCATCAACCGCACCATAAGCCACCCCGACACTTCTCACCTCGACACTCTCAAGCCCAAGATGAAGACGGAGCTGTCGGACCCCAGCGACGGACACGGCTCCCCTTACTTCTACCCAGAGCAGTACCACCACCTGCTGCCACACCGCCCGCCCTTCCACCCGCACCACCCGGGCCACCCACAACGTCTCATGTACCCGCTCATGCCGCCGCACCGATGGCCGCACACGCCCAAGCAGGAGGAGTGGTACCCGGCACAACGCACCATTTCCGCGCCCGACACCTCCCGCACCCAGACGGCCGCCCCCGTGCCGGAGGCCAAGCCGCGGGCGCCGCGCGAGAAGCCGGCCCCCGCCCCGGCCGAGCCGGGAGAGAAACCGCCGACGGGGCTGAAACGGGCGCCAGAAGCGGGCCCGGCGAGACCGGCCCTGGTGGAGCACACCACTCCGATCCCGCGCAAACGCAAGAAACACCCGCCAAACATGAACATGACGGACCCCATGCGCCTGACGATGGCGCTCAGGAGCGGCGTGCTGACGGACACGGCGTGGGCGCTGGACTACCTCACCATCCTCCTCAACCACAACGGCACCCGCGAGCTGTTCCTCCTGTCCAAGGCGCCAGGGCTCCTGGACGCCCTGGTGGCCTGCTGGCTGCGCTGTCTGCTGGACATGTTCCCCGGGGAGATCAGTCTGCCGCATCAGAAACCCGAGCCTGTGGACACAGGACCAACATCTCCGCCCGCCGACACTGACCTCCCGCCACAAATGAGACCACCTACGGAGCCACCTGCGCCACTTGACACCTCTCTTCCGCACTCTGTCCGCTACCTGCGCACCCCCTTATCAGACAGGTACTATTTATAGACGCTGCAGTTGGACTCAGTTCTATTTATAGTTCAACCTCTAGGTGTGAAAGTGTCACAGCTGATGGCGAGGAGAGGGAGGAGTTGGAAGGAGAGGACGAGGTGTTGAGGCCTCCTGAGAATGTGCTCTTCCTCCACCCGACACCTGAGACACAATTGGGACACATGACCATCTGCATCTCCAACCTGATTCGCTGTCTCAGCTTCATCCAAGGGAACGAGCTAATTTTAGCTCACCACCACTCGCTCCTCTCGCTCAGCGGTCAGCTGTTGCTGCTGAGACACTCGCACCCCCCGCGCATCCAGCTGAGGGAGCGACCCCCCGACCCCTCCGACTCCCAAGAAGACTGCGACTCTACTGGGGACGAGTATGTCCTCGACACAGTCAGGTGAGTGCCACTTCTAAATTTAGGAACTTGACAGTTCCAGTTTAATTGCATCAATGCTGCTGTGTGCGTTTGTGTCGCTGATTAAGTGCCACTTTGTGTCGCAGGTGTGAGTGGTGGTGGATGTACCTGGAGTACGTCCGCGAGGACATCTTCGTGCTCCTGTGCAACATGGCGGGCGCCCTGGACTTCTCCTTCTACCCCTCCCACGTGGCGCACTCCCTGCTGCACGCGCTCACCCACTGGCTCACCTGCCCCTCCTCCATGTGCCAGGACCCCCTGCCGCACCTCTCCAACACCTCCTGGCTCAGCCCCAAGCGCCTGGTGCTGGAGTGCCTCTCCAAGCTGTCCGTGCTTCCATCCAACGTGGACTACATCCTGGGCACGCCCAGCCAATCAGAGCTGCGCCAGCTGGTGAGGGAGCTGTCTAAGTGGTCCATCAACAAGAAGGACATAATCGCCAGACAGTTCGTGTTCGTGCTCCTGTACAACATGTGCGGGACTCCGGATCTGTGTCCGCATTACGCCATCGCCAGACAGGCGCCACTGCTGCAAGTTCTGCTGGAATGTGTCGAGTTTGCGCCTCCTCTGCCACTTGGCAACCCGCCTCCACGGGCCACGAAGGGCGCCAGCCCCCAGGAGGAGTTCGTGATTCTCAACTCGCTGCGACGCCGGGCGGCCAGCACCCTCCTGAGACTGTCCCAGCATCCCGACAACCTGCCCCTCTTCCTCGACATCCAGCCACGCCTCCTGGCGCTCTTGTGTCCCGAGAGTGCCACCTCTGACACCTTTAAAAACGACCCACACCTCCGACCTCTCATTCTCGAAATCCTTTCACATCTCAGCGATTAACGCATTAAGCTCGTCGCGGTGTGAATTTTAATTTGTGCAGTTGTACAATTGATGATACTGTAGTGGTAGTGTCTCACATCTCGTGTGCGAGCGCCGGGCGCCACTGTGTCGTGTGTCGCACGCACACACGGTAGTAGCGATTTCTAACTATTATTAATATATTTATTTTACTCTTCAGTCACCTATTTTGGATAGCATTGATTTAAACCAGCACTCTTTTGATTGGTTGATTCCTTCTAAATATAGAATAGTGACGTCACTGAGACCGTTGATTGGCTAGGGATGGATGGGTGTGTTTACCAACAAAACTGACTCGAACTGATAAATTTAGATATAATTTCCAATGTGTACTTAATTTAGAATCATAGAAGTTACCGTCATAAGATGGAATGGGAGGTGTGATGTAGCATATCACACCTCACAAAAAAGGCTTTGCATTTGTGAGAAATTAAGTCAAATTTGTAAAAATGACAGTTGAAAGAGTATTACCATATCCATAGTCCACTAATGCAATATAATCGAACTCACCTCCTGATGCTATCCTCCACCGAGGCATCCAGTGTGCCACATTTTGCCACCATGAGACACAGCACCAGCGCCTCTTCTTTCAGGCCCATTTTCTCAAGCACAGCTGACTTCCGGTAGTAGCCCTTCTTCCAGAATGGCGCCTTCTTGAGACAGCTGTTCGCGTCCCTCAGCGCCTCCTCCAGCATGCCACTTGACACCTCTGCGAAGCAGCGATTGGATAGGACCACGTGCTCCCCCATGCCACTCCCTATCAGGTCTAGGGTCCGGCTATAGATAGACACGGCCTCCTCCCACTTTTTCTAAAAAATATTTATATTATTCACAAACTATCCACACCCGATTCGATGCCATTATTCATATTTTCACACCTCCTTCACTTTGGCATTTCCCTCCACCCTGAGCTCCATGGCCTTGTAGGCCCCGCCCGTGTGTCGCTCTAGGATGCCAGCGAGACACACGTTGACACTGTACTCCACCTCACAGCTGCTCTTCACTGTCCTGCAGTAGCAGAGCTTGCAGATTGATTGGCCGTTCAGGAGTGAGATAGGCTCATAGACTAGGTTGGAGCAAACCCCGCACAAGAGCGGGTCTAGCTCCCTCCCCGAGACTTTAGGGATGTCTGGAATGTGGACGAGAAGGGGCGCCAGCCGATCCATTGGCTGACACTCCCTCGTGCCACTCAACCACTCTGCCATCAGTTGTAGAAATGACGTCATACCTGCTTCCGTCTCTGCCATGCTAACATTGAAGTGTACAGCTGCAGTAAAACTCGCAGTGGATTGGCTATTAGAATGCCTATTTTACTATAGTTATACATCATCCAATCATGTCGCATGATCTCTGACGAATGCGCTGACCTCAACGACGGGCGTGAGCACACCACTACTCAGTGGCAATTACTTGTGCCACTTTCTACTAGATACGACCTGTGACATCACACCATGACAATTATGCTATAATTAAAATGTTTATTAATAAGTAATTACATTCCTTAATAGCAGAAGGAGTGCTAGGGGTAATCCTTGTATCCCTCAGCCAATAATAAACTAACAGCAATTTGCTGACTTATTTTGACTTCAAGGAAATTAGATTCGTTTCACTTTGTTGGCAAATTCCATTGCTCTGTCCTATGGCAACGTGAGCTAGGAGAATTCTAATCACTTCTCTATCCAATAATTAATTTGATTACGAAAAAAATTCGAGCAATCAGTTGCTATTATTAGCATGTTCTGTGCAGTTCGGCGCCTATTTTCTGCCCCAGCCATCCGGACACCCGCCTCCACTCTCAGACGGTGGCAGACCCCCAACCCTGCATCCGGCGCCACTGCGGGACCAGCAGCCATCGAAGTGGACGACAAGGTGTCAGGTAGGAATGTTTGACTCCACCAATCAGCTTCCGTTATTCATTCCCGTAGGCCTAACTGAGACGCAGAGACAGCTGCGAGAATCTGTGCGCGGGTTCTGCTCCGAGCATCTGGCGCCCTACGCGGATCAGATAGACAGAGAGAACGATTGGCCAGATCTGCGCGCGTTCTTCAAGAAGTGCGGGGGGATGGGCCTGCTGGGGGTGACGGCTGAGGAGAGGTTCGGGGGCGCGGGGATGGGGTTCACGGAGCATTGTGTCGTCATGGAGGAGATGAGCCGCGCCTCTGCTGCGATCGCGCTCAGTTATGGCGCCCATTCCAACCTCTGTGTCAACCAGGTCAGCTGTTCACACTTCCTCCTATAGTTAGGATATGTACACAATGGCATGTTAGGGAGATAGGTTTAGAGTACGATACATTAGAAGCTATTGCCTCCTCCTAGTTACCATGTGGCGCTATGGCATGTTAATTTGCACCATGTAATACTCCCAGTAATGCTTATAATTAGGCGCTAACATATGGAAATTCATTGAAGTAATTAATACGTACTGCGCTATGGTTGGGCTATTTTCCAATGGAGAATCGTTCGACTCCACTACTCTACAGTTTATACGTGTGAACAGCCCAGGTACTTGAATTGAGTTCAAATGTGCTGCCCTAGGAACTGAATCTCTACCCCCCTCTTTATCCGTCCTCAGCTTACCTTATATTTAGCCTGCTTGTGTGTTTATCCTGATAGTTCCTATGTCAATGATGTGGGACGTGGAACGTAACTGTAACTCAAACATTCAGGTTGAACGCCTCTAAGAGTTATCCCGTGGCGATCACACATTCATCCATGCAATTCATAGATGCGGTCCTATCTTATTCAACAAACACTTGGTCGCTTCGTCTATTTATAGTAATTAGTGCTTTTACCGATAAGCGATACAAGTTCATCATTCCATTATCTTAATTGAGATGTTTATTGTCAGTTCTTTATCAAACCACAGCTAATGCGTACAAATCTCAGACATACTAAAAGATGCAGATAACGGGCAACTGTGGTAGCTATATAAACTTCCGTGCTCTATCTAGCTCAGCTATTCCTGGCGTGCAGGAGAGTACAGGGCTGATTTATCCGGTATCGCATCGCATTTTGCGGAGCTAATTTGGTCCACCTGCGATGCTAGTATTCTATGTATGCTGGAATCCTCGTTGTGACGTCCACTGTCTTGTGTGTAACATTATACTCTACGCCACTATTATTGCTTGCAATCGATCACGATTCTTTTATCACCACTTAGCCATTACTTAGCCATTACTTAGCTAACAATCACATTACTTAGCTATTGAATGCCAAATGACTCCTCAGCAATAATAAAGCGATAACAATTTTGAGAATCATATCTCCTCGATTAATTACGCTACATTCCTTCGTTTCTGAAGTAAATGGAATTCCGGACTAGTATCCCTCCCACCAACACCTCGAAGACGAAGTGCTATATTTAGTATCACCCCATCTAACCACCAGGACTGTCTCTTGGTGGTGGATGTGGCACAATCTCACACCTGAAGTGTCCCAAACACGGACACCTCACACGTTACTCAGCTGTTTTATTGCGCAATATCAGGCGTGCATTAATATAAACATTTCTAAACAATTATATACGCATTTGATTGATCAAAACAGGATACATTCCTGAGTGTATGCCGTTGCTATGGCTCCTGGTCACGAGGTGGATCTTGCGGCCCGACATATTCAGATTGTGTCGCATCACCTCCACCTCTGCCATTGCGACAATTTCGAACACTTCGTCACTTCTCGTCCGCTTAATCCCAGTTCCGAATTCACCTTCCAGTTTCCGCTTCCGGTTCTTACGTGCATTCTTAGGATTCTTCTGACTGCCATGGTTACGCGTTGGAATGTCAGGTTTTGCTCGAGGTGGTACGGTGGAGTGTGTCGGAGTTGTGTCGTTAGGAATGTGAAGTGGCTGTGGCTGTGGCACCACTTCTTTCGGAATGGAGTTCGTATTCTTGTGCCGGGCCATCATTACCTGCATACCTAGAGTACAGAACCGTAGTTAGGGAGGATGTAATCTGATTGGCTGATTCATACTTACTTTCCAGAACGCGCGCCATTTTCAGGAACTGGACGGTCTCTCTGTGCATGCCGTAGCACGTGGAATTGGCGCGCATTTCCTGAATGGCGCCCTTGTTCATACTCTGCAAGTTTTTACGCGCCACAAACTCGTTGGCGCTCTTCACATCGAATTCCAGGTACTGGATCTTGAGCTGAGGTGTGAAGACGAGCGCCATGTGTCCCTCCGTTGTCACCTTGACGTTCTGTGGCTGGTCGTGCTCCGTGTAGAAGATGGTGTCCAGGGCGTGTGCCTCAATCTCCCGCGTGCGCGGGTTCTCCGTCACCACCAGCCCGCTCTTGAAGGAGATGGACACCTGTGACACCTACACACATTCTAAAGTATCCAGATGGTTGCTATGTACCCTCGAAGATGTTTGCACATATCTAATTCGTTGGTACGTTCGCACATACTTGGATCTGAACCGGTTGCTATGTAATAAACCTGATTGGCACGGTTACCTGGTGCTCGTAGAGCGATTTGAAGAATTCCAACACTGCGTGGGGGGTCTTGTCGAGGTGGTACCTCTGTCCTCTGGAGTCCTTGCGTCCCGCCTGGGGCAGCAGGAGCAGGATGCTCGAGCGCGCCTGAAAATAGTTCTCCGCCAGCTCGTCCCACCACGGAGAGCTGGTGTCACTGGGCGCGCATTGGAGCTGAGCGTTCAATTCGCTGATTCGGCGCTCCACGCGCGCTTTCACATCGTTGTGCTTAGTTGTGAAGTTGTCGCAGTTGTGTCGCTGTGTCGCGCTCAGTGGGATGCAGTTGTGTCTTTGGGTGGGTGTGAGCGGGACACAATTGTGTCGCTGTGAGGCGCCGGCAGGATGCTGCTTGGGCGGCAAATGATTGACTGTTTGGGGGGATGTGAGGGACACATCGTAGTAGTTGGGAGGTGCGAACGGGTCCATGTACCTCTGAGTTGTCGCGGTGAGTGGAAAGTGGTGGCTCATGTGCATCGATCTGATTGGGTATTGCAAATGTGTCCCCTGAGGTGGTACGTTGCCACCTAATGCGAGGGCACTGCTGGAATTCATTCGGCTAGCAGTCTGCGAGTTGATTGGCTAATATTATATTGAAATGATAAAATTATAAAACGGTATTATCTTACACTAAGATTGTGTCGTGATGGATATAGCTCATCCAGATTAGCTGACGGACAAATTTATACCATTTGATACGCTACCACTCTAACCCTAAATGACCACATCCCAGTACTTATCTGCTCCGCTCAATCATTTCCTTTCCACCGTCTCGTCTGCCCACGCAGCTAACTGCTATGAGTTGTATCATTTCTGTTCACCACATCAAACTTGTTATATTTATACTGAAACTGAACCGAGTCAGCCAATCGATCTGGAGCTGAGCAAACACAGATCCAGTTCGCCCGATTGTCGTAGTGCATAATCTGTTGAAAAGGAATCCCTAGCGACAACCAATGGGCTTCTTTCCTTATGAGCGCCTGTTGATTTATGCCACATTTGACACAAGAGCGACGCCTTGTTGTGAAATGTGTCACATAGAAGCCACTTCGAACATGAGTAGATCATATTCCTCGAATCTTAGGAATTCCATATACCCTAGCTGTCACTAGGACTGATAACATCACAGTCCAGTCAGCTGTTGATTAAACTAGGATTTGATTGGCTGTTCCGTTTGTAGTGTATGGATTCTGTTTATAGATAACGCGACACGGAACAGCTGATCAGAAGGCGCGCTTTCTCCCCCTGCTGATCTCTGGCGACAAGATTGGAGCCCTGGCCATGAGTGAGGCGGGATCTGGGTCTGACGTGGTATCCATGAAACTCAGGTGAAAAAATATATATATATACAGTCGGCTCCGCTTAATAGGGTTAACCGCTTAATTGGGTCACTTTTGGCAGGACCGGAATAGCTCTCACACATAGAAGCTAATACAAAATATTTTCGGTTAATAGGGTTCTCCGCTTAAAATGTCCTCTGACCGATGTGACCTTATTAAGCGGAGTCGACTACATATATATATATATATATATATATATATATATATATATATGTATGTGTGTGTGTGTGTGTGATTAATCAATTTTTCAGATTCGCCCTCGTCACATATTCATGACTTGCAATTAGGATCAGCTGGGCACATTCTTCTACGCTGATAAGTTAATTATGCCACTGTTAATTGCAACATGTTCGGCTCATCCGCCCGCATTGATATCTTGCTACCACATATATTCTCATTAATGTCATTATTGCAATCAGAACTCCATTAGATTCAGGTGCTGGAAATTGATTGCTATAGATGGAGATATTACACAGTCATATAGCGTTTAAATATATATAGATTAATATTGAGACTTAATGAGTTAGTTAATGTTTATAGCTAACGATCTACCAAATCATCAGCATTGATTATATTATCAAATAATGAGATAATGATATACCCCCAGCCCACATCCCACTGAAAGTCTTTTTAGAATTGAAACAGTTTACTATTAACAGTGACCTTAAATTCATTTAACAGAAATATCAATACAAACGTGTCATTCAACATTTACGGTGATAGCTGAGTATATTTGTGCGGTGAGGGAACGGGAAATCGTAGTTACTCCGTGCAAGGTGGATCTCAAGTGGCGTAGGTGTGTGGGAGCAGTGGCTGACTTAATTTCAGTTCTAATAATTTTTTCCCTTATTTTAATTTCTTATCTTCACGCAAAATGAAAGGAATGCTTGCTTACGGTCCTGTAATTAGCAAGTAAAGTCATTTTATTCCCAAGTAAATGCATTCCATATCCGCTGTTCTGTAACTAAGTCCACATGCACATGGAATTTTGCCCAATCATCATTTCGGGAACATTCAACCTCAAGACCTGATGCACAGTCAGAATCATCCAATCAGATTACTGAGTCCGTAATATTTACTGCTGTGTCAGCAGTGACATCTGGCCAGCGAATCAGCTGATCTCTGCGAAATAAATTTTGATGATTAGGTTGATTCGTTGCATAGTTACAGCAGGAATGTGACACATTATAGCTAGTTGAGGCGAAGTGTGAACTTAAGGATAATGAGAATTAACAATTTTTAGTTGTTAGGTAGATTTTAGGTTTTAAAATCCAACTAAACTTTGCAGAAAACTTTACTAGAATTTTTAGTTTTTTGTCATTAAATTCCATTAACTTTATTTAGTAAATTAGATATTCATAAACGTTTAGAACCGAGTTCATCCATGCATTTGTGTGGGCTGGCCATGTGGTACTGGTCTTAGGACGAATTTACATATGAATATGCCTGGAACCAGAATCTCCAAGCAAATTTATGTTAATCCCCGATGATGTAGATAGCGTATGGGGAACTAAACCCAAAATTATAATCCTCTTTCTGAAAAAATACTTTATTGAATGCCTTCAAAGGGAACTGGATTGCCTAGGCTCCAGGGCAAACAGTGCCATCTGGTCCCATCCCAGCAACACGAATAGGGATTAGGAATGCACTAAGCAGTAATTTTGTTCCTCGATACCCCTTGGTACCGCTAAACCCACACCTGTGGACATTTTAGATTTTTCCTTTTTAACAAAAGTACTGGAACTCTGACAAATGCATACGGCATTCTAACAACTACACATACCTAACTCCCGTCACTGTATCCACGTTACATGATGACTACTTCAGTATGCATAGTATAACAACATCTGATTGGTTGACAGGGCGGAGGAGAGAGGGGACCACTACCTGCTGAACGGGACCAAGTTCTGGATCACGAACGGGCCTGACGCGGACGTCCTGGTAGTCTACGCCAAGACCGATCCCGAGAAACAACAGCGAGGCATTTCCGCATTCCTGGTGGAGAAATCGTTTCCAGGGTTCAGCCACTCCCCTAAACTGGACAAGCTAGGCATGAGGGGCTCCAGCACCTCAGAACTCGTGTTCCAAGATTGCCGCGTGCCTAAGGAGAACTTGCTCGGACAGCTGGTCAGACTAAACATAGATTAACATTTCTCAGTGCAGTTCTACTCTCATTAGTCTAGTTCCTGCTCTGGGCAATTAGATTATGGTGAACTCTGCAATTACTTAAGGCCAGTACTGGGTGCATAGGTTTTCTTATGCTAGCTTATCCATTGGTTTAACTCTTTTAAAGCTACCCATAGTAGTTATTATTTCACCAATTAAATTGTTCTCTCATCGAATGTTCTGACTTTAATGCTATAGTTCCAGATTGCGTAATATTAAATTCTATAACAGAGTATAAAATATGTGCGCAAAAATAACTCCACTAGTTTGATTGTAATCATGGGTTGTTAGGCTTGCAATCTGATCTATGCATACTGTTGACAAAATTTGACTAGAATCATTCAATTCAGAACACACATTCCAGAGATATTTTCCAATTTTTGGTGAAATCCCAAAATAGTGGCTAAAATTAGGCAAATTTCCTTTAAAATACTGTTGAATAATTCTACTGAAGACTGCTTAGACTGCTTAGATTCTAGTCAGTTATCTAAAGCAATATACAGTCGACTCCGCTTAATAGGGTCACATCGGTCAGAGGACATTTTGCCCCGATTAAGCGGAGAATCCTATTAACCGAAAATATTTTGTATTAGCTTCAATGTGTGAGAGCTATTCCGGTCCTGCCAAAAGTGGGCCGATTAAGCGGTTGACCCGATTAAACAGTGGCCCTATTAAGCGGAGTCGACTGTGCCTACAATGAATTAAAACACTAAGAACGGCAATTGATGGGAAAAAATTTTTCTAGGAGTGCGCATAAAATCTCACTTCTACTATTTGGAATAAATTTTTATCTCCAATCATACCCATTGAATTGACACCTACTAAAGGTGACATAACGGTCAAACTACTTTGAATTTCCAAAAGCTGTTTCGTACGAATATAAGAATACATATATGAACTTAAAAAAACAAAACTTCAAATCTAAAATTTCAAAAAAAAATAGCGTCAGCTACCAGTACTGGCCTTAATTAAAGTTCAGACAATCTTGCAAGAATTACTCAACGGAATTGAATCCGTGCTACGATAGCTAAATTAATGTTTGTCGTTGATTTAAGAATACTTTAATCAACCCGGAAGTGCAGAGTACGGAATTAGTAAACAGCTGTTTCCTCTAGAACAAGGGCGTGTACGTGTTGATGAGTGGGTTGGATGTGGAGCGCCTTGTCCTCTCGGGTGGTCCCGTCGGCATAATGCAGGCAGCTCTTGACATCGCAGTCCCATACGTCCACACACGGGAACAGTTCAATCAGCCAATCGGACACTTCCAGCTGATCCAGGAGAAAATGGCCGTTATGTACACCCGCCTGTCCGCCTCTCGCACCTACCTCTACTCAGTGGCGCGTGCGGTGGACCAGGGACACATAAGCCCACGCGACTGCGCGGCTGTCATCTACTACACCTCTGAGAATTGTGTCCTGGTGGCACTGGACGCCATCCAGTGTCTGGGCGGGAACGGGTACATCAACGACTACCCGACTGGGAGGTTGCTACGCGACGCCAAGCTCTACGAAATAGGCGCGGGAACACAGGAAGTGCGGAAACTGATACTCGGGCGCTCATTCAACAGTCTCTATAAATAGCTACTAACATTCTCCTTGTTGAACTCAGCTGTGTTATGAATTATGAACGAATGTGTTGTGTATACTCGTAGATATGTAATCGGACCATGGATGGTAACTATCGCATGGAAATAGAACAAGTCTATTTCAGTGCAACATTGTTGCAACTTGTTTGCATACCTCCAACAGTTTCCCTCAGGGATTATCCTTAAGTGCGTTAATTTGCATATTTGTATGTTTTATTTCATGAATTAGCACTGGCATTTGACGGCAAAGCGCGATATTCCTAAACTACGCATGATCTAAGTTGATGAGTTGAGTGAATTCGGCTCTGCCATGAGTGACGAGAGCAGATTCTGTGTCTTTGTTTTGGATCTGAAACAGCATTGAGTGATTATGAATAATTAAGCGTAACAATGACTAGGAACGATCCTGCAGTGGAGCCATGAAGTGCAGTGTTGTCGCTGATTCATCAATTTACCATGTCGACACACCTTAACACAATCTGCGTGTGTCTTGAGGTCAATCCACCTTGCACTCTGACACAATCTCAACCCTCTAGAACTCTGTTTACACTCTGATACCCGCATTCCTAAGGCATTCCACTGTAACCATAGTATGACTTGTATGGTTGAGATTCACTTAAATGTGAACTAAACTAAATTAGTTGCACATAACTGAAACTTTTCGCAGGTACCTGGTATGTATACACATATATGACGCAGAACATTCCATACGTTTCAGCATAGCAACGAACGCGTATGCTACATATTTCACATATCTCGGTTTCAATTTGTTATTATAAATAGAATATTCAATACTAATTCGATACCAACTCTCTCCCTGGATACCATTTGCCCATGTGGAATGTCTCTTATTTACAATTTGAAATTTCCGTTGCTAAGGCTAGCTATTAAGAATGCAGCAGCACCCAGTGGGAGTGAGCGGGGTGAGCATGCTGGATGGACACTTGGAGATGAAAGTGAAGCGATGGAAGTGCTTCTACGTTCAGCTGATCGGGCGCCAGTTGCTCCTGTTCCACGACCTGAACCAGACCCCGACACAAATCCACATTCCTGAGGGCGCCACTTGCAAGATGGGCAAGAGCAAGCGCAACAACTTCCAGTTCTCCCTGGCGGCGGAGAAGACCTACTTCTTCCGCGTGCCCAGCGAGCTGCACCGCGCCAAGTGGATGATGCACATCATCGAGGCGTCGCGCGGGGACTTCTCCCCCCGGCGCCAGGCCTCCCAGCGGTCCGTCTACTCCATCAACTCGCTCTCCAGCGTGGGCTCCTGGTCCCGCTGCGTGGACGACGGCGCACCCTCCGAGTACCTCCAGTTCTGCCGCCGCGCGCGCAACTCCCGCTCCACGGACAGCTCCCCCACGGACGGGGACCTGGGCCGGCGGAGCCGAGTCACCCGGCGCTCCCTGGCGGACTGCCACCTCCCGCTCAACAACATGCGCTGGTACGAGAGCGCGCCCTCCACCCCCATGCCACTCCTCACCTCCGGACCCCCCAGCCTGGGGGAGGTGGACGCGGACATAATCTCGCTGCCGGATGTGTCGGCCGCTCTGTTGGAGCAGCGGAAACCGCGCCAACACCTGCAGCGGACGGGCGGGATGGAGGACCTGGGGGCCATGGACGAGCTGTCCAAGACCTCCAAGTTCCAGGACCTCTCCGCGCTCCACTTCTCCGACGACAGCAGCGGCTCCCCGCTAGGCGACACCGCCGACACCATGGAGACCTTCGACAACTACGCCAACTTCCTGCAGTGGGACACCTACACGCCCGCCTCCATCGACGCGCTCCACTCCTCGCTCGTCCCGGTCATGGACCCCCCACGCTTCCACCGCTCCGCCTCTCTCCCGCACTCGCTCACCGAAGTGGCGGGCGAAATTTACGCGCCACTTGAGTGGGTGCATACGCGGACACACCCGGCACTGTCCGCTCTCTCCGAGCACTCCGCCACTCCTCAGAACCACCAGGACTCCCCCTCCACGCCGCCGGACTACGAGAACCTGGAGCCGGTTCCTCCCGACGTGCCGGAACGTCTGCGTCCCGCGCCGGCACTGGAGAACCTCATCGAGGTGTCAAACCATATGAACATAACCGAACCGGAGCTGTTCCCGCCCTCTCCGTCCTTCAACCTCAGACGCTCCGTGCTCAGCTCCATCACGCGCCAGTACGCCGAGGAGATCCTGGCGGAAATGGCGCCTGGCACATTCCTAGTGCGCTATCGTGAAACCACGCGGCACAAGCTGGCGCTCTCAATCAGAATGAGACACAGAGTGTTGCACCACTGCATTCTTAGCGAACCAAATGGTTGCTATGCTATCGAGGGGTTCGATTGCCACGCGGACTCGCTGGACTCTCTCCTAGACGCATTCATTCGCGCCTGGAATGGAGAAGTGTCGCTCTACTGCCCGGAAGAGCCACTCTCAGATGACGAAGCCCTGGAGTGGCAGTCCAACAACTCCATCAACGCCATTCTGTAAAAAAGTTTTAAGTTTTTATGTCTGCTTTGTGTATATATGTGCCGATATTAATATTTGTCTTTTGACACCTTTTTCCGTGCCACCTATCACTGATGCGGTTGTTCTATAAATAGCGACAGGCGATGGCAGAAGAAAAGGCGGGGAAACCCCAGGCCCCCAGCATCGCGGAGGACGCGTTTGAGGCGCTGGAGCGAGACTTCCAGGACGTGCTGCAGGAGCTGATGGGGGACAAGAGTCTGGAGAAGTTCCGGGCGGAGTACGAGAAGCTGCACCAGGCCCTGAGGAAGAGCCACGAGTCTGAGAAGAGACTCGTCACCAAGTGCAGGTGCGTAGCCGGAACTAGCTTGGTTCCTGTTCCACTACTTCATAGCAACGTCCCATGAGACAAAGTATTTGGAGTATCAATAAGTTGTGGAACCATGGATGAGAACGGTGTACTAGAATGAGATTATTTGATTTCAGATTTCAATTATTCAAGATTTAATTAGTCAATCCCATTTCCAGATTTAAACTCTGCCACTGCTACCCATCGCCACCATGCTTAGAGGTGACAAGTGGCCTTGGTTGACCGTGATCGACTCACAAATGAGTCTTCAACGGATATTTTCTATTCCCTATCATAACTTAAATAAATCAAAACTCGATATCTCCTCACTCTAAATGGTTCCTCACATGAGCCATTGAGTCTGAAGTGATATATTTATGATAACATGACCCTCAGGGTATCGACTAAGGGATATTATGTCTCAACACACCATGGATTATGTCTTTATGTCTCGTATCCCTGGTGCATTCCTTGTACACAATGTTGTGAGGCATTCGTGTGTTACGGACTCCCCAATTGTCCGTCTGTACGATGTGTCAGGAATGTGAACTATATTATAATTTTAGAGAGCTGAATGCCGAGATCGCTAGCCACGCGGCTAAAGTGTCGGAGGTGTTGAAGCTGAGCCAGGACGACAAGAGCACCATCGTGTCTCTGAAGAAAGAGATCGAGAAGCTGTGGAACATGCTGGAGACCTCCCACGAGAAGGAGCAGCGAGGGAGGCAGACCATCCAGTCGCTCAAGGTACGATAGTTCCTATTGGAACTATGTGTGATATTAGGTTCTGGTTGACTATGAGTTTATGGCCCATACCTGCCAACTGTCCCGCTCCTGGCTTGGACGTCCCGCTTTTTCGGACATATGTTGAAAGTAATGTCACACTCAATACCTCAATGTCCCGCTGAAATACTGATGTTCCTCTTTTTCCTTGCAGAGGTTGGCATGAATGTGAACCATGGATTAGTCTAGTTCTATTCAGAGTATGAGGAGTAGGACGATGTAGGCATATGTCCCTCAGTTCCATTGGCTGCTCCTCTTCGTAGGTGGAGATCGCTAACCTGACGACGCTGGTTGAAAAGGGCGCGGGATTGAACTTTGGCGGGGAACAGCAGACACAAGAACTATCGAAAGAGAAGGAACAGCTGACGAAACAGCTGGAGGAGACCCTAGACGAGGTGTCAGGTCTCCGG
The DNA here is from genome assembly GCA_963281255.1 of Aphrocallistes beatrix. Taxonomy (NCBI): domain Eukaryota; kingdom Metazoa; phylum Porifera; class Hexactinellida; order Sceptrulophora; family Aphrocallistidae; genus Aphrocallistes; species Aphrocallistes beatrix. Next base: position 5,477,208 of record OY725492.1, on the reverse strand, counting down.
GTCCAGCTGAGTCGCGCTCAAGAGGAGGTGTCAGTGGCAGAGCAGAAGTGCGAGATGGCAGAGGTGCGAGTGTCGGGACTCGAGAAGGAGACCAAAATCCACAAACAGAACGAGTACAAGGAGGTTAGCAGACGTAGACAGGCGGAAGAGGAGCTAGAGAAGAAGAAAGGTGAGTTGTATGCCACTCTGTGCCACATTCCTTCACACCTCTCACGTAACCAGGGGAGCTGGAGTCGCGTGACAGGGATATCGCAGCTAAACAGCTTGAGCTGAATCAGCTGACGGAGGAGAAGTTCCGCCTGGACGGAGACATGTCAGACCTGAGAGGGCAGATTGAGAGGCAGGGACGGGACCTGGAGCTGCTGGAGGGCAAGCACGGGAAGCTGCAGGGGCAGTACTACCAGCTGACCGAGTACAACGACCAGCTCTCCGAGGAGATGGAGGCCAAGAACCGCGAGCTGAAGAGCAGGGAGGAAGAGCTGGCCTCTGTCAAGCAGGAGTCCGCCAAGGTAGCGACACAATATGGGACACACCGACACATTCTGTGTACTGTGATACACCGACACAATCTGTGTATGTGACACACCGACACAATCTGTGTATGTGACACACCGACACATTCTGTGTACTGTGACACACCGACACAATATGTGTACTGTGACACACCGACACATTCTGTGTACTGTGACACACCGACACAATATGTGTACTATGACACATCGACACATTCTGTGTACTGTGACACAGCGACACAATCTGTGTACTGTGACACATCGACACAATCTGTGTACTGTGACACACCGACACAATCTGTGTACTGTGACACACCGACACAATCTGCGTACTGTGACACACCGACACAATCTGCGTACTGTGACACACCGACACATTCTGTATACTGTGACACACCGACACAATCTGTGTATGTGACACATCGACACATTCTGTATACTGTGACACACCGACACAATCTGTGTATGTGACACACCGACACAATCTGTGTACTGTGACACGCCGACACAATCTGTGTACTGTAACACACCGACACAATCTGCGTACTGTGACACACCGACACATTCTGTATACTGTGACACACCGACACAATCTGTGTATGTGACACACCGACACATTCTGTATACTGTGACACACCGACACAATCTGTGTATGTGACACATCGACACGTTCTCAGACATTGTGGTTTTAATCTGAGATCAACATGTTTGGATTTTGTATGGTTAATGGAAGGGTCCAGAAAGATGGAAAAATACTATAAAACCACTGCATTACTGTCCTACCGACACTTCTGCCACTTCACACCTACAGGTGTCGCGGGAGAGGGACAGGCTGCAGAAGAGGGTGACGCAGAAGGAGGAGGAGAAGAGCAAACTGGAAATGGAGAAGGACACTTTGCGCGCGCAGATTTCGGGTCTGGAGCGGGAGGTGGATCAGATCAAGAAGCTCGCCGACTCCAAGCAGAGACAGATGGACGACCTCCTCCGGGAGAGAGACAACACCAAGAAGCTGCTGCGCAAGACCGAGACCGAAGTGGACCGGAAGGAAGGCATGATCAAGCTCCAGGTATCAGGATATTTATAGCTCTGTAGGATATTTGTATCGCTGTAGGCTATTTATAGCTCTGTAGGCTATTTATAGCTCTGTAGGCTATTTATAGCTCTGTAGGCTATTTATAGCTCTGTAGGATATTTATAGCTCTGGGATATTTATAGCTCTGTAGGCTATTTATAGCTCTGTAGGATATTTATAGCTCTGGGATATTTATAGCTCTGTAGGATATTTATATCGCTGTAGGCTATTTATAGCTCTGTAGGATATTTATAGCTCTGTAGGATATTTATAGCTCTGTAGGCTATTTATAGCTCTGTAGGATATTTATAGCTCTGTAGGATATTTATAGCTCTGTAGGATATTTATAGCTCTGTAGGATATTTATAGCTCTAGGATATTTATAGCTCTGTAGGCTATTTATAGAGCTGTAGGCTATTTATAGATTTGTTGGTTGTTTAGTTTTGTAGCCCTGGACCATGGGTATTGACTGAGGAGTTAGCAAGAATATACTATCAAGTTCTAATAAGACTATCGAGTTCTAATAATAGAATGTGTGTAGGAGACGCGGCTGCAGAACCTGGAGCGGGACCGCGGGGACACGGAGGGGGAGCTGGGGGCCGTGAGGAAGCACGTGAAGGCTCTGGAGAAGGAGCGAGAGAGCTACTTCGCTGAGGCGGAGGACGTGATGAAGCAGTGCACTGAGTCTATGGACGAGGTAGAGCTGTGTGTATTGAAGAATGATGGACATATGCTTCTTGTTGTTGTTGTTGTTTTTGTTGTTGTTGTTGTTGTTGTTGTTGTTTATAACTGTTGTGTTCAGGTGAAGAAGAAGGAGATGAAGATATTCGAGCTGAGGAAGAAAATAGCGGAGGCGGACAAAGATCTGAAGCAGCAGCAGAATCTGTACGAGGCCGCTAGGTCTGACAGGAACCTCTACTCCAAGAACCTCATAGAAGCGCAGGACGAGATATCCGAGTTCAAGCGCAAGATCAAGATCATGACGCACCAGGTATGGAACTGAAATAAGTGCATGCCTGAGGACCTTACGCATCACTATGCTGGACACTCATGTTGTTTTAAGATTTAACTGTGTATTGGCCAATCAGTGCTTGAATTCTCTTCCATAGCTCCAGGTGTTATGTGGCACAAGCGCAATTGGGATAAACTCCTGCTGGGGCGAGTTTAAATTCCAATTCTCCGTTTCTGTCGTCTAGGCTACCCTGCATCGCTAACATGTAGTGGTGAGAATGAGACACGTGAATACAAGCTTCTTAACACATACTCTTATTATAAATGGTTACCAAGCTACAGGCATGAGTAAATGCTATCTAAAAGCAAAATAGCCAAACAAGTAAACAAACAAACAAACAGAGTTAGGAGTTAGGAGTTAGCTAAGCTGCTTTCTTAATGCAGAGTCCGTAACGACGTATGTCTTCCATTCCGCACCCGAAGCACCCATCATGTCTGACTACCATTTTCTTTGGGTTGATTCTGGCCTGGAAGACGGCGATGTACCACGTGCCGTTGTGCTGGAACTTCTTATCGAACACCTTGAACTTGGCGGACTCGATGTCTGGGGAGGAGTAGACCCTCTTCTCGTACCGCAGTCCCCCGATCCCAGGCATCACCTCGTGCTCCATCTCTCCATGGAAGGACACCGCCCACTCTCCCGGAGACTCCTGTGTCCGCATCCCGGACTCCCCCAGCCACGTGTTGTTCCCGTTGTCGTAGCGGTTCAACACGTTCAAGGCGAATCTCCTCCATCCGTACGGCCTATTGTAGTTGTATCCCCCTCGCTTGTACTCCAGCTTATCGTCCTGCATGTGTGTGAAATCGCAGTCCCAGCTCGGCGCAAGTTCTGATTGGTCCAGGTACCATGCCTCCCTGTCCCTCCCAACTGTGATCCCCATATTGCCCCCATCGCCCCCTGTGATCTTCATGTTGCCGAGGAGGATGGTGGCCTCGCGACACAATGAGTACTGCGACAGTTTGTCGGCGTCGGCTAACACCTTCCCCCCGTACGTGAGCAGCTGGTCGTAGGAGCTCACGTCTGTCTCTTCTGTGATCTTTCGCTTCAGCTCTCTCACAGTGTCCATGTCTAGGTCTGCCACTATCGAGTGGATCTTGTCTACTGTGTCGCGTACGAATAATCGCGACACATTCTCACTTTCTGACACAGAGAAGCGCCTTGGGGTGTCCATCCCACTGAGGTGGAGGGAGTTCTCGTGTCCCATGGAAAGGTTATATTTTCGACCCACTTTCAATTCTCCGTATTTCTCCACGTATTCCTGCTGAGACAAGACGTTGTTGCCAGTTAGCTTCGAGATGGCAGCCGCCACCAAGCCATCATTACCTCCTCCTGGATACCGTCCTGCCATTTTGTGTCTGCAAGTGGTAGTTCTGTTTTATAGTGCCACTTTCTGCCACTATTTATTCTACATTGCACTGGTGCTTATGGGAGATGATGTAATACCAGATCCACTCTATTCACTTTCTGTGAAGAATGTTCTTGGTGAGTCATCTAGCTATTCCAAATGTAAGCTTAGTACAGATTCTATTTATAGTAGCTAGAGCTATAAATAGATGGATTTGATGGAACATTCCATGATGAGTTAGCAGGATATTATCAATGGGATTACTTATAAACAGATGAAATTTGTTTACATTTTCTGTTGATGTCAACACGAAGAGAAACTACCCAACTATTATGAAGTAAAGGAGATAGGAGAAATACACGATTGAAGAGTGGCATACGAATAACCACTTGGTGTTCCTAAGAAGACACATTGAACCACTTAACACCCGTGTCCGTTAGATCGACCAGCTGAAAGACGAGATCGCGACCAGTGACGCTTCCCTCCTGCGGGAGAAGAACGAGCACCTGAGGGTGGAGAAGGAGAAGGAAGGCCTCAACCACGACCTCACACAGCGCAAACTGGAACTGACAGCTCTGAAGCAGCACCTGGACAACCAGCGGGCGGAGGAGCGGAAGCTGAACAAGATCATCGCCGAGGCGGACGGAGAGAGACTCAGACAGAAGAAACAGCTGGAGCAGGTCTATAAATAGCCGCGCCCAGCTGTTCCAGGTCTTACCAGCTGTTCACAGGTGATAAACGAGCGGGACATCCTCGGAACTCAGCTGATCCGCCGCAACGACGAGCTGGCGCTCCTGTACGAGAAGATCAAGATCCAGACGAGCACCCTGTCCAAGGGAGAGGTCCAGTACCGAGCCCGCGTGGAGGACATCCGCATCCTGATGGCGGAGGTACGGAACCTCAGGCGGGAGAAGGGGCTGCTCCACCACACGGTGGCCAATGTGGACGAGCTCAGAAGGGAGGTGCACCACACACAGCGGGAGCTGATCAAGGAGCGGACCCGCTGCAAGGCCCTGGAGGAGGAGCTGGAGAACCCCATGAACGTACACAGGTAGGACACCTCACACCTCTGAGGCGTGAAGTGGTCGGTAATCGGACACTTCGTCGCCGGAACTTTTGTCCCTGGAATTTTCGTCCACGAACTTTTGTCCCTGGAATTTTCGTCCACGAACTTTTGTCTCATTAGAGACTAAAATAAACGCACTAATATGTAAGGAACGGAAAGTGAGGCTTTTGGAGTGGAGTATGTTTGAAAAAAATGGTTAAAATGAGGCATTTTGATTGAGAAATCAGTAAGTGCGAAAGGGACATTTTAGGGGACGAAATGTCCGAGCGACGAAGTGTCCGCCATTCGAAGTGGTCAATGTGTCGTGTGTCCTAGGTGGCGTAAACTTGAAGGCAGCGACCCGAGCACTTTTGAACTCCTGCAGAAGATCCAGACCTTGCAGAAGCGACTCATCCACAAGACGGAGGAGGCGGTGGAGAAGGAGCTGCAGATCCAGGAGAAAGAGCGGCTATACCTAGGCACGTGTTCTAATTATAGACTCGCTATTTATAGGCCTTACATCGTGTCTATTTATAGAACTGCGTCGCATGCTGGAGAAGAACCCGGGCCCTGAGGTGAGCCAGCAGCTGCAGCTGTACCAGCAGACCCTACGGGAGAAGACGAAGCAGATGAAGAGCATGGCCTCCGAGCTCAACATGTACCAGTCCCAGATCGCCGAGAACCGCCTGGAGTCCGACCGCCTGTCTCGCGAGCTGCAGGAGGTGAAGAAGAAGTTCTACCTGCAGAAGAAGAGGGAGCAGCAGGGCCGCGAAAGGGAGCGCGCCTTGGCGCAGATGACGGAGGGCCCGCACCCCCCTGCCGCCCCCCGCGGGGACCACCCAAGGTTCGCAGGTGGCGGGTTCAACATGAAGCCGCCCGCCAAGATCTCGGCCTGACACTTTCCTATTTACTCACTCTATCTATTATACACATGTACTCATTATACACTATGCGGACTCAGTGCTAAGATGGGCCTATTGCTTTCCATTCGTTATTCGTTTACCCGTTTAGCTGTTTAGCCGTTTGAGAATGGGGAAGAAGGCCAAGATAGGGAAGCAGAGACGGGACCGGTTCTACCAGCTGGCCCGGGAGACCGGGTACCGGAGCAGGGCGGCCTTCAAGCTGCTACAGCTGAACCGGCGCTTCCAATTCCTGGACAGTTCCAGCTGTCTCGTCGACCTCTGCGCAGCCCCGGGCAGCTGGCTGCAGGTGGCACAGCAGCACATGCCAGTCTCCAGCCGCGTTGTCGGGGTGGACCTGGTGCCTATTGCGCCCATTCCAGGTGTGAAGACATTCCAGTGCGACATAACAACGGATCAGTGCCGTGGAATGTTGACGAAGGAGCTGGGAAAGGGCGCCAAAGCGGACGTAGTGCTCAACGATGGCGCTCCAAATATGGGCTCTGCCTGGGAACAAGACGCGTTCGATCAGGTTACTATAAATAGACAGGTGTATACTATAAATAGCCGTGTTTATTTTGTTTTGCAGGTATCGCTGTGTCTGAAGGCACTGTCGCTGGCGTGCCACTTCCTGAGAGAGGGCGGGTGGTTCCTGACCAAGGTGTTCCGTTCCAAAGACTACTCGGCGTTGCTATGGGTGTGTCAGCAGCTGTTCCACCACGTGAATGCCACCAAACCAGAGGCGTCGCGTCTGGAGAGCGCCGAGATATTTATAGTCTGCAGAGGGTATCTGGCGCCCGACAAGATCGACCCCAAGATCCTAGACCCGCGACACGTCTTCCAGGTGACAATGACTAATATCAGCTGATTACATTCTGATTACAATGTGATTACATTGTGATTACATTCTGATTATATTGTAATTACATTGTGGTTAATGGTGTCGCTTAGGAGGCTGAAATACAAACGACACAGCCACTGAAACTAGAAAAGGCGCCAGATAAGATCCAAGTGTCACAGCTGCTCTCCTCTAAGAAAAAGAGGCGCGCGGAGGGGTACAGCGACACCTCACACCCCCTCCTCTACAGACCTGTGCCACTCTCTGAGTTCGTGACGACACAGCGACACTTGGAAGTGTTAAAGGGCGCTAGTTGTTTGGAAGTGGATGTGGAGATGTTTAGGAAACACCCCGACACTTCTGATGAGGTGTTAGCCTACTTCAAGGTGTGAAAACATGAAATTGTGGCGTGAATATATTAAATCAAGTGTGCCACTATTCTATAAATAGCACTCATACGCGTGTGCTATTTTTAGGACATCCAGGTGTTGGGGAGGAGTGAGCTGCGCAGTCTGCTGAAGTGGCGGGAGCAGATGCGCGCGTTTATCGACCAATCAGAAGAGAGGACACATCCCGCCTCAGACTCAGAAGTGGCAGATGTGTCGGAAGGAGAATCGGAACTGAAACTCCTGAATCTGGAACTGAGCAAGGAGAAGCGGCGGAAGAAGAAGAGGGAGCGGAGAGAAGAGTTGAAGCGAAGACTCAAACTAGCCGAGTCACTCAAGATGTTCCCAGGTGGCACGGAGGGCATGGGCGACACCTCTGTGCCACTTTTCCACCTCTCCGCCATCAAGAGCCAGCAGCAGGTGTGTTCCTATGTCAGCTGGACCAATCAGATCTCAGGTTACACTCTGACACTCTAGCTGGATGACATGATGGAGGGAAGTGTCGAACCGACACCTGAGGCCACTCCTGCCACTTTTAAGCCACCTCTGCTGCGCCATGATTGGGACATGAGGGATGAGGAGACTGGAGCTAAAACTAAAAATAGAACTAAAGATAGGATCAAAGAGGTCGACATCGTGCCACCTGACTACCACTCCGACACATTACTCAGCAGCGAAGATGACAACCCACTCCTCACTGAGGTATGCACATCTATCCTAGCAGCTGTTGGGATGTTTTACATTCCAATCTCTATTTCAGTCGCTAGGAGAGCGCGGGCTCCCGTCTCGGAGTGAGATCTGGTTCGAGAGAGGAGAGTTCAGCCAATCAAATCTCAGAACGGAGAGAGACGAGGACATCGACCTCAGGAATGCAGTGGCACAGATGTCAAAGCCCGCCAAAACTCCCTCCAACCACACCACCAACGGGGACACGTCTCCTCAGCAACAGAAAATGGAATCTGGTATGTGAACTACCAACATAACAAGGCTTGCTATCTAAATCTTGATATGTCCACTTGATGATCTCGTCTATTTTTAGATTCCAGTGCGGAATCTGACGCAGAAGGAACTGGAACTGGAACTGAAACTAAGCAGCTGGACGCGCTGGGGCTGGCGCTGGCGGAGGAGATGTTCCGGTCCAAGAAGTCTCTGCAGGACATCACAGACGACGCTTACAACCGGTACGCCAACCGGGATGATAACCTGGACCTACCGGACTGGTTCCTAGACGACGAGGAGAAACATTCCTACCGTATCCTTCCCGTTACCAAGCAACAAGTAAGCTACCTAGGAATGCATGTGTATGTAGTTTCACGCCTCCATTCCCAGGTGGAGTTCTACAGGGACAGACAGAAAGAGATAGACAAGCGACCAATCAAAAAGATCGTAGAAGCCAAAGCGAAGCGCAGATTCAAAGCCGCCAAAAAGGTAGAAACCGCGCGCAAACTCCTGGACAACCTGCCGGACTCGAGTGACGTCACCGCGGAGAGAGAGAAGATCGATAAAATCAAGAAACTCTACCGCCGTGCCGGTCAGATTCGGGACAGAGGGAAGGTGACGTATGTGGTGAGCAAGAAGAGTGGCGGGGGGCAGAGTGGCAGGCCGAAAGGTGTGAAGGGGCGCTACAAGCGCGTGGACGCTCGTATGAAGAAGGACAGGAGGAATGTGTCCCTGGCTGACAAGCGGAAAGGGAAAAAGGGCAGAAATAAATCCAGACGATAGAGATATTAATAGAATAGCTAAGTTCTAGATTGATTTATTTACGTTTAACACTCCTGATTCTATAATTAGCTCATGACAGCTGTTCAGATGGAGTTTGACTCTGATTCAGGGGACACTAACACCTCTCTACTCTCCCCTGCCACACACCACCACCCAGAGAGTGACAGCGGCCTATCAGTGGACTGTCCCCCTGAGAAACCACCTGCACCACTTCACACCTCTTATGAGCTGGCATACTCCGTGCTTCAGATATTCGCCTCCTACACAGTGGCAGGTGTCGGGCTGGTGATGGCAGGACTGTTACTGGATGTGGTGCAGCATTGGGAGGTAGGTGGACCTGTTTCGTGCCAGGTTGATTCACGTGCCAGATTGATTCACTTGTATTAATGGACCATGGACACTGTAGTGTCGTGCCAGATTAATTCACTTGTATTACTGAACCATGGATGCTGAGTTACCGTACATATTGATTCATTGTTTGTGTAATTATAACAGTCATTATTTCTGTTTTATAGCAGTTCATACGTGTTTGAGCAATATAATTACGTAATTTTCAGTGTACATACGAAACAAATGATTACAATATCGGGCTCGTACACAAAAAACTTTCATTATGCGATAGTTTTACAGGATAGTATCAGTAGAGAAATCCCATAGTAAAAGATTAAAATAAAATTTTAAATCCTGTAAACGATTGATTCAAACTTTGTATGACAGCATAAGTGATTAACGAATAAAAATCAAATATTATTCCATTTTCAGAAACTACGTAGTTGAAATGCTTACCAATTCCAATCCTTGAAAGATATGTGGTTGCTTGAGAATGACTCTCAGTTGCACATCTCATACATGCCAGCTTAAGCCATGGTAAAAGCAGGACGCAATAGAAAAGTATTATACTTGAAATGCAGAAAAGGAGATTAATTGATAAGTTTCATGTAAAAACGGGACACTGGTGAAAATTAGCTCATTGGAAGAGTGAAAAAGGCGGGACGTCCCGCCAAAAACAGGACAGTTGGCAGTATGACATCTACAATACTAACGAATACTGAATACTGAATTTGTAAGAAATTATACTGTTCGATTCCTGAACATCTCCTTATATGGAGCTGCACATAAGACAAATTGTACTGGGTTATCCATGGTTCATTGCGTCACTTCCTCAGGTGTTCCTGAAGGTGGATGAGCTGTTCATCCTCGTGCCTCCTCTCCTGGGTCTGAAGGGGAACCTGGAGATGACATTGGCCGCCAGACTCTCCACCGCCGCCAACCTGGGACAGGTGGACACGTGGCGCGGCTACCTCAGAGTTGTCGCCTACAACCTGGTCCTGGTGCAGGGACAGGCCATAATTGTGTCGGTGCTAGCCAGCCTCCTCGCCGTGCTCCTGGGACTGCTGGTGTCCTGGGGACAGATTGATTGGTCGCTCGTGCCACTCATCTTCCTCTCCGCCACTCTGGCCGCCTGTATGTCTGGCCTGGTGCTGGGGGTGGCGATGGCATTGGTGGTCTACCTGTGCGCCACTTTCAAACTGAACCCCGACAACTTCGCGACACCTGTAGCAGCTGCGATGGGAGATCTCGTCACCTTAGGTAGCCCTGCGACTTGATTGGCCATTCATTCCCTCCTGTTAGCTACTAATCTATTTTTAGCCTCACTTAGGCGCCTTATCCCTGGTGGCGTCAGGCCTCTACGAGGACAGACAGATCACGCTGTGGCTGGGACCTCTCATTGTGTCGCTCATGCTGCCACTTGCTGCCATGTGGCTGTGGCTGTCCACCAAGAGCGACAGTACGAGGGAGGTGGTGCGGTACGGGTGGACTCCAATCCTGATAGCCATGTGCATCAGCTCGCTAGGTGGCACGGTCCTGGATAAAGTGGTGGCGGGCCTGGAAGGGATCGCAGTCTACGCTCCTGTCATTAACGGTACGGGTGGCAACCTGGCGGCGGTTCAGGCATGTCGTATCAGCACCTCACTGCATACCAGAGGCTCTCCTGGCAACCACATCACGGACACTGAGGTCAGTGAAATTAACTTTTGTATTAGCTCCATTCGTTTGTTCGTTTGTTTGTTTGTCCGAATGTGTTAATTAATCATCCGCAAGGAGCGGTTTGAATCAGAATGACATACATCCAGTGAGCAGAGGTACCATACGTACCCCGCAATACGAATCCGAACTCGAAACTGTATTTGAGCCCAGACAAATAATTGTATTGTATATGTCAACTCAAATCCTTGATTGAAAGTTATAGCTCGAGAATGTTAAATAATTCTGTTTTTGCATTGCTGGAAAGTAATTCAATTCCAGCGCTTTGATAGCTCGAGTAGATTTGAATCGAACTCGAATTCCACTTTGCTTTAACCCCATTAATTCGTTATTTAATAAATAAATAGGCAAATCGGAAATAAGATTCTAAACATAGTATGATCTAAAGAGAGCTACAGGAACAACATTCTAAACAAGACAGTTAACATTAGTAAGACAAGCATCATAACGATTACACATGGTTTAGTGAAATCCTGCTGAGCAACTAGGAGAGTGTTCTTAATGTCCTTCTAGCTTCTCTATCACTTCCTTCACATCCTTAACTCCTGGGGCATCACTATTCCAAGTGTGGATAATGTCTGCCACGTCTAATCCAATAGAAATTGGTCCTAGAGCATTCTTGAATATCTTTCCTGCGGTTTGGGCTCCAGGCTTAGCTAGGATCTTAGCAGCTGTGAGGCCAACTATATTGGAGGAGGTACCAATCTTGGAAACAACTTTTCCGGATGCGTTTGCAGTTGGAATACTTCCTCTTTTTGTCATACAAACGACGCCTTTGAATCCCCCGAGGGCAAACCTTCGCACTACTAGTTGAGCTGCAGTGTCATAATCCATTGAGTGGTAGGTAGCTACTTCACTCGTGTGTTCCTTCAGCCGCATCAACATATCCTCTAACCTTTCTGCGTATGGCCTCTCTTTCTCCAACAATTCATGTACCTCATTCTGTACTTTTCTCTCCATCAAACAATCTCCGATTGAGCCTACAAGAGATCCGGCTATGCCTCCCCCTATCAAGGCAGGTGCTAAAGGTGCCGCGGGTGTGAACAATGCCACCGTGCCTAGGATAGAGTAGGATGAAAACACTGTTTTGCAAGCGTTAATTTTAGTTCTCTGACTTCCTATCTTATCTAGTCCATCTTTTAAGATTGCTATTAACTTGATGCGTATAACTATCAATTCATCAGCTGCAGAAATAACATCTTCAAGTGTGAAATCCTTCATGCGTAGTTTATCTCTTGAACAGACTGGCAGTCTTTATAGGTTGTGGTGATATATACGGTGATGTCACTGATGGTGCAAAATTCATGTTTGCGTCAAATTCCGAATCTTTATTTTCCGTAGAATAAATTTGTTTACAGTATGCCTGAGGTTTCTCTAGGTGTTAAAAAATAATTGAGATGAATTGTCTATGACAAATTTCATATTTCGCATCTCAGAATGCAATGAATAAACATACATCTTAGTACGTAAGTATGCGCGTGATCCCATGGTCCTTGGAAGAATAGAATAAATAAACTGATAATAATCTTCCATATTCACTAACTGGTCGCCTGCTATCATTAACCTCGCCCGTATCTTCTACGATGACTAATTTCGGAATGAGAAATAAAGAGATCCAAGTAATGAAGATGCATCCTGAAGTTGAGGACTTCGTAAGTGCATTCAAAGCACTTGTGAATAAGAGACGGAGTATTCTGAGGGAAATATTTGAAGGATGGAACATGGAGAAGCAATGGTAATTCTAATATAGTCAGATCACTAGGTTTTTTCGGATCCATAGTGGGGGGGGTAATCTCGAGTTTCACTCCTTTGGGTGCTCCTCTGGTTCTCGCAGGCTCTGCAGTAAATGCTGGGGACAGCTTCTTCACTACGCTAGATACAGTACACATGAGAAGATCCGTCAGATTGTTAACGGAGACAGAAGAACTAACGAAGTGCCGAAATCTTTTGGATAGCTTCAGCATGTTAGCTGAGAACTGCGAACTCGATAGGAATGAAGCAGCTTCGTTATTAGCTAAATCCATGGCACTTCCCTCTGGAGAAATAGCCATTGCCGGACTAGATTTCGCTCGCCACTATACTAACATCATGGCGAGGGTTGGTACATTCGGCTGCTGTCTACGCTGTCTACCACTTCTGAATGCCGGTGTGTTGATACGAGACGCTTGTCATTCATACAGGACATGGAACGTTGAACCAAACGTTGAAGACATCGATAAAACAATTGTAGATGTGCAAAAATCCATCCGCGAAATCTCCAATTTCATCTATGAACTCTCCGAATCTTTCCGGAATGGCGTACTTTACAAACAAACTCGAACTTTCCCTCTACCCTGTAGTCCATATGTTTATGTCTTACTATTTTTTTGTTTAGCTTGTTTAGCTTATTTAGTTGTTGGTTTTAGATAGTATGGCATTTGCCATCTTAGTGAATAGTAAAGTTAGTTTTTGGTGTGTAATAAGGCTGGGTTATGAATAAACTTTCTGTTGAAATCCAGGGACTTTTAAAGGTGTTAACAAGTCTGCTACTCTCCACCATATAAGGAGTATATGACCAAAATTGCAATTTGGTCCAATAGAATTTCCAGGAGCGAGCAGAAGGACGTTCGACACTGATCATGACATAAGGCGTCTCCAATACTGGAGCTGCACTAAAAATAACACAAATGCTAATGAAAATCTATTTATAGTAGGATTAATTATCAGGTTTGACTCGATGTAGTATTTCAGTCAGCTTTTTTATTCCCTCTTGAATCTGATTGGTCAATGCCAACAGAGCCTCCACATTCCTATCCTTGGACCAGCGTCCTATTAATAGCTCGTATGCATCTAGTTGTCCTAAATCAGTTATTAAGTTTGTCCTAAAAAAAGTACTGGAATTTGTCCTTACTATTTATAATCAAGCTTGGAATTATTCTAATAAAATAACTTATGAATTGATCAACTAAGGTTTATATAGTTCATAAACGTGACAGCTCATAACTGCCGTTATAAGAGCAAAGTGAAAGGGAGCATTTTCAGTTTGGAATAAAGTCAATTTTCATGTGATTTAGGGCATAATTCAAGCTTTGTTTTTCTTTCGGACAAATTCTAATACTTTTTTACTAGTAAACATTGTAGGTTATAATGCTGTGCTGATAATGTCAAGCAAACAATCCCAAATACAATAACTAAGATTTTACATTATTGGAGAATCCATGATGCAGTTTCTGAAGTTGCCTGGGGCGTGTAATTCATTTCATGCTGCAATGCAGATAATAACATTGGTGATTATATAACACGACCAATTTAATAAAATTACTTAGAGATACAAACAGTTAATACATCCTAAAAATGAATACTGACACGCCCGTAAACTGCAACATTAATACTGAACGTCTAAAATTAGTAACATGGAAAGGAGAGTGTATTAAGCAGCTGGGAACATTTCCTTAACCTTCTCCACATCTTTAATGCCAGATTCCAGCTTCTTTATCACCTCCTTCACATCCTCAATACCTGGTGCATCACTGCTCCAAGTGTAGATAATGTCTGCCACATCTATTCCTATAGAAATTGGTCCTAAAGCATTCTTGAATATCTTCCCTGCGGTTTGGGCTCCAGGCTTAGCTAGGATCTTAACAGCTGTGGTGCCAGCTAATCTCGGAGAGGTAACTATCTTGGAAATTACTTTCCCTGCTGCTTTAGCGGTTGGAATACTCCCTCTTTCAGCCACTTGTATGACGCGACACTTGACTCCCCCTATGATAAACCTCGCTACCACTAATCCAGCAGCAGTGTTATAGTCCATGGAGTGGTAGGCAGCCACTTCACCAGTGTACTCCTCCAGACGTCTCATCATATCCTCCAGCTTGTCTGCGTACGGCCTCTCTTCTTTCAACAGTTCTTGCAACTGACTTTGTATTCGTCTGCTCATCACTATGTCTCCAACCGAATATATAATAGAGTTAGCTGCTCCTCCTACCACCATGCCAACACCTATTGGCGCTGCAGGGGTGAATAGTAATACTGTGCCTACGATTGAGTACAAGCTATTACATGTTTTGTATCTTTTTATTGGAACGTTCGATCGTTCGATGTCTTCCTGATACTCAGTTAGAGCTGATATCATCCTTTGACGTATATCTATTAGTTCATCAGCTGCGGTTATCAAATCTCCTCGTGTGAAATGCCCCATGATTGATGGTGTCCCAAAGAACTTGGTAATAGTTCTTGGAAATATATATAATAATTAGTTGTTTCTTCTCTTGACTTTATAGCATTTCTCTTCTATTATGGAACCATGTATGTGTGTAAGCCCGTTTATTATGAAATGCTATATCTGATAAATCCCGTCTCTGTCATACCGCTATTGTGATGATATCCCTCTTTAGCATTGACGGTAAACTGCGTCAATTAATTCGTCTGTCTGTGTAGACAGACGAATTAATCTTGGAATAATGTATAACATTTTTGATTCCCATAATCTGTATCTTACATACGTTTACGGTAATTGGAAACGCATTATGTGTGCGATAACTTCCTAAATTTTAATATCTAGGCAGTTGGTCAACTTATATTATGATTGAAGTGTACAAATTTGATTTTTGGTAGTATCCTATTATCTTTCCTTTGAATGGGACAAAACTCCAGTAGGCCACTAGACTATATTAACCATAATATATATTATAAGATTTAACTAGCGGTAGTAGTGTGCTGTCACACACACTCTCTCTTATCTCGTCGTGTCACACAGTAAGACATAGAGTTTCATGACCCTTCAATTCTAACGATTTGTATCGCAATTAATGTTTAAATGCTCATGTGTACACTGCACACCTGCTACCACCTTGGCTACACCTCTTACAGACTAGAGTAAATCGATCATTGGTGCGCGCAGACATATTTTGAAAAGATAAAAATTCCCTAACTTTACAGTAGTTTCCAAGCACACAGAAGATTATATTTCAAATGGAATATCTTTATAATGGGTAACCTGAGAATACTTTAGATACATTGCTTGCTAGGTAAACTACTGGAGATTTAGGGAATTTTATTCTGGTTAAGTAGGATGGAATGTTAATATACGTTTTGACAATCCAACAAGTTAATTAAGAGAAGCTGAGTGAGTATACAGCCCTCGCCGTTCGCGAGTTTGCCATTCGCGGCAATTCTCAGGAACGTAACCCCGGATACCTGTAATTCAATGAATATTAGTTACTATTTTTTCTGCTAACTGGGATGGTCAAGCAAACTGTAACGATTATCACCAGATACTGAAACAAACCAAAAGTAACTCAATTTATATTCTTAGATATCAGTCAAGATTGGAGGCTTCCATCTCAGCCAATCAGATTTCAAATTTAGAGTGAAATCATTTTACAGGGTGGTCCATTAGTAGTGACCTAATTTTGATTATTAAATATTATGCACTTGGGAGACATAGAGTCCATCCTCAATATGGGTCTAGTCATTGCTGATGTGCTATATCCTGCCTCCACGATTTCTGATGGTTTTCTGCATGTTTGATGCTTTCTAGATCTAGCAGTCTTTGGAGCTCCAATTCTGGTCTTATCTGCAACAGTTCCATGCTGCTCAAAGTTCTGAACCATTTTCTTTATCGTTCTTGCAGCAAAAGTAGATTTACTAGCATAATTTCTTTTGTAGGCTCGTTGAGTATTGATCATGCTTCTTTGTTTTCATAGTATCAATGAATGATTTTTTGTTCTTTGTTCTCTTGTGTTGCAGTCAGAATGCGTTTCCAGTCGAAACGCGTTTCGTATTAACCAATTATATTAAATTCTGCTATTCGATTAAATCCCTGCAATTTTATTGGTAATCATATTTGCCACATGTTGTTACAATTAGGTAGGTGTGAAAATATGACTAATCCTTACTTTACGCTAGAGAGTGATTTTAGCTTGTGTATTGTTCTTTGAGTCAGGTATAATCACTATTAATCAATAAAATCTACGTCAACTGTAATGTTAATTAAATCCCTGGATTCTGATTGACTAATAATTTTGACACCTTTTGTGGAAAGGTGTGAAAGTTCTTCAGAATTTGGACCCAAGTTCAAATCTCTACCATATAAAGGAATAGATGGCCCAAATTTGCGCAATTTCGTCCAATATAAATTCCGGGAGCGAGCAGATGGACGTAAGTAGCTATATATGGACGGACGTCGCACGCCGATCATGACATGAAGGCATCTCCTATACTAGCACTAATATAATTTATAAATTTTGCAAAACAGATTCCTCCAAGTATTTAACCAATCGGGCATTTAGTTGAAATAAATCCCTAGGAGTGGCTTTCTGGGATTTTTGATATCAACTTATTTAGAGATTCAAAAAATAAGTTAACCATTTCGCTCCCCTAATCATGGAAAGTAGAAATTTATTTATTTATTATTAATATAGGTGATAAAAGATGAAATCGAATTAGAGGTGCTCTGTATATCTTAAATGTCCAAAGTAAGCATCCCCAGGTCAAGGGTCCAAAAGTGAGGTGTACATGTGCCATCAACACCACAATTATATTTCTATTTATAATACATTTTACGGAAAAAATATGGAATACGTCTTGGGTTTAACAATAACACAAATACTAATGGATATAAAAATAAATCTATTTATAGTAGGATTAGTTATCAGGTTTGACTCGATGCAGTATTTCAGTCAGCTGTTTTATTCCCTCTTGAATCTGATTGGTCAATGCTACCAGAGCTTCCACATTCCTATCCCTGGACCAGCGTCCTATTAATAGCTCATATGCATCTAGTCCAATCTCCTGTACCCCTTTTAGCTTGATTCTGTCCTGGTGTCCTCCCTCCCTCAGTTTACATTCCAATTCACCACTTAGGTTGTTATCAACTCTCATGGCATTGAATACCCTGGAGTTAAACTGTCCCAACTTGTGGTAGTCGAATGCTCTGCTGATATCTCTATTCAGCTCCATTCGGGTTGACTGAATAAGGCCGAATTTTCAAACTGGAATAAGGTCGAAAATGAGATTGGAATAAGGCCGAATTGTCAATCAGGAATAAGGCCGAATGATATTCATGACTGGAATAAGGCCGAATTGTCAATCCGGAATAAGGCCGAATGATATTCAAGATTGGAATAAGGCCGAATTGTCAATCCGGAATTAGGCCGAATTATATTCATGACTGGAATAAGGCCGCATTTTCACAACTGTTTGAGTCGAGTGATATATGCGTAATACTAAAATAAATAAGTGACAAACAAGTTGTGTATACATTTTGCTTAAAAACACCTCACCAGGCGAATTTTCAAAATATTCCATGCCAAAACCCCTTAAAATCTCCCTGTTTCCCAACAAACCAAGTGATGCTCCCAATCGACCCTCCATTCTTCACAAATTAAAACCATTCTTCCTCTAGATCCAAAGTGAATATTCGGCCTTATTCCAGTGTTGAAAATTCGGCCTTATTCCAGTCATGAATTTAATTCGGCCTTATTCCGGATTGACAATTCGGCCTTATTCCAGTTTTGAGAATTATTCGGCCTTATTCCAATTTTGCAGTTCGGCCTTATTCCAGTTTTGAAAATTATTCGGCCTTATTCCAATTTTGCAGTTCGGCCTTATTCCAGTTTTGAAAATTATTCGGCCTTATTCCAATTTTGCAGTTCGGCCTTATTCCAGTTTTGAAAATAATTCGGCCTTTTTTGCAATTCGGCCTTATTCCATTCGGCCTTATTCAGCTTTTCCCTCCATTCTATGTTCTAATTATATCTCAGTGATCAGCCAATAGTGAGATGGTGAATTAGTCATGCATCCTTATGGGCCCAACTCTCGCACCCCGTTTCACAATGAACTAGGAATCACGAATGCGATCTAGATCAGATTGTGCAGAATTGATTGAAGAACTAGAAATATGAAATTTGGCACAGCGGTAAATAATAATAAGTATATTATTAAGTTCGAAGATCTAAACGAAATCTTTACACCTCGCCGAGATAGGTAACAAATTATGCTAACCAATCAAATTCGTTTATTTTATAATGCAAATACATTGGGATCAAATAGTAGTGACTTATGCATATAATTAAAAGAACTATTTGTGATTGAAATTCATTTGTTCATGTGAACCAATCAAGTATCAGACATTTATCATGTCACATGACTATCTTATATATTAAAACTCTAGGATTTTTTGTTTGTTTGTTTGTTTGTCCGAATTGATTGAAGAATTGGCAAATCGTAGAGATACGAAAATTGGCATGTAGGTGTCAAAAGATGAATCTAGGATTAATTTCGAAGATCTAAGCGAAATGTTCACACCTCGACGAGATAGGTGACAAAATGAGCTGACCAATCAAATTCGATTATTTTATAATGCAAATACATTGGAATAAAATAGTAGTGACTTATGCATACAATCCAAAGGACTATTTGTGATTGAAATTCATTGGTTTATGTGAGAACCAATCAATTATCAGCCTTTTATAATGCCATTCTCACGATTCTATTTCATATAAATGATTGAATACTGCTATTTTGAGTCTATAACTTGATTGTTAACAACAATTAAAGTGTGTTATATGCTACGATCAACCAATTCGATCATAAAATAACTTTTAACGACATGGACTGGAATTGATTATTTAAGTATAATAATCTTTAGCAATGTGAACTTTGTGTATTCAAATTGAGCTTACATTCAGGATTAGTTGACTTAATACGAAGTAAATTATATTTATCACGAAACAAAATTTCTGTTACAGTTCTGATTTCATCAATGTAACTGTAGACAAATGACAATCCAGCGTACTTAGTATAAAACAAGAAAGCGACGTATTGTTTCTCTAATATCCGCAAGCGCCTGCTGGGTAAATCTGCAGACACGCAGTGTCTGCAAGCCGCGCAGCGCAAGCAAGCGAAGCGCGCTTGTTCTATAATAAATTGGTAACAAGGACTATGGGTTTATTTAACTCATTTATTTCAATAAAGATAACTAATCAAACATACATTTCAAATAACAACAAAGAAAAGCTTGGGAGAATCCTACTGACTAAACGTTCAAGTAACTTAAGAAGAAGGAGCTTTTTTCCAAGATCCATTTTTGCGAAAATCTTCAGAAAGTGCATATATCAACTTCGAGATTTTATCAATTGAGCTCTGCAATGATTCAAGCTTTTCATCGATCTTGTCTACTTTCTTATCCACACACCAATCAATTCCTACTGTTACTACATCGATCAGCGCTGAGACAGGTATACAGACCTTTGTAGTAATTGATCTGACTCCAGTTAGAGCCACGTATTCGATACACTTCTTCTGAAATATCGGGCATTTGTTAGCCATCCTCAATCCTGCTGCAAAGAACTTTCCTCCCTCCCTAACTCCAGAAGGTAATGCATCAATACCAAAACTAACTAGATAACCTGTTAATAAGGCGGCTGCAGTGTTATAATCAAAACCATACATTAAAGCCAATTCTTTCGCATCCCCATTGAATGTATCCAGCATATTTGCACAAATTTTCTCTTCCTGCCAATCTTCCTTAAGAATATTCAGAACCTTTTTTTTATCTGTGTCTGTGAGATAACAGATGCCTTGAGTAACCGCTATTGTACCTGTACCTAAGGCAGCCATTCCTATGCCAATTGGTGCCAAAGGTGTGAAAGTTAGAATGGCTCCTCCAACTGCTCCCAATGCGCCTAGTGAAGTGACAATTAACGAGTCTGCTTTATGTTTTTTGGCATTTTCTTTTATATCTCTTATTTTCCAGATCATATCTCTCCTCTTCCCAACAAGAACTTCGAATGATTTCACGAATTCCTCAAGCGCTGGGCTATTTTTTAATTCATTGAAATGCTCTCTGGTCATTCCCAAATGAGTCATTGTGAAAAATAATAGGGTTTTTGAAAACAAGTTATTAATAATATATCGCTACTACTCCTATATATAGTATTAGGTATGTATAGCCTATATATAGTATTAGGTATGTATACAGAACTTAGTGAGCTTTATCAATTCTCATGCTTCTGCTCCGTTCCACTTAGTATGTTCTATCATATTGCATTACATCAAATGTAATAATAGAATCTGTCTATATATAAACATCAGTTAAACCGCCAATAATGATCCCAAACACATCACAATGCCAAGTGAGTATATTCTGGCACACTTATCGCTCATTGCGATATGTTTTACTGTGCTAGACTATGTTTACTGAGTGTTGTGGCGCATTTGCGGAATGTTTGGATGGTTACTAGATGAGAAAGATGGAGGTACACTGGGATATACGTGTATTTTGAAATATTTGATTTCGCCTTATATACTAAATGTAATCAGAATAGAACTGATATTCGAATCAGGAAATACGCCATTCAAGTTCAGTATGGTGACCATAAACGTTATAACGTAATGGAATCAAGTTATACTAACTCGCTTCCCCCGTTTTAATCAGTCTCCGATTGATTCCTCTTTCCAATAGTATGTTCTATTTTATACGATATCTCACTCATTTCCTGCTAGCGTTAGAAGAGTGGGTATTTCAAAACCCACACTACAGGGTGTCCCAGAAGTTCTGCAACAACGATTAGACTTGAGAGGCGAGGCAAATTGACACATGGCGTGTTACTTCAACATGACAATGCAAGGGCTCATGTAAGCTCCAAGACAATGGTTGCCAATTAATGACTTAGGTTTCGAATGCCTTCCCATCCTGCTTATAGTCTACAGCTGGCTCGCAGAGAATCCTGGCTATTTGGAAAGACCTCTCCGAGGGAAGAGATTTGAAGATTTCAAACGGCTTGATTATGATTGGTGCACGCAGACATTCTTTGAAAAAAGAAAACTCCCTAACTTTCCAGTAGTTTCCAAAGCAAAGGAAAGATTATATTTCAAATAGAATATGTTATAAGATATATCTTACCAGACATTCTTTGAAAAAAGAAGACTCCCTAACTTTCCAGTAGTTTCCAAAGCGAAAGAATGTTTAGATTTCTAATAGAATATCTTTATAATGGGTAGTTACTCCGAGAACACCATAGATTGTAGTGGCTGCTATGTAACCCACTGGAAAAATATTGAGTTTTATTCTGATTAATTAAGTGAAATGTTGATATCTTATATATTAAACTCAACTTTTTTTCAACATTATTGAAAAATTCGAATTACGACCTGTAAAACCATAATAACTAAGTTTAAGTATATTTCAAATTTATACCTAACGTTACTAACAAAACTTAATCGACACTTTCGAATGTCCCCAAAATATTTGTTGATTTCATCAAAAAAATATCAGTCTGCAGACTGATAGTGCAGCTCGATTAAGTGACTCTTAGGCATCCTTAATTGATCACCTAAAATGGCTGGGTTTTAGTCGAAAAACTGGGAATTTAATGATAATGACGTCATAATTCAACGATGAGTCGACATTTTCGTCTGAGATCAGAACTTAGTGGAGCCATAGACAAAAGACTCCCACATGCCAAAAATCAGCTTTCTGTGACTGATAATAGTAAGGATTAATATAGGTATTAAATGAAATCGAGTCAAATAAAGCCTTTCCAGGCCCAGGGTCCCTCTTGAAAATTGATTACAATTCTTTTCGGTTTAACAATAACACAAATACTAATGAACATAACAATAAATCTATTTATAGTAGGATTAGTTATCAGGTTTGACTCGATGCAGTATCTCAGTCAGCTGTTTTATTCCCTCTTGAATCTGATTGGTCAATGCTACCAGAGCCTCCACATTCTTATCCCTGGACCAGCGTCCTATTAATAGCTCGTATGCATCTAGTCCAATCTCCTGTACCTCTTCTAGCTTGATTATGTTCTGGTGTCCCCCCTCCCTCAGTTTACATTCCAATTCGCCACTTAGGTTGTTATCAACTTTCATTGCATTGAATAACCTGGAGTTAAACTGTACCAACTTGTGGTAGTCGTATGCTCTGCTTGCAACCGATAAGAGTAGTCCTGCTCCGAAAATGAACTGTCCTGTCTCAGATATTAGATACAGTAGTGTCCCTGCCACCAAACCCATGGTACCTGTCGCCTTGAGAATATTCACATCCGCTCTCTTCTTCTTCACTTCCTCGATTAGGTCGTAGAGGTTGCGTTTCAAATCTCTCCTCTGAGATATGAGCTGAGTCACTTTGCTCGTGATATCTCTGTTCAGCTCCATTCTATGTTCTAATTATAAATCTCAGTGATCAATCAATAAGAGAACTCTTAAAATACAGAATATTTGAGATGGTGAACTAGTCACAGAGCACCAGGTGCATTTTTATGCAGGGTTTCATACAGGATTTTTTTCTGGGGGGGAGGATTTTTTTAAAAATCATTGACGATTAAATATCGATTTACAACCATCTTGTCATTTAACCTACATATCTTTAGATTTTTAAGATCTCTAGATTTAGATCTGAGTAAACCTACAAGTATTGTATATATGGATATCAGGCGATTCATTTCACAAAAGCGGCCACATGAAGACACTCCAAGTGAATTGCGCCTGGGGTCACATTGATTAATTATAAGGAACTAACATCTCTAAATACGCTGTCCTACTGTTATAATGCATATCGTACGAAATATTAATATACACATTCTATTAAAATTTCAGCCTTCTATTACCTAAAATGGCCGAGTTAGTCGAAAAAATTCTATTTAAATTTCTAATTATAAAAAGGTGGCAATGACGTAATAATTCCATGATGAGTCGACATTTTGGTCTGAGCTCAGAACTTGGAACCATAGCCAAAAAACTCCCACATGCCAAAATCAGCCTTCTGTGCCTGGCAGTTTCTTCAATCAATTCGTTACAGGTATATACATATACACACATATATATATATATATATATATATATATATATATAAGTAGAACTCGGTTAGTACGTACTAACCGAGTTCTACTGTATATATATATATATATATGGATGCGCAATAATAGAGTTTTAAAAGTAAGAATATTCAATCAATAACCATAGTACCAAATGAATCTTGCATTCATATAATGAAATATATGTTGCGTAATCTTATGTAAAGGATTTTCCATGCCGTTATAGGCTAGGATCGCAGATCATCTAGAGTATCAAATGGATTCTACACTTTTCAGATTCCATTTATAGGGGCATGATACCTATGATCACAATCAGAGCATTGGTTGCAACCTTGGTTATTATATACATAATGGTTGAATCTTCAGGTATCTACATAATAACTGATTTGTTGTTTAAACAATACATATATATATATACTATGCTCCTCTCCAGTATGTCCATATTCTCCATATACAAAACAGTACGCTATGGGCCATGAATAAGAAATCTAATGTTACACTCTTGCTATCACTATTCTATTCACTGCAGACTGGTGTGCTTATTCATAGTTAACCAATATTTAGTCCTATTGTCAGTAGTGTTTTGCTAAAAGAAAAGGGGGGCGCTCTCTCTATATATATACATAGCCTACTCTAATAATGCCTCACAGTAGACTGAAAATCATAGACTAGGGATGAAGTAGTAGCCGAGGGAAAGCTGAATAAGGCCGAATTGCAAAAATTGGAATAAGGCCGAATGATTTTCAAAACTGGAATAAGGCCGAACTGCAAAATTGGAATAAGGCCGAATAATTTTCAAAACTGGAATAAGGCCGAATTGTCAATCCGGAATAAGGCCGAATTAAATTCATGACTAGAATAAGGCCGAACTGCAAAATTGGAATAAGGCCGAATAATTTTCAAAACTGGAATAAGGCCGAACTGCAAAATTGGAATAAGGCCGAATATTTTTCAAAACTGGAATAAGGCCGAATTGTCAATCCGGAATAAGGCCGAATTAAATTCATGACTGGAATAAGGCCCAATATTCAACACTGGAATAAGGTCGAATTTTCATTTTGGATCTAGAGGAAGAATGGTTTTTAATTTGTGAACTAAAGAATGGAGGGTCGATTGGGAGCATCACTTGGTTTGTTGGGAAACAGGGAGATTTTAAGGGGTTTTGGCATGGAATATTTTGAAAATTCGCCTGGTGAGGTGTTTTTAAGCAAAATGTATACACAACTTGTTTGTCACTTATTTATTTTAGTATTACGCATATATCACTCGACTCAAACAGTTGTGAAAATGCGGCCTTATTCCAGTCATGAATATAATTCGGCCTAATTCCGGATTGACAATTCGGCCTTATTCCAATCTTGAATATCATTCGGCCTTATTCTGGATTGACAATTCGGCCTTATTCCAGTCTTGAATATCATTCGGCCTTATTCTGGATTGACAATTCGGCCTTATTCCAGTCTTGAATATCATTCGGCCTTATTCCGGATTGACAATTCGGCCTTTTTCCAGTCATGAATATCATTCGGCCTTATTCCAGTTTGAAAATTCGGCCTTATTCAGTCAACCCGTAGCCGAATGGATTAATACACGATTAGCCTAAAATCGTTAACCATGCAGAATAGTCATTAAGAATGTATAACCAGCATATATAAACATGGTATCAAAGTACATATATCCGTTGTCAAAATTTCGACTCGTCATCATATCATTGCGCAACAGGTCATTTTAAGCACGATTTTGGCAATTTTCTAAGCTGTTTTAACCCTATTTCTAAATGATATTAAGGTGTGATTTTTGTGTAGAACCAAGATTAGTACGAGTTGATTTGAAAAATTTAGAACTTTTCAATGGAATGTTGTTACATTCCTGCGTTGCTATGGTAAAGCATTTTGGTCAGTTTGGGCCATTTCATGCAAACTTTTTTGCTAACTCATTTCCGGTTAAGTCATTTTGGGCGGGGAAACCTTAGAAGTGTGGGGCCTTTGCTATAAATAGAAATGACCCCAGGTAATTTAAGGATTAATGATTAGAGCTTCAAATTTGATTGTGTTTGATAAGTAATGGACTACTTCCTATTAGGTAATAATACAACTTGAACTTCTAAATTCAACGAGTTTTGAGTTATGGGTTGATTTTAAGAATGTGACCAAAACACTAAATTGTCGCATAACTCTGTAGTCTGTGATTTTATTACCTAATAGGAAGTAGCCAATTGCCTATCAAATACGATCAAATTTGAAGACCTAATTCTTACAGTTTGCAGGATATGGCTCAAACTGATCAAAATGCTTTACCATAGCAACGTAGGAATGTAGCAGCATTCCATTGAAAAATTATAAATTTTTCAAATCAACTCGTACTAATCTTAGTTCTACACAAAAACTCTACCTTAATAACTTTTGGAAGTAGGCTTAAAACAGCTTAGAAAATTGCCAAAATCGTGCATAAAATGGCCTGTTGCGCAATGATATGATGACTAATCGAAATTTTGACAGCGGATATATGTACTTTGATGCCATGTTTATATATGCTGGTAATACATTCTTAATGCCTATTCTACATGGTTAACGATTTTAGGCTAATCGTGTATTAATCCATTCGGCTACTACTTCATCCTTGGTTATTTTACTGTGAGGCATTATTAGAGTAGGCTATGATATATATTAATCGAGTTTTAATAGTAAGGATATCGATACAAGTTTTATAAAATTGAGTAAATAATCCCTAAGTAGTTGATAAGGGAGAATTGTAATTGAATGGAGCGTGCCCCCCCACCCCCCCAAAAAAACACCAGTGCGGTCTCATGGGAGTATCTTATCCTACTCCTGATTCCATGGAGCAGACCGAGCCCGAAAACTTCAACATCGCCTAGTCTATCAAACCCTGAGACCTCCGTGACTCTCTCTGTACTGAATAAGTGAAAAGACATACTTGCCAACTCTCCCATTTTTGACTGAGACGTCCCGCGAGAAATTTCTAAAAAGTGGAATTGTCCGCTTTTCAGTGTGTAGGACTAATGTCCTGCTAAAATTTTGCAGAGATCAGAATGAAAAGAGGACGCCTGCAGCTGATCGAACTCATTTGTTGTCGATCTATCTCGACAACTGTTCATTTCACCAATTTGAAAAAAGCTAATTAGACAAATAATTAATATATTATCTAACCACATCCAGGGCCGGCGCCACCGGGGGTGTTCTGGGTGTCCAGACACCCACTACCCCCTATTTTATCATATTGTGCAATATGTATCCCTCCATAAATGGACACCCACTTTCAGAGAAATCCCTCTTACGACACCCACTGCCGATAAAACATGGCGCGGGTCATGACATCCTAAAAATGAATACTGGCACTCATTTTAACTGCAACATTAATGCTGAACTTGTAAAATTAGTAACATAGAAAGGAGAGTGTGCTAAGCAGCTTGGAACATTTCCTTAACCTTCTCCACATCTTTAATGCCAGTTTCCAGCTTCTTTATCACTTCCTTCACATCCTCAATACCTGGTGCATTACTGCCCCAAGTGTAGATAATGTCTGCCACATCTATTCCTATAGAAATTGGTCCTAAAGCATTCTTGAATATCTTCCCTGCGGTTTGGGCTCCAGGCTTCGCTAGAATCCTAACAGCTGTGATGCCAGCTAATCTCGGAGAGGTAACTATCTTAGAAATTACTTTCCCTGCTGCTTTAGCGGTTGGAATACTTCCTCTTTCAGCCATTTGTACGACGCCACACTTGAATCCCCCCATGGCAAACCTCGCTACCACTAATGCAGTAGCAGTGTTATAGTCCATGGAGTGGTAGGCAGCCACTTCACCAGTGTACTCCTCCAGACGTGTCAGCATATTCCCTAGTTTGTCTGCGTACGGTCTCTCTATCCTCAGCAGTATTTCCAGTTGACTGTGTACTTCTCTATCAAAATTCAGCTCATCATACGATGCTTTACAAGACCCAATTGCTCCTAACACTATAATTGGTGCTCCGATCGGCGCTAGCGGCGTCAACAAAGATGTTGTGGCTATAATAGAGGTTGCTAGATAGGCTGTTTTGATTTTCTTTTTTTGTCACTCTTTTCTTCTAACTCCGACAGATACTCTTTCAAAAGTGATGTTATATGCTGTCGTACTTGTATCAGTTGGTCAGCTGCAGTAATGACCTGTTCTCTTGTGAAATCCTCCATTGTTATTAGGTTGAGTGAAGAATCATTGATGATTTCTTTATTATACATATATTTCTGACATTTGGCATATTATATATACTATCAAATTCCCATGCTTGTTTTCATGTGTTGTACAACTACACTCACTAGTTCTAATGCGCAATACATAGCTCCCATTCCAAACTTCCCACTTCCTCTTGTTGTTTACAAGATTACTTGAAGAACATGGAATTTACGTACTATGTGCTATGGTAGTGTATATATATTCGGTTTCTGGTTCTACATGATATTTGTCTTTGTTATCTCATTCTATTTTTCACTATGACTCATTTGGGAATGACCAAAAAGCAACTAGATCAACTGAAACAACACCCTATCCTTGAAGAATTCGTGGAATCATTCGAAGCTCTTGTTGTGAAGAGGAGGGATATGATCTGGAAAGTAAGAGATGTGAAAGAAAATGCCAAAAAACGTAAAGCAACTTCGTTAGTTCCCAAAACCCTAGGTGCATTGGGAGCGGTTGGAGGAGCCTTCCTAATTTTCACACCTTTGGCACCAATTGGCGTAGGGATGGCTCTCTTAGGTACAGTTACAGTAGCAGGAACTCAAGTAATCTGTAATCTCACAGACACAGATAAAAAGGAGGTTCTGAATATTCTTAAGGAAGATTGGAAGGAAGTGGATATTTGTCAAGAAAAGTTGACTAGATTCAGCAAGTGCGCGAATGAATTGACTCAGCATTACAGTTTTGATTACAAGACTGCAGCCTCCTTATTAACATCTTATCTATTTGGTTTCGGTGTTGATTTATTCCCTTCCGCAGTTAGGGAAGGATCAAGGTTTGTTGGAGCATTGGCGCGGGCTGTAAAATGCCCGTTATTTCATAAGAAGTGTATGGAATCCGTGGCTGTAACTGGAGTCAAATCAACTTTTACTAAGATTTGTATACCTGTCTCAGCGCTGGTCGATGTAGTAACAGTAGGAATTGAATGGGGTGTGGATAAGAAAGTAGACAAGATTGATGAACTAATTGAATCATTGCAAGGCTCTATTAATAGAATCTCGAAATTGATATTTGAACTCTCTGAAGATTTTCGCAAAAATGAATCTTAGAACTGAGCTTCTTCCTCCTAAGTTAGTTGAACGTTTAGTTAGTTAGTATTATTTCCTATAATTACTCCTCAAATTTGCTTTATTTTATCTTTATTTGAAATGTATTTGATTAGTTACCATTATTGAAATAAATGAGTTAAAGTTGAACGTTTAGTTAGTTAGTATTATTTCCTATAATTACTCCTCAAATTTTCTTTATTTTATCTTTACTTGAAATGTATTTGATTAGTTATCTTTATTGCTATAATCGAGTTAACCAATAATATATTCCTTATATTCCTACAATGTATAGAGCCTACCAATTTAAGTAATAACAAGCTAGCTTAGCTTGTTTGTTATGACTGACGATTGAAAACTAAACTATTGATAGCTTGTAACTTAACTTAACAATTGATTTTATAAAAGTCACAGGTTCACCAAATAATTCAAAAATCAAACAAAGCTTTCTTGCGCGCCTTGTAGACACAGTAAGTCTGCAGACTCGTCCAACACAATACGTTGCTTTCTGGTTCTCTACTAGGATTGCTGTCATTTGTTTACGGTTATATTAATGGAATCAGACTGCAGCAGAAAATTTAGGTTTATGACATGCCTTCTATATATTATACAAGCTCATTTCACTGAGCGATTTGTGCCAAGGTTTACGCATGATTACCCAACGTTTTGTGATTTCTCATTTAATCAATTCGATGTTGATACCAAGGCGTACCATGGATATCAAGTCTCTAAAATAGTAGGTTCTCCTGGCAACCACATCACGGACACAGGTCAGTAAATTTAACTCTTGTATTAGCTCTCGAAATGTTTGTTTGTTTGTTTGATGTGTTAATTCGTGATCCGCAAGGAGCGGTTTGAATCAGAATCACACATACATCCAGTGAGACTGTGGCATACCAGAGAGACTAACGAAATAACCAAAGCTTCTAACTAAACAATGTACAGTATAACCTCGTTAAACCGAACAGATATTTCATCCCTACGAAGGAAATGAATGTAAATCACTCCGGTTAATATGAACAAATATCGACCGTCCCTGGTGTTTGTATTAACGAGGGTCTACTGCATGTAGGTTATGGACGTGCCATTATTTATTATCATTATGTAGTTGGATTATATGCTAATAATGTTTACTAAAACTAATTTAATAAGCACAATAATAAACATATCATTTTAACTGTAGAATGACCAGCAGTTAGATGGCTTTCACTTGCATAGAAAATAGCTGGGAGACATCCACGATATCGGGGACACTGTGTCCCCACTAAGCATTCTACGGTTTTCTTTAAGACAAATTCTAATACTTTTTTACTAGTAAACATTGTAGGTTATAATGCTGTGCTAATAATGTCAAGGAAACAATCCCAAATACAATAACTAAGATTTTACATTATTGGAGAATCCATGATGCAGTTTCTGAAGTTGCCTGGGGCGTGTAATTCATTTCATGCTGCAATGCAGATCATAACATTGGTGATTATATAACACGACCAATTTAATAAAATTACTTAGAGATACAAACAGTGAATACATCCTAAAAATGAATACTGACACGCCCGTAAACTGCAACATTAATACTGAACGTCTAAAATTAGTAACATGGAAAGGATAGTGTATTAAGCAGCTTGGAACATTTCCTTAACCTTCTCCACATCTTTAATGCCAGTTTCCAGCTTCTTTATCACTTCCTTCACATCCTCAATACCTGGTGCATTACTGCCCCAAGTGTGGATAATGTCTGCCACATCTATTCCTATAGAAATTGGTCCTAAAGCATTCTTGAATATCTTCCCTGCGGTTTGGGCTCCAGGCTTCGCTAGGATCTTAACAGCTGTGATGCCAGCTAATCTCGGAGAGGTAACTATCTTGGAAATTACTTTCCCTGCTGCTTTTGCGGTTGGAATACTCCCTCTTTCAGCCACTTGTATGACGCGACACTTGACTCCCCCTATGATAAACCTCGCTACCACTAATCCAGCAGCAGTGTTATAGTCCATGGAGTGGTAGGCAGCCACTTCACCAGTGTACTCCTTCAGACGTCTCATCATATCCTCTAGCTTGTCTGCGTACGGCCTTTCTATTTTTAACAGTTCTTGTAACTGACTTTGTATTCGTGTGCTGATCACTATGTCGCTAACCGAATATATAATAGATCCAGCTACTCCTGTTCCCACCATAACAACACCTATTGGCGCTGCAGGGGTGAATAATAATACTGTGCCTACGATTGAGTACATGCTACAAACTGTTTTGGATCCTTTTACTACAATGTTTGGTAATTTTATTTTCCTTAGATACTCAGTTAGAGCTGCTATCATATTTTGACGTATAGCTATCAGTTCGTCAACTGCCGATCTAACATCCTCTATTGTGAAATCCATGATTGATGACTAGTTAAATGTCTAGTAGTTCTTGAAAATATATATAATATAAAACACGAGGGTTGTTCAATAAATATTGAACTAATTTATATATATACAATTCAGGTCTAATCAATACAGCTCTAAGCCTAACATTACATATTACAAGCCTAGGTTTGCATTTTATTTAACAAAAGTTAACGAATAATTTCTCATATGGGTCCGAAATAATATAATATTCTAAATCTACACCTCTGAAAACCCCATGTCAACGGTTTAAAGCAAGTTTCTAACATATTTTTTGAGATTTGTTTACTTTATGTATCTATTGTCAACAAAAGTAAACAAATTAATTTGCAAATATACTCGAAAATATGATATTCGAAATATACACCTCTGGAAACCCCATGTCAACCGTTGAAAGCAAGTATCTAGCCTATTTTTGTAATTTGTTTACTTTATGTATCTATTGTAAACAAATTGATGATCAAATTTACTCGAAAATATGATATTCGAAATCTACGCCCTTGAAAACCCCCAAGTCAACCGTTGGAAGCTAGTCTCTAGCATATTTTTTAAATTCTTCAAATGGTGTGAAAATATGTATATAAAGGTGTGAAAATATGCACATAATCTTTTTTATTGCCATACACTATAATACATTTAAGATTATATCAAACATAAGTTGTGGCTTGAAGTATTAATAGCAATAACGATCTATGTATTTATTGTAGTGTCGTACTTGTATAATAATTTCTATTGTGATAGTGTAGTCATTTATTTTGTACAGAAAAGGTGTGAAAAATTGTTTTCCATTTTTTTGCAGAGATGTGAAAATTTCGCTTAGATCTTAGAGCTTATTCGTAGTCATATCATTTGACACCTACATACAATTAATGTTTAAATGATCGTGTGTACACTGCACACCTGCTACCACCTTGGCTACACCTCTTACAGACTAGAGTAAATCGATCATTGGTGCGCGCAGACATATTTTGAAAAGATAAAAATTCCCTAACTTTACAGTAGTTTCCAAGCACACAGAAGATTATATTTCAAATGGAATATCTTTATAATGGGTAACCTGAGAATACTTTAGATACATTGCTTGCTAGGTAAACTACTGGAGATTTAGGGAATTTTATTCTGGTTAAGTAGGATGGAATGTTAATATACGTTTTGACATAACTTTATACGTATCTCCATATTATCTTGGCAATATCATTTATTGTTTCTATTGTTATATACCAGTGATTCTCAAAGTGGGCCGTGAAAGCTTGTTGGGGGGCGCTATAATGTAAGGGGGCGCTAATGTGTTTTGTTAGCAATACATCTACGATATTTGAACCTCAAAAAATGTGAATTCCAGAATATTGATGGTCAATCTTTGAAACAAATTTCAACATTCACTGTAGTTGTTAGAGCTAGAAAGTACAATAATCACTGTCAATGGTTTCCCGTGACTAATTAATACAATAATTACACTGTTGATGGCTTACGGATCATGAGTAAGGGGAGGGGGCGGTGTCGACAGTAAATCCTGATTAGGGGGCGGTGTGCTAAATTAGTTTGAGAAACACTGTTCTATACTAATACTAGACTATATTGTTTCTACTTGTACTCATAATTTTATATCTAATAATTACATCATGCCTAAAAGGAAGTTGGTTGGTGATTGTAAGGATATACTTTACTATTTAGGTATGGTACTTAGGTTTGCTATTAGAGGATCTATATCTTTCATTTATTATTACCATTTTACTTGTGCCAGTGTTTGTATCAGTATTACAGCTCAGCTATTGAATCAATAACGTATTTAGCAAACTGTATCTAACATCGTTTTTGGAATCTAGGAACGTAACCCCACTATTCTCATTGAACTAACGTCTTGCCGTTCGCGATTTTGCCATTCGCGGCAATTCTCAGGAACGTAACCCCGGATACCTGTAATTCAATGAATATTAGTTACTATTTTTTCTGCTAACTGGGATGGTCAATGCAAAGATATCAGTCAAGATTGGAGGCCTCAATCTCAGCCAATCAGATTTAAAATTTAGGGTGAAATCATTGTACAGGGTGGTCCATAAGTAGTGACCTAATTTTGATTATTAAATATTATACACTTGGGAGACATAGAATCCATCCTCAACAAGGGTCTAGTCATTGATATGTATTCTATCCCGCCTCCACGATTTCTGATGGTTTTCTGCATGTTTGATGCTTCTAGAGACCTAGCAGTCTTTTGGAGCTCCAATTCTGGTCTTATCTGCAAAAGTTCCATGCTGCTCAAGGTTCTGAACCATTTTATTATCTTTCTGGCAGCAAAAGCAGATTTACTAGCATAATTTCTTTTGTAGGCTCGTTGAGTATTGATCATGCTTCTTTGTTTTATATTTCAATGAATGATTTTTGTTCTTTGTTCTCTTGTATTGCAGTCAGAATGCGTTTCCAGTCGAAACGCGTTTCGTATTAACCAATTACAGTCGACTCCGCTTAATAGGGCCACTGTTTAATCGGGTCAGCCGCTTAATCGGGCCACTTTTGGCAGGACCGGAATAGCTCTCACACATAGAAGCTAATACTAAATATTTTCGGTTAATAGGGTCCTCCGCTTAATCGGGGCAGAATGACCTCTGACCGATGTGACCCTATTAAGCGGAGTCGACTGTATATTAAATTCTGCTATTCGATAAATCCCTGCAATTTTATTGGTAATGATATTTGCCACATGTTGTTACATTAGGTAAGGTGTGAAAATATGAATAATCCTTACTTTATGCTAGAGGTGATTTTAGCTTGTGTATTGCTCTTTGAGTCAGGTATAATCACTATTAATCAATAAAATCTACGTCAACTGTAATGTTAATTAAATCCCTATTCTGATTGGCTAATAATTTTGACACCTTTTGTGGAAAGGTGTGAAAGTTCTTCAGAATTTGAACCCAAGTTCAAATCTCTACCATATAAAGGAATAGATGGCCCAAATTTGCGCAATTTCGTCCAATATAAATTCCGGGAGCGAGCAGATGGACGTAAGTAGCTATATATGGACGGACGTCGCACGCCGATCATGACATGAAGGCATCTCCTATACTAGCACTAATATAATTTATAAATTTTGCAAAACAGATTCCGATGAAATCGGATTAGAGGTGCTCTGTATATCTTAAATGTCCAAAGTAAGCATCCCCAGGTCAAGGGTCTCAAAAGTGAGGTGTACATGTGCCATCAATATCACAATTATATTTCTATTTATAATACATTTCACGGAGAAAGATGGAATACGTCTTGGGTTTAAACAATAACACAAATACCAATGAATACAAAACAAATCTATTTATAGTAGGATTAGTTATCAGGTTTGACTCGATGCAGTATTTCAGTCAGCTGTTTTATTCCCTCTTGAATATGATTGGTCAATGCTACCAGAGCCTCCACATTCCTATCCCTGGACCAGCGTCCTATTAATAGCTCATATGCATCTAGTCCCATCTCCTGTACCCCCTCTAGCTTGATTTTGTCCTGGTGTCCTCCCTCCCTCAGTTTACATTCCAATTCACCACTTAGGTTGTTATCAACTTTCATTGCATTCAATAACCTGGAGTTAAACTGTCCTAACTTGTGGTAGTCGTATGCTCTGCTTGCGACCGATAAGAGTACTCCTGCTCCGAGAATGAACTGTCCTGTCCTCTGCGTCTCAGGTGTTAGACTCAGTAGTGTCCCTGCCACCAAACCCATCACACCTGTCGCCTTGAGAATATTCACATCCGCTCTCTTCTTCTTCACTTCCTCGATTAGGTCGTAGAGGTTGCGTTTCAAATCTCTTCTCTGAGTTAAGAGATGACTCACTTTGCTCGTGATATCTCTATTCAGCTCCATTCTATGTTCTAATTATATCTCAGTAATAATTTAGAAATACGGAATATTTGAGATGGTGAATTAGTCATTGAGCACTCGGTCCATCCTTCTGGACACAACTCACACCCCGTTTGTACAATGAGCTAAGAATCGCGAATGTGATTTTATCCATTTCTAATATAACTACTGCACCAATGTAAACTTGTGCCTGAGATTTGCAACACAAGCTAACAACGCATTTATCTGCAATGACTTATAAATAACAAATAAATAATAATAGTGACTAATATGTGTAAATAATTTGTATCGTTTTGTACATTCTAGAGATTGAATACTCCAACATATCCATTTCTTCCACATACAAGTTAGCACGCTATGGACCATGGATTAGAGATCTAATGGACGGTCGTCTTATGCTCTTATCACTATCTATTCTATTCATGCAGACTGGTATGCTTATAATCTTAGTTAACCAAGCTTCAGTCCTATTATCCATTATGACCATGGATAATAACGCCATTTCTTCAAACACACCAGTGCCGTTCAGGGAGTATCTTGTTTTACTCCTGATTCCATAGAGCAGACCCAGCCAAAAACTATAATATAATCCAGGCTACGAACCCCTGAGACCTCCGTGACTCCACTTCCATCCTGTATCACTCCTCCCTCTCTACTGGGTGAGGGAAAAGAGGACATTCATTAGATCAACTCGTTTCTAAGGAATTGTCTGAGAAAAGTTAGTTCATAAAAAAACAGTCAAGAAATATCTCTTCAGTGAAAATGAATATTTAACACCTTTGAACTTTTTAACTAAAAAATCCCCCAGACAGTATCAACCTAAATATAGAACATAAATCTAAATTAAGAAAAAGAAGTGTGATATTTGAATTTATCGCTTTATATAAACAAACACAACAAATGAGTGTTAATTGATTCAATTAAACAGTATACCTATCCACGGTATGTCAACATTCCTGAGAGCACGAGTCGTAACAATGCTGCTAAAAATAGCCGAAACAGCTGTCTAGAATCAAGCAGACCCTTTCTTGTGTGTCGCTGCCACTTGTAAGTGTCCGCGGGCGTTTTCGAATGTGTACTGGAGTCTGAACGCCTCTGCCAGCAACATTTCCATTTCCCTGTCCCCCCAGCTGGCCGTAGGGAGGCGTTGTAAAAATAGAATCAGCGATTGGAGGTCAGGTAGCAACAACAACTGTTTTGAGAATGTGAGTAGGAAGGCAGCACAAGTGTACAAATGGAATTCAGCGAATCCCTCTCGCTCTGAGAGGTAAGTGTCCCACATCCTCGTGATGCACCTCAGGGGGAACTCCCGCATTAGGAGGTTGTTCATCCATCTGAACGCGAATGCCATGTACTCGATCTCGTTGTCAAGCAAGTGTAGGTGTAGCCTGTTGTCCACGCGTTGCACGATCTCTCTCAGCTTGGCCACTTTGAGCTGAATCCCTGGTT
Source organism: Aphrocallistes beatrix (assembly GCA_963281255.1). NCBI lineage: Eukaryota > Metazoa > Porifera > Hexactinellida > Sceptrulophora > Aphrocallistidae > Aphrocallistes > Aphrocallistes beatrix. The sequence goes on along the minus strand of OY725492.1, from coordinate 5,440,569 downwards.
GCTCGAATGTGTAATTGTCCTGGATTCCTTCTAGAAAGTGGTTCACGCACCAATAGGAGTCCGCCTCAATTGTGTCCTGGTGGCATTGTGGCAGGGAGTGGAAGTCTATTGTGTCGATGGACTTGTCGGCTGGCACGTAGGAGGACAGGAACACGATGAAGAAAGGTGTCAAGAGGTCGTTGATCCCTTGGACGTACCCCGACGCGGGGTGTCTAATGGACCATATGAACAACACCCTCACGAACACATCCCTCACTGCCACCTGTCTAAAAATAGAAATGTCCGCGTTCATCCTAGGAACGTCCACCTGGATCTGCTTCATGATCTCGTGGTTGTTCTCTATGACGGACCGCTTGTAGTAGCTGTCCAGGTACTGCTTGTACTCCTGCCGTTTGCGCGCCAGTGTCGCCTCCCGCCTGTCTATATTGGTGGGGAGGTAGCCACATAACAGCTGCCACGTGGCGCTACGCAGCTGGCTGGGAATGCCACTCCAACTCAGCTTCCGAATGGCGTTGATGTCCGTGTTCGGTCCCGCCAGACACTTTCCGAACTTCTCAAGTTTGGCGGTCTCCCTGTCATGGGGGTCGTACCCCAGCCCCTCTGCCCCCCTGAACGCAGACTTCTGCTCCTCAGCTTTTGATTGGTTCATGTGCTTCACCTTGTTCAGGAAGTGGCTCTTGATGTCGAATTCTATTTTTATCCCGGAGGTGTCAGGTGGCGGGGAGAGTGGCAGAGAGGCGCGCCTCGCGGAGTCAGAAGGTGCCGGGGCGCCATCTGACTTGGACCGCACGAGCGAGACACTGAACTCCTCCTCCATGTCCCGTCCGTCCACCACGCTCCGGTGGAACGCCACCAGCTGATCTGGCGCGCATTTCGGCGGGTGCTGAGCCCCGTAGACCTTGGGTCGCGGGCCCGTGGGGGACTGAGGGGGAGAGTGACATTCCAAGTCGGGCTGCGCGTGTCCAGGGAGTTTGTGTCCCTGCCTGCGCCAGAATGAGCCCGACCCTTCCAGCCCGCGCGGATCAGCTGACTCCGTCGGCTCCTTAGTCAGGAAGGAGAAGAGCTTTGTGCCTACTGACATGCGATTGGCTACTCCGAGGCTATAAATAGATCAGTGTGATATTATTTGTTTGTTTAGTTTGTGAGTAAACAGAAGTATTATTATCAAAAAGTGTCCCTTGGGAGGTAGGAAAGTGAAACCCACTTTAGTATGAACATGAAACATATGAGCATATCTTTCAAATTTTGAAACCCAATCGAAATATTCATAATTTTTTGACTGAAGAGTTTTAAATGTTAGTTTCAGTCGTCTAGTTTATCAAAAAGGAGACCTCATTTATCATAGATGTCTCTTCTGAACCAATCACCCTACCCCCACTGGGTTAGCAGACCATATAAGGAAATAAGACCACCTCCAGTTGGTCCAAGGGAGATTTACATTTTATGAAAGTGGAGCGAAACCATTTATGCATATAAAGGGATGTATTGCATAATAAAATCTTTTGTTAGCATTCATAGTTCCAATACGAGTACACATCTCGTAATGTAGGCACTATTCTGATGAACAAGAATAGTGAGGAATTGTGTCCTAGAGCTGTGGTACTGGGATTGCCAGTCAAAATTGAGATAGGAAGCCACTGATAGTTAGGAAGTTTTCCAGATTTAATATTGTCACACATAGGCATAGCGCCGAACCCAGGGGGCAGGGGGGGCTCGAGCCCCCCTGGATTCGAAGATGGCCCATAGACGCAATACAAAATTGATGGCTGAGCCCCCCCTGAAACCCCGAAATCGTCCTTAGATTTCGAAAAGTTCGGCGCTCCTGCACATAGGCATAACTATTTTGATTTTTTCATGGTTAGCTGGGGTGGCGAGATTTGTAAACATATCAAACTAATGTGGCATGCCACCCCAAGTCAACATAACATTTAGGTCTGGGTGGCACGCTACCCCTGCCACCCCTGGAGTTACGCCTATATGTCTTCACACCTTAATTGATAAAATAGAAGGCCTAATTACATATATCCACTCCACTATAGTCTGAATACGAGTACAATCACGGATAAACAGACCTCTCAATTCTCACGATTTCGTGTTATATAGATCAGTTCATTGGGATATATGAACACTCACGAATGGTTTCATTCGATAGAGTTCCGTTCGCGCTAAATCAATTTCGATTCCTATTCTCCACTTACTGGCTTCTCTGACCACACGATACGGTAGCAGACTAATAGCTATTTCATACATGCCAACTTCCCATTTTTAGTCCGACTATCCTATGCTATAGCGGCCAATTCTGAAATTAGTGTCTCCCTTTCTTTTATCTCTTATTATGGGGTAATTTTCTCGATTGTCCCGTTCAGAGTGGACCATGGGTCACTTACAGTGACCCACGACCCATGACCCATTGCATGTGTGACCCATGACCCAGTGACCCAGTGCGTGACCCAGTGTAATACTCAATCACATAAATTTGTTGTGGTTACCTACAAACACTTTAATTATAAAGAAGTTTTCGAATCGTTTGTTTGCGACTATACAATAGTATAGTCGCCAACTATAAAAATGAGCGGCTATATATTATATATTATATATATAGGTCACTGGGTCAAGGGGTTGTGACCCATGACCCATCGACTTATGTGGCCCATGTGACCCATGACCCTGTAATCCAGTGACCAAGTGACCCATGACCCATGACCCAGTGACCCATGGTCCACTCTGATCCCGTTCTTACATGAAATTTCGCCTTTATGTTCCCTTTTTTTTGAGTCTATGTATTAAACTTTTCGATTATGCCCCGTCTTGTCCTGTGAAATTCAACGCCGCGTCCCACTTTATCATGGCTCAAGTTGACATGTATGTACTCGAAACATAAAATATATTTTGATTAAGGTTGAAACTAAAATGCATACAATGATTGGTCAATAATGACTGTTAGGTAGTCCAGCTTGTACTAGAAATCCATAAGACAATACAATACACATATGTTTCAATATGTACAATCATCTAGTATAGTGCATTCTTTAATGGCATTCCTGTTTCTATAGGCAGCTTATGAAGGTGTTGCTCACACATTCTGTGGACAGAACCCCAACACGAGGACAGCCAGGTGGCTCATCTTGGTGTCGCTCCTCGGCAGCTGTCTCTTCCTCCTCATCATTCACGGGCTGAACGCGGGACACACCTCTCTCAGCCCTGTGTTTATTTTTAGCTACCTCCTGTCCAGTGTCGTGCAGGTGGCACTGCTGATGTTCGTGGCTAACTGGGTGGTCCACTTCATCTGGGCGCGTGGCAGCGACCCCGACAACGCAGCCATCCCCTACCTCACCGCCCTGGGGGACCTGCTCGGTGAGTGGAATTGTTTCTTTCTTTTTCAAAACACTTTTAAAAGACCCTCAGGCATAATACTTATACTCCGTCAACTTGTATCTTAGTACGGACTGGTCACCGGATAGTGGGGAATCCCTGTAGTTCGGTAGGAAGGGGTGGATATGGGGAGTGAGCTGTATAGAATATTCCCTGACCGATTTTATGAGCCAGTCTGTCACTGCTGTAACTCAGTAAACCTTTTGATTGGTTGATTTATGACCATATTTTCATACATTTAACCGTGGACTACAGAGCATCTCTATGGCTTCAGTGACATAGAAATGAATGAGAGATATCCCACACACTGTAACTATCGAACATTCTAGAATGTCAGTATTAAATCGGAAATTCCATGATGTAGATTCCGATTTTTCACACTTAAAAGTATCATGTGAATACTTCATCCGAATGTATGCATTTTCACACCTCTAGTTGCTGTCTTTCAAGAGGGTTTACCAAATATTTTCTGGATTTCATGTGACATTTATATTTTCTAGAAATTATTACATTCACTTCCTCTATGTAATCAAGTTCTATTTTAGGAACTGGAATTCTGTCCCTGGCATTCTTGATTTTGTGGCACATAGGCGACAAAGATCAAGATGTGGCAGAGTAACAGCGACACATCGCACCATAGCAACGAGAAAGGAATGTACTTATTCCCTACCACTCATCAGTTAGCTCAATTTCAAATTCACATTTCTATTTTGATGTATCATTATTAATGCTGGAACAGATTTTAACTGGAGTTATCTCTTATAGCCATTCATTTTATCATTCACTGTTATTCTGGAACTTTGTACAATGAACCATTTGGGACACTTTATGCCACCAAATGCGCCCTTCGCGACACACCATGTAGTTATAGGTGTTAATCTATCTAATTGTGTCGCTGTTGTATTCTCTCTAATTTAGGGTCCAACTTACTTTAAACAAAAGAAGATATAACAGCGACACTTGAATAACGCTCACCTTCAGAATCCAGGAACCACTATTCCGTTAAAACCACATAACGGACACATTTGCTCCTCCTGGTACCCTTCCAACATATTTTTTTAGCCCAAGTTATTACCGTAAACTGGGGCGACTTTGGCCCTAAGAGGTTCCTTTGACCCACAGTAGCAATTTTAATAAAATATACTCCAAATTAGAAATATTGCAGTTTAAATGTATTTGGATATATTGAGATTTTCATTCAACATATTAGCAATGTGATTACATTGATTCATAAGTTTGAGTATATTTTATTAAAATTGCTATTGTGGGACAAAGTCACCTCTTAGGACCAAAGTCGCCCCAGTTTACGGTACGGAATTCATCTTAAACCACTTTATTCACTTCTTAAATCTTTAAAATATTCGCTTTACAGTTAGACGGCCATATTCGGTTAATTTTAACACTGTATCCACCAATCGAATTCATCCTAAGGAAATTAATGGCAACTCAGTTCAAAACTATGCAGGACAATGCCAGATACTTAACCTATCGGATTCCATGCTTTCCTAGCAACCGATTAACAGAGTTGGCATCCTCAGCTGTTCATTACTTCTTTACCGACATTTCCATTCTTAGCATTCTACGTGCACAAACCATTGACCTGAGTCTACACTTCATCATTCACAATTATCTTGCTTGGTTTCAACCAATCAGTTTTCAGAATTTCTGGTCAACTTTTCTAACTTGTGATGTTGGCTAACGCGAATTTATCAGTTGGCCTTTTAAGCTATAATAATTACGAATTCGAAATATAAACTGGCTTCCACTGATCATCAGACAAGTTGAGGCCTTAGTAACGAAATATTATACTTGGAATGTAATATTTAAGCCATTACTGTCGCAACTAGGGCGCCAGATATAAAAGCTAAATTTGTCACAGTATGATTACCAATGGCTCAAGGCTCGAGACGATCTTGTTCAGAAATGGAAGTGTCCCCTCTCGCAACCCCCTCCCAGCTATCCATGCTCACCTCTCATAACTCAAACTGCAAACTCGTATACTACCACGACCTCCTGATAGAGAACCTCCTGGACAAAGGGCAATTCGGGGCTGTTTATAAGGGAATATGGCAGGATGTGTCCATCGCCATTAAAGAACTTGACGACAGCACTGACCCTAAGGAATTCACAGAGGAGGTGTGGCTGATGAGTCAGCTGGACCATCCGAATATTGTTAAGTTTGTAGGCGCATGCAGCGTGCCGAAGTTCTGCATCCTGATGGAATTCATTGAAGGAGGCAGTCTGTACAGATTCCTACACGTCGAGAAGAAACAGCTGGAACCAGACGTGATGACGTCACTCCTCAGTGACATAGCTAAGGGGCTCTCCTATCTCCACGCACAGCAGGTGCTGCATAGAGATCTCAAGAGCAAGGTATGTTCACACCTTCATGCCACTCCACCACCTACTGGTTTAACCATTCTATATATAGAACGTGCTGCTAACAGGCGGGAAGACGCCGATTCGTGCCAAGCTGTGTGACTTCGGAGTGGCTAAGCTACAAGCGAGGGACAAACCGCAAACGAATGACGTAGGGACGCTCCTGTGGATGTCTCCGGAGGTGATGCGGACACGGTGCCACAGTGAGAGCTCAGATGTGTACTCGTACGGGGTGGTCATCTACGAGATCCTGACCAACTCTCTGCCATTCTCCGACACCAAGGAGCTGAACCACTTCAACATCATGTACCTGCTGTGTGTCGAGGCCAAACAGCTGACTCTGCCACCTGGCCTAGTGGCCCGCACCCCTCCCCAGCTGAAGTACATCCTGGATAGGTGTCTGGACCACTCAGTGGACATGCGTCCCTCTGCCACTGAGCTGCTCAACCTGCTGGAGAGTGTCGACTGGGATGACACTTTCAGTGGCGGAAGCGACACATCTGATGAAGTGGCTTTTGAGGATGATGTGTGTTTAGGCGCCAGTTTGCTGACAAACAGAGGGTCTCTAATCTCTAAGAGTGACTCTAGCCTGATGAAGAAATGACCTGCATTCCAATCCTCCAATTCTACTGTCAGGATCAACTCCACCCAGTTAATAAAGTAGCCAATGAGATTTGTTCTAACTAACTTTAATTGAAATGAATTATTTCTGTATTTGTTCAGCTGAGTTTTTATTCTGTTTTGAAATAAAATGCTTATTCTAATTCTGCTATTTTATTGGCTGTTGAGTTGATTCATTAAACTATCTTCTTCAATTGTTCAATTGCTTACTGCTATAAATAGATAAATGTTGTGGCTTGATAAGTGATGAAAAGGTTTCAAAGGAATGTTCAGCGCCGGCGCACGATTTCAGAAGTGGTCCGTTTTTCCCCAACCAACTGGACCACTTTTAAAAAGTTGTCCTGTTCAGCAGGACCTACCAGTGGTCCGGTTAAAACCGCATCAACCGGACTAGTGGCGCCTGGTCTGATCTCATAATTGTGTCGTCATTGTGCCATATGTTTAAATACAGTGGAATTCGCTTATTAGCAACTCGAGTTTTGCTCAAAATTGTTGCTAATAAGGGAACTGGATTTTCACAAAATCTTCGCCTGGGAGCTGAAGATTGACTGCTAATAGAGCAATATTGCTAACAAGCAAATTCCACTGTATTTTAAAGAAAGTAATACTACACTTGCCCCGAGCCACATTCCATCAAAACACACTGGTTTCTATGATTACGCAATAAGGTGGATATTTCCTATAATCTCAGGTTGATGGTTCCTCTAAGATTGAATAATATTGTGTCCTATCTAGTGAAGTGGATGCGGTTTTAGAGGTAAGGTGAACATATGGCATTTATTGCTGTGGACAATTGGATGTGCTTTTGAAATTTTGAAATGTCTATGTTGCAATCCTTAATATTCTGCTGAAAAAGTCTAGGAGAAATCTAGATTTGCTTGACAGTTTCTATAACGCTAGAACCACACCTTTACCCAAATCGGATGATAAAGGTTCCGGTCCAAAACTATAGTTGTACCGTAAATTCTTTAAATCTCAACTTTCTAGAAAACGGTTTCATCCAATTTGGTTACGCAGAATTGGATTCGCTCAAATAGGTTTCACTCAATTAAGTTCACGATCATGTGGTGTGTCATAGGTTGGATAAGCCTGGGATAGGCCATAGCATTATATACTACTATGTCTCTAGACTAAACACTGCACTTCACTTATAATAATCCAATCGTAGTATCAATCACGTGATTAATGATATTAAGACGTGAATTGATATGTTCTCCTATAAATAGAAATGAGACACAATCTCTAGCATTTATCCAACTAACCACTCTCCATTTTACTAGCAATAGATTGAGCTATATTTATAGTATCAGAATGGCAGATCGATTTCCCGACATTCCACTAGCTGTAGACCCGGCAGATGCACACAACGATTATTGCTTCGATCACCTGATCTCTAGTGTTAAGAAAGGACAAGCCCCAGAAGAACTCTGGCGTCCTAGAGGTGTCGCAATAGACTCCAATAACAACCAAATTTATGTCACAGACGGATATTATGGATCTAGAAACAGCTTCGCACATGTGTCGATCTTCTCAGATGCAGGAGAGTTCCTAAACACGTTCTCACATCCAGACATGAAGTGGCCACACGGCATTGCGATCCATAGAGACAATGTGTATGTGACAGACGTAGTAGAGGACTCCGTATTCCATTTCAAGGTGGAAACACATTTCCGGCTCGTTGCTAGGGTAGGGAGCAGAGGGTCTGGTATTGGACAGTTCGATAGGCCTGTACAACTCGCTGTCTCTACCAACGGAGATGTCTTCGTCGCTGATTCCAACAACCATCGCGTCCAAATCTTTGATTGCAAGCTCCACTACCAGCGGCACTTATCACTCCACTACTCGACACTATCTCGTGACATTAAGCTTACACAAGACGAAGTGTATATTCTCTGTCATAAAAAATATAAAATATATTTTTCTCGCTACCCACCCTCCTCTCCATGCATTCTTGTTTTTACTTATTCCGGAGTCATTATACGATCCCTAATTATGTCTCTACCTGATTGTGATATTGTATATCCTACCTTCTTTTGTCTGGATGCTAACAGTAACTTTCTTATTAGTGATGAATCTCAAATCAAAATATTATCAAAGGAAGGAACACTCCTCCAAACCTTTGGTGAACACGGTCATGAAATTGGAATGTTTCGAATATTTGGAGGAATTGCTCTCACTGAAAATCGTAAATTAATTGTTGTATCTCAGAATAGTATGCATTGTCTGCAAATATTTTCTTTTGCATAGCTAGTTCTATTTTTAGTATATCATCGCTAGTTATGCATATCTTTCTTATAAATTCCTTTTTCTACTCTTGGGACACTAGGCTTAGTAGACTGTTGAATTTTTCTTTGAGTCATTATGTCGTGATTGTGCCATATGTTTAATTAGTTTAATGGAAAGCAATACTAGACTTACTCCGTGTGACATTCCATCAAAACTCCCTGGATTCTAAGATTACAATAATCGAATCCAAATCCTGGACTGCCACCTCCACCACCAACGCACCACTCCATGACGCAATCCCGTGACATCAAGCTGACACAAGACGAAGTGACATTCTCTGTAATAAACATCATTCTAGCTACCGACCCCCCTATCCCTGCATTAATGTTTTTTCTTATTCCGGAGTCCTTATACGATCCCTAATTATGTGTGGACGTGATTGTGATATTAACCGTCCTTCCTTCTTTTGTCTGGATGCTAACAGTAACTTACTTCTTAGAGATGATTCTCAAATAAAAATATTCTCGAAGGAAGGAACACTCCTCCACACTTTAGGGGAAAGTGGTCATGGAGTTGGAATGTTTCAAGATTTTGGAGGAATTGCTGTCACTGAAAATCGTAATTTAATTGTTGTATCTCAGAATAGGATGTATAGTCTGCAAATATTTTCTTTTGTATAGCTAGTATTACGCTTATCTCTTTTATAAATTACTTTATCTACCCTCGAGACACTAGTCTTCGTAAACTATTAGATTTTTCTTTTACAATTTAGCTCTTTTCTGTGAAATATTTTAAACTTGGCCATTCTATTGAGTCATTGTGTCGTGATTGTGCCCTATATTTAATTAGTTTAAAGGGAAGCAATACTGGACTTGCTCCGTGCCACATTCCATCAAAACTCCCTGGTTTCTAAGAATACACGATAAGGTAGATATTCTTTTTCTCTAACTTCAGGTTGATGGTGTCCTCTAAGATAGAATAACATTGTGCCCTATCTAGTAAAGTGGATGCGGTTATTAGAGGTAAGATTAACATATGACACTTATTGCTGTGGACAATTGGATATACAGTCGACTCTCGTTAACACGTACACCAAGGGACCGTGGAGATTTGTACTCCTTATCCGGAGTACGTATTAACCGAAGTACGTACATAGCCACATTTGTCCAAAATGTTTAATATACATAGTGATAACTACGTGGAGTATGAAATTGTACTTGTCAAATAGAGAGCTCATTATCCATGTTGTATTAACAAGATTCGACTGTATTTTCATTGAGAAATATCTGTCTAGTAGCTATCTACGTACATACTACGTACCATATTCAAAGTGCTCGTAGGCACACACCTGTTCGTATTATCCGTGTTCGTAATAACCGATGTATTTAGTATTGAAAACGCACTGAAGGGGACCCACAAATCGTACTTATTATCCGATATTTCGTCTTATCCGTGTTCGTGTTAACCGGAGTTCGTTTGTATATATTTTGCCATAGATTAGGTTGGGGAATCAAAACTTGTACTTCTTATCCGATTGTACTCCTTATCCGTGTTCGTATTAACGAGAGTCGACTGTACTTTTGAAATTTTGAAATGTCTGTTGCAATCCTTAATATTCCTGCTAAAAGAGTCTTTAGGAGAAATCTAGATTTGCTTGACATTTTTCATTTAAATTTTTGTATTGTTTTATTATTTGGAATTTATATGAGCTATTCCAGTTGTGAGAAAGTAAATTCTTCAAATCACAACTTTCTAGAAAACGGTTTCATTCAATTTGGTTCCACAGATTTGGATTCTCTCAAATATCTTTACTCAATCAAGTACCCCGCGCACTTGGTAGCATTTCCCGGGCATGCGGTAGGGTTGCCAACCCTCCTGGAATCAGGCTCTGTCTCCCGGAAATGAGCAAATCAAATCCGGGAGATTTTTTGATAATCGAAAAATTTAATATGTTAATATTAAATCAATGTGATAACCGAGCTTAACTCTTAGTCTTATCAATTGTGTGGGAAATAGCATTATATACTATGCTATGGCTCTAGACTAAATACTGCACTTCACTTATAATTATCCAATCGTAGTACCAATTGTGTATAGGGATCGACCGTGAATCCCGGTTAATTCCCGGTTTTTCCGGGATTTGGCTATTTTGCCGGAATCCCGGTTATTGCCGGGATCGCCTAAATTTCCGGGATCTAGCCGGGAATTTAAAAACCTTTATGTAGTGGAACTCAGAATGAATTAATATTCTATTCATGTAATTTATGGTTAAACGTATTTATTATACACTATATACAATAACATTAATTTATTTCAAAATTCTGGACACCCCGCTATTCCGAATTCCGACCATTCTTTTAGGACGAAACCCTACCTAAGGCTACCTTTAACCTCAGAAATACGGTCAATTCATAACATCAATAGTTCACTACTTGTTGAATCAATAGTTACGTGTTAAACCAAAACATTTTATTGACAATTGACAATATGTACTAATCCCGGCAAAATCCCGTCCCGGCAGAAAATCTTATCCCGGTCGATCACTAATTGTGTGGTTAATACTTGTATTATTAAGACGGAATTAATATGCTCTCCTATAAATAGACACGAGATACTATATCTAGTATTTATCCAACTACCCACTCTCCTTTCTTACTATCAATAGATTGAACTATATTAATTGTATCAGAATGGCAGTTCGATTTCACGACATTCCACAAGCCGTAGACCCAGAGACACGCAACGATTATTATTTCGATCACCTGGTCGCTTGTGTTAAGGAAGGACAAGCCCCAGGAGAACTCTGGAATCCTAATGGCGTAGCCATAGATCACAATAACAACCAAATTTATGTCGCAGAAGGACTATATATAAGACTTCGATTTATACGCAGCATCGCACGTGTGTCAATCTTCTCAGAGACTGGAGAGTTCCTAACCTCGTTCTCACATCCAGACATGAAGTATCCACACGGCATTGCGATCCGTAGAGACAATGTGTATGTGACAGACTTACGAGAACACTGCATATTCCATTTCAAAGTAGAAGCACATTTCCGACTCGTTGCTAGGGTAGGGAGCAGAGGGTCTGGTATTGGACAGTTCGATTGGCCTGTACAACTCGCTGTCTCTACCAACGGAGATGTCTTCGTCGCTGATTCCAACAATCATCGCGTCCAAATCCTAGATGGAAATCTCCATTACCAGCGGCACTTATCACTCCACTCCATGACACAACCTCGTGACATTAAGCTGACACAAGACGAAATGTACATCCTCTGTGATGATTATCATTCTAGCTACCGATCCTCCTATCCCTGCATCAATATTTTTTCTTATTCCGGAGTCCTTATACGATCACTGATTACGTGTAGGTGTGATTGTGATACTAGGTTTCCTTCCTTCTTTTGTCTGGATGCTAACAGTAACTTACTTCTTAGAGATGATTCTCAAATAAAAATATTCTCAAAGGAAGGAACACTCCTCCACACTTTAGGGGAGGATGGTCATGGAGTTGGAATGTTTCAAGATTTTGGAGGAATTGCTCTCACTGAAAATCGTAAATTAATTGTTGTATCTCAGAATAGAAGGCATAGTCTGCAAATATTTTCTTTTGTATAAGTGTTAGTTCTATTTTTAGTATGTCATCGCTAATTAAGCATATATTTTTTACAAATTACTTTATCTACCCTTGGGACACTAGCCTTAGCACACTATTGGATTTCTTAGAAATACGGGGTCTAAGCTATAAATAGAATGGGCCCCGTGTCATTGGCTAATTATTCATGATATTAAGACGTGAATTGATATGCTCTGCTATAAATAGATGTGAGACACATTCTCTAGCATTATCCAACCAACCATTCTCCTTTCTTACTAGCAAAAGATTGAACAATATTTATAGTATCAGAATGGCAAATCGATTTCCCGACATTCCACGAACCGTAGACCCAGAAGGGATACACAACGATTATTACAAGTATTTCGATCTCCTGGTCGCTTGTGTTGATAATGGACAAGCTCCAGGAGAACTCTGGAATCCTAATGGCGTAGCCATAGACTCCAACAACAACCAAATTTATGTCACAGAAGGATATTATGGATTTAGAGACAGCTTCGCACGTGTGTCAATCTTCTCAGAGACGGGAGAGTTCCTAAACTCGTTCTCACATCCAGACATGAAGTATCCACACGGCATTGCGATCCATAGAGACAATGTGTATGTGACAGACGTAGTAGAGGACTCCGTATTCCGTTTCAAGGTGGAAGCACGTTTCCTGCTCGTTGCTAGGGTAGGGAGCAGAGGGTCTGGTATTGGACAGTTCAATTATCCTGTACAACTCACTGTCTCTACCAACGGAGATGTCTTCGTCGCTGATTTCTTCAACAATCGCGTCCAAATCTTAGATTTCAATCTCCACTACCAGCGCCACTTATCACTCCACTCCTCGACACAACCTCGTGACATTAAGCTGACACAAGACGAAGTGTACATCCTCTGTGATAAAAATCATTCTAGCTACCGACCCTTCTCTCCCTGCATTAAGGTTTTTTCTTATTCCGGAGTCCTTATACGATCCCTAATTACGTGTGGACCTGATGTTAAGCGTCCTTCCTTCTTTTGTCTGGATGCTAGCAGAAACTTAATTCTTAGAGATGATTCTCAAATAAAAATATTCTCAAAGGAAGGAACTCTACTCCAAATGTTTCAAAAATTTGGAGGAATTGCTCTCACTGAAAATCGTAAATTAATTGTTGTATCTCAGAATAGAATGTTTTCTTAATATTTTCTTCTGTATAGCTCCTTCTATTTTTAGTATTTAATCGATAATTAAGCATATATCTTTTATAAATTACTTTATCTACCCTTAAGACACTAGTACATACACTATTGAATTTTTCCTTCACAATGTAGCTCTTTTCTGGGAAATATTTTAAAATTGACCATTCATTTGAGTCGTTGTGCCGTGATTGTGTCATATTTTTCATTATTTTAAGGGAAAGGAATACTGGACTTGTTCCATATCAACCTTCTATAAAAGCTCCCTGGTTTCTAAGATTCCGCAATATGGTAGATATTTCTTTTCTCTAATCCTAGGTTGATAGTATCACTCTAAGTTAGAATAGCATTGTGTCCTATCTAGTGAAGTGGATGCGGTTTTAGAGGTAAGCTGAACATATGGCACTTATTGCTGTGGACAATTTGATATACTTTTAATATTTTGAGATGTCTATGTTGCAATCCTTAATATTCCTGCTAAATAGTCTTTAGGAGAAATCTAGATTCCCTTTTGACAGTTTTCATATAATTTTAGTAATGTTTTTATTATTTGGAATTTATATGAGCTGTTCCAGGTGAGAGAAAGTAAATTCTTTAAATCACATCTTTCTAGAAAACGGTTTCATTCAATTTGGTTACGCAGAATTGGATTCGCTCAAATAGTTTTCACTCAATCGAGTATCTCCCGCACTTAGTAGCGTCCACGATCATGTGGTGTGTCATAGGTTGGATAAGCCTGAGATTGGCCATAGCATTATATACTATGCTATGGCGCTAGATAAATACTGCACTTCACTTATATTATCCAATCGTAGTATCAATCACGTGATTAATGATATTCGAACAAGAATTAATATGCTCTTCTATAAATAGACACGAGACACAATCTCTAGCATTTATCCAACTAACCACTCTCCTTTCTTACTAGCAAACGATTGAACTCTATTTATAGTATCAGAATGGCAAATCGATTTCCCGACATTCCACAAGCCGTAGACCCAGCAGAAACACACAACGATTATTGCTTCGATCACCTGATCGCTTGTGTGGACAAGGACAAGCACCAGGAGAACTCTGGATTCCTAATGGCGTAGCCATAGATCACCATAACAACCAAATTTATATCGCAGATGGATTTTATCTTAAAGAAGGATATGTTGGTATTGATAACATCGCACGTGTGTCAATATTCTCAGAGACTGGAGAGTTCCTAAACTCGTTCTCACATCCAGACATGAAGTATCCATGCGGCATTCGATCCATAGAGACAATGTGTATGTAACAGACGTACGAGAACACTGCATGTTCCATTTCAAAGTAGAAGTACATTTCCGGCTCGTTGCTAGGGTAGGGAGCAGAGGATCTGGTATTAGAAAGTTCAATTGGCCAATGCAACTCACTGTCTCGACCAACGGAGATGTCTTCGTCGCTGATTTCTTCAACAATCGCGTCCAAATCTTAAATTGCAATCTCCATTACCAGCGCCACTTATCACACCATTCCTTAAGACGACCTCGTGACATTAAGCTGACACAAGACGAAGTGTATATTCTCTGTAATAAATATCCTTCTCGCTACCGAGACTCCTGTCCCTGCATTAAGGTCTTTTCTTATTGTGGAGTCCTTATACGGTCACTAAATACGTGTAAGCGTAATTATTGTGATATTAACCGTCCTTTCTTCTTTTGTCTGGATGCTAACAGTAACTTACTTTTTAGTGATGATTCTCAAATAAGAATATTCTCAAAGGAAGGAACACTCCTCCACACTTTAGGGGAAAGTGGTCATGGAGTTGGAATGTTTCAAGATTTTGGAGGAATTGCTCTCACTGAAAATCGTAAATTAATTGTTGTATCTCTTAAAGATAACTATAGGCTGCAAATATTTTCTATGTATAAATAATTATATTTTGAGTATATCATCGCTAGTTATGCATATCTTTCTTAATAAATTTCTTTTTCTACTCTTGGGGCACTTACCTTGGTACGCTATTGGATTTTTCCTTTACAATGTCGCTCTTTTCTGAGAAACATTTTAAACTTGGTCATTCTATTGAGTCATTGTGTCGTGATTGTGTCATATCTTTAATTAGTTTAAAGTATAGCAATACTAGACTTGCTCCGTGTCACATTCCTTGAAAACTCATGGTTTCTAAGATTACGCAATCGAGGTAGATGTTTATTTTCTCTAATCTCAGGTGGTGGTGCCACTCTAAGATTGAATAGCATTATGTCCTATCTAGTCAAATGGATGCGGTTTTAGTGATAAGCTGAAAATATGGCACTTATTGATCAGGGTTGGGTTCAATTACTTCTGTAAGTACTTAAGTACAAGTACTCAACTCTATTTATAGACCTCAGTTTTCCGCACTTGATGCTAATTCCCGTTTTACCATTGAAAATCAATGTATTTATGTTTTCATATATATATAGTTCTAGGAATTATATAAGAGTAAAAGTTGAGTCAGAAATGTAAGAACCGATAGGATTAATCGAAAAGGAACAAGTCATTTGAATCCATTGAGACATATTCGAATAGTGTCACTTCTTATGGGATTTTAACCACTTTTCGCCACTCAAAATGTGGCAAACAGAGGCCGTGGTCTTAAAGAAATTGATATTGCTTCACTAGGTAAAAAAGATAGGTCGCTGAAAATATCTTTGTTTATGTTATTTTCTATGTAGAATTCATTGCGATGATTTATTTTGCTGTAGAATTGATGAACAAAACAGCAAAATCTATTTTTCTTAAGTGATCAAAACTGAGGTCTATGTATAGAGTTGGGTAACCGCAAAATTTTCAAGAGCTGAACAAATCTATATACGAATCGGGAGGCAAGACTTCAATGAGTTCAATGGATAAATTGATATAGACTATCTCTAATACATTTAGATACTATACAGAGTCATTCCTGGAACTTATTGAATGCCGTAATATACGTGCTAAAAGAGTCTTTAGGAGAGATTTAGATTTGCCTTTGACATTTTTCATTTAAGTTTTAGTATTGTTTTATTATTTAGAATTTATATGAGCTATTCTAGTTGAGAAAAGGTAAATTCTTCAAATCCCACCTTTCTAGAAAACGGTTTCTTTCAATTTGGTTCTGCAGAATTGGATTCTCTCAAATATATTTCACTCAATCAAGGATCGCGCGCACATGGTAATATTTCCCGGTCAGTGGTAGGGTTGCCAACCATCCCGGATATCAGCAAATCAAATCAGGGAGATTTTTTGATAATCGAAAATTTTCACATGTTAATTATTAATAATTATCCCTAATTTGACGTGGGGTCAAAGGTATAAATAGAAATGACCCCACTTTCAACAAAACAAATATGTAGCTGTAACGAATTCCCTTCCTCCAAAACATCCTCCTGGAATATAACTAAGTCGAGTAGGCAACCCTAGCATATGGTATTTCATTGTTTGCAGAAGTCAATGATAGTTCATACTCGTAGTATTATATACTATGCTATGGCTCCAGACTAAATATTCTGTAGTATCAATCAAGTGGTTGATGATGTTAGGACAAGAATTTATATGCTCTCCCATAAATAGACATGAGACAAAATCTCTAGCATTATCCAACTAACCACTCTCCTTTCTTACTAGTAATATATTGAACTATATTTATAGTATCAGAATGGCAGTTCGAGTTCCTGACATTCTACGAACCGTAGACCCAGCAGAGACACACGACGATTATTTTTTCGATCACCTATTCGCTTGTGTCAAAAAAGGACAAGCCCCAGGAGAACTCTGGTGTCCTAGAGGTGTCGCATTAGACTCCAATAGCAACCAAATTTATGTCTCAGAAGGAAACTATATTTCCTTCGGAGAAGGAAACATCGCACGTGTGTCAATCTTCTCAGAGATGGGAGAGTTCGTAAACATGTTCTCACATCCAGACATGAAGTATCCATACAGCATTGCGGTCCATAGAGACAATATGTATGTGACAGACTTACAAGAACATTCTATATTTCATTTCAAAGAATCACGTTTCCGGGTCGTTGCAAGGGTAGAAATTAGAGGGTCTAGTATTTCTGGTGTGATCAAAGACTCCATATTCCCTTTCAAAACTGAAGCAGCCATCCGCCTCGAGTCTATAATAGGGAACAGAGGGTCTGGTATTGGACAGTTCAATTGGCCTGTACAACTTGCTGTCTCTCTCAACGGAGATGTATTCGTCGCTGATTTCTACAACAATCGCGTCCAAATCTTAGATGGCAATCTCCACTACCAGCGCCACTTATCACTCGACTCCTCGACACTATCTCGTGACATTAAGCTGACCCAAGACGAAGTGTACATTCTCTGTAGAAGATTTCAATTTATACCCTCCTCACCCTGCATTAAGGTTTTTTCTTAGTCCTTATACGATCCCTAATTACGTGTGGACGTGATTGTGATATTAACCGTCCTTCCTTCTTTTGTCTGGATGCTAACAGTAACTTACTTCTTAGAGATGATTCTCAAATAAAAATATTCTCAAAGGAAGGAACACTCCTTCACACTATAGGGGAAGATGGTCATGGAGTTGGAATGTTTCAAAATATTAGAGGAATTGCTCTCACTGAAAATCTGAAGTTAATTGTTGTATCTCAGAATAGTAGCATAGTCTGCAAATATTTTCTTTTGCATAGCTAGTATTACGCATATCTCTTTTATAAATTACTTTATCTACCCTCGGGACACTAGTCTTAGTAAACTATTAGATTTTTCTTCTACAATTTAGCTCTTTTCTTAGAAATATTTTAAACTTGGCCATTCTATTGAGTCATTGTTTCGTGATTGTGTCCTATATTTAATTAGTTTAAAGGAAAGCAATACTGAACTTGCTCCGTGCCACATTCCATCAAAACTCCCTGGTTTCTAAGAATACACAATAGGGTGGATCATAGCCTACTCTAATAATGACTCACAGTAAAATAACCAAGGATGCGGTAATAGCCGAATAGATGAATATACGATTAGCCTTAAATCGTTAACCATGTAGGATAGGCATTAAGAATGTATTACCAGCATATATAAACATGGCATCGAAGTACATACACTGCCTGAACAAAAGTATTCGTGCACCCCATAATTCCCCATACAAATAGTTATAATACTCATTTATTTAGCGAGTCAAGGTATTTAATTGGTAAGAGATACGCTTAATTTAACTTCAAATTCTCCACATTCGAATTACTCATTTTATGATCTTTCCACTCGATTAATGTCCCACGAGGTTAAATAGTCTCAGACTGTGCCACTTCGTACCACTTATGCCATCATCTACAATGGTGATAACTCGTGATATGTGCTATAGGGTAGCAAATGCCGAAAATACTTAATTTTGAAGGAGAGTAATTAAGTTAAAAGCTTATAAAGTGGGCAATTCGAATATGGAGAATTCGAATTTGAAGTCAAATTAAGTGCATCTCTCATAAATTGAATATTCTTGAAACGCTAAACAAATCAGTATTATAACTATTTGTAAAGCGTATCTCTTACCAATTAAATACCTTGACTCGCTAAATAAATCACTATTATAACTATTTGTATGGGGAATTATGGGGTGTTCGAATACTTTTGTTCAGGCAGTGTACAATGGTGATCACTTGCAACATGTGGCATAGGAAAGCAAATGCTGAAAATACTTAATCTTGAAGAAGAGTAATTAAGTTGAAAACTTATAAAGTGGGTAATTTGAAAGTGGAGAATTCGAATTTGAAGTTAAATTAAGTGCATCTCTCATAAATTGAATATTCTTGAAACGCTAAACAAATCAGTATTATAACTATTTGTATGGGGAATTATGGGGTGTACGAATACTTTTGTTCAGGCAGTGTATATCCATTGTCAAAATTTCGATTAGTCATCATATCATTGCGCAACAGGTCATTTAAGCACGATTTTTCAATTTTATAAGCTGTTTTATGGTATGGTGAACATACGGCACTTATTGCTGTGGACAGTTTGGATATACTTTAGAAATTTGAAAATGTCGCAATCCTTACTATACCTGCTACAAAGTCTTTAGGAGAGATCTAGATTTGCTTTTGACATTTGTCTTTGTTTTTTGGAATTTATATGAGTCGTTCCAGTTGAGAGAAAGTAAATTCTTTAAATCACACCTTTCTAGAATACGATTTCGTCCAATTTGGTTATACAGAATTGGATTCGCTCAAATATGTTTCACTCAATCAAATATCCCACGCACTTGTTGGTAGCAGTTCACGATCATGTGGTGTGTCATAAGTTGGATAAGCCTGGGATAGGCCATAGCATTATATGCTACTATGCTATGGCTCTAGACTAAATATGCCGTAGTATAAATCAAGTGATTAGTAGTATTAGGACAAGAATTTATATGCTCTCCCATAAATAGAAATGAGACACTATCTCTAGCATTTATCCAACTAAACACTCTCCTTTCTTACTGGCAATAGATTGAGGTATAGTTATAGTATCAGAATGGCAGTTCGATTTCCCGACATCCCACGAACCGTAGACCCAGCAGAGACACACAACGATTGTTATTTCGATCACCTGATCGCTTGTGTTAAGAATGGACAAGCCCCAGGAGAACTCTGGGAACCTAGTGGCGTAGCCATAGACTCCAATAACATCCAAATATATGTCGTAGAAGGAGACAACATCGCACGGGTTTCAATCTTCTCAGAGACAGGAGAGTTCCTAAACACGTTCTCACATCCAGACATGAAGTGGCCATACGGTATAGCGATCCATAGAGACAATGTGTATGTAACAGACATAAAAGAGCACTGCATATTCCATTTCAAAGTAGAAGCACATTTCCGGCTCGTTGCTAGGGTAGGGAGCAGAGGGTCTGCTATTGGACAGTTCAATTGGCCTGTACAACTCACTGTCCTACCAATGGAGATCTTTTCGTCGCTGATTACCACAACCATCGCGTCCAAATCTTTGATTGGAATCTCGACTACCAGCGGCACTTATCACTCCACTACTCGACACCACCTCGTGACATTAAGCTGACACAAGACGAAGTGTATATTCTCTGTAATAAATATCATTCTGACTCCTCGTATCCCTGCATTAAGGTTTTTTCTTATTCCGGAGTCCTTATACGGTCCATAATTATTTGTGGGCCTGATTGTGATATTAATAATCCTTCCTTCTTTTGTCTGGATGCTAACAGAAACTTAATTCTTAGAGATGAATCTCAAATAAAGATATTCTCAAAGGAAGGAACACTCCTCCACGCTTTAGGGGAAAATGGTCATGGAGTTGGAATGTTTAGAACATTTGGAGGAATTGCTCTCACTGAAAATCGTAAATTAATTGTTGTATCTCAGAATAGGATGTATAGTCTGCAAATATTTTCTTTTGCATAGCTAGTTCTATTTTTAGTATATCATTGCTAATTAAGCATATCTTGGCGAAAAAAATGACAAATCCAAATATATTATAATTTAGTTTTATATCATTCTAGGATGTCTAAATCATCCGATAATGAGATATTTTGTTAATCCAATGGTTATTTATGTACTTATAGCAGGTAAAATCTGGCCTTTCTCAATCAAAATCTATTAGTTTAAATTATTAAAATTATCAATTGTTGCACATCCATTCGATCACCCTAACTCAAAAAATATTTACATTTTAAGCATATCTTTTAGGTTGGACAAGCATGGAATAAGCCATGGCATTATATACTATGCTATGGCTCTAGACTAAATACTACACTTCAATTTTAATAATCCAATCGTAGTATCAATATTTGATTAATAGTATTTGGACAATAATTCATCTGCACTCCTATCTCTAGCATTTATCCAACCAACCACTCTCCTTTCTTACTAACAATACATTGCACTATATTTATAGTATCAGAATGGCAAATCGATTTCCCGATTTTCCACAAACCGTAGACCCAGCAGAAACACACATTAATTATTGCTTCGATCACTTGATCGCTTGTGTTGAGAAAGGACAAGCACCAGGAGAACTCTGGAATCCTAATGGCGTAGCCATTGACTCCAACAACAACCAAATCTATGTCACAGAGGGATATTATGGATTTAGAGACAGCTTCGCACGTGTGTCAATATTCTCAGAGACGGGAGAGTTCCTAAACTCGTTCTCACATCGAGACATGAAGTATCCATACGGCATTGCGATCCATAGAGACAATGTGTATGTGACAGACGTAGTAGAGGACTCCGTATTCCGTTTCAAGGTGGCGACACATTTCCTGCTCGTTGCTAGGGTAGGAGGCAGAGGGTCTGGTATTGGGCATTTCAATTATCCTGTACAACTCGCTGTCTCTACCAACGGAGATGTCTTCGTCGCTGATTTCTACAACAATCGCGTCCAAATCTTAGATTTCAATCTCCACTACCAGCGCCACTTATTACTCCACTACTCGACACAACCTCGTGACATTAAGCTGACGCAAGACGAAGTGTACATTCTCTGTAATAAAAATCATTCTAGCTACCGACCCTTCTCTCCCTGCATTAAGGTTTTTTCTTATTCCGGAGTCCTTATACGATCACTAATTACGTGTGGGCATGATATTAACCGTCCTTCCTTCTTTTGTCTGGATGCTAACAGTAACTTACTTCTTAGAGATGATTTTCAAATAAAGATATTCTCGAAGGAAGGAACACTCCTCCACACTTTAGGAGAAGATGGTCATGGAGTTGGAATGTTTGAAAATATTAGAGGAATTGCTCTCACTGAAAATCGTAAATTAATTGTTGTATCTCAGAATAGTAGGCATAGTCTACAAATATTTTCTTTTGTATAGCTAGTATTACGCTTATCTCTTTTATACAATACTTTTTCTACCCTCAGGAACTAGTCTTAGTGAACTATTAGATTTTTCTTTTATAATTTAATTTATTATATGCGCTGTTCCAGTTGAGAGAAAGTAATTCTTCAAATCACAACTTTCTAGAAAACGGTTTCATTCAATTTGGTTCTGCAGATTCGGATTCTCTCAAATATATTTTCCCGTCATGTGGTAAGGTTGCCAATCCTCCAGGAATCAGGTTCTGTCTCCCAGGAATCAGCAAATCAAATCCTGGAGTTTTTTGATAATCGAAAAATTAATATGTTAACATTAAATCAATGGGATAACTGAGCTTGACTCTTAGTCTTAACAATTGTGTGTGGAATACAAATTCAATCGTGTAGGTACAAATTCAAGTGGAAGGAGTTAGGGGAAGAGCAGTATGCCTATCTTTTTTATTATCTTAAGTTGTTATATATAGATATACTATTAGTCTTAAGCTTACCTAATTTGTTCACTTCTCAAATATGTAGCTCTAATGAATTCCTTTCCCCCGAAACATCCTCCTGGAATATAACTGAGTTGAGTCGGTAACCCTAGCATGTGGTGTGTCATTGGTTGGAGAAGCCAGGGATAGGCCATAGCATTATATACTATGCTTTGACTCTAGACTAAATACTGCACTTCACTTATAATAATCCAATCGAGTATCAATTGTGTGGTTAATATGATTAGGACAGAATTTATATGCTCTCCTATAAATAGACACGAGATACAATCTCTACCCTAGCATTTATCCGACTAACCACTCTCTTTTCTTACTAGCAATAGATTGAACTCTATTTATAGTATCAGGATGGCAGTTCGATTTCCCGTCATTCCACAAGCCGTAGACCCAGCAGAAGCACACATTAATTATTATTTCGATCACCTGATCGCTTGTGTTGAGGAAGGACAAGCACCAGGCAAACTCTGGAATCCTAATAGCGTAGCCATAGATCACAATAACAACCAAATTTATGTCACAGCGGAATGTAATGGATTTAGAGACAGCATCGCACGTGTGTCAATATTCTCAGAGACGGGAGAGTTCCTAAACTCGTTCTCACATCCAGACATGAAGTATCCACACGGCATTGCCATCCATAGAGACAATGTGTATGTGACAGACGTACGAGAGCACTGCATATTCCATTTCAAAGTAGAAGCACATTTCCTGCTTGTTGCTAGGGTAGGGAGCAGAGGGTCTGGAATTGGACAGTTCGATTGGCCTGTACAACTGGCTGTCTCTATCAGTGGAGATGTCTTCGTCGCTGATTCCAACAACCATCGCGTCCCAATCCTAGATGGCAATCTCCACTACCTGCGCCAATTATTATTCCACTCCATGACACAACCTCGTGACATTAAGCTGACACAAGACGAAATGTATATTCTCTGTTCTGAATATCATTCTCGCTACCGACCCTCCTATCCCTGCATTAATGTTTTTTCCTATTCCGGAGTCCTTAAACGATCACTAATTATGTGTGGGCCTGATTGTGATGCTAGGTTTCCTTCCTTCTTTTGTCTGGATGCTAACAGTAACTTTCTTATTAGTGATGAATCTCAAATAAAAATATTCTCAAAGGAAGGAACACTCCTCCACACTTTAGGGGAGGATGGACATGGAGTTGGAATGTTTGAAAATTTTGGTGGAATTGCTCTCACTGAAAATCGTAAATTAATTGTTGTATCTCAGAATAGGATGTATAGTCTGCAAATATTTTCTTCTGTTCATGAATTCTAAGATTACACAATAAGGTAGATATTTATTTTCTCTAATCCCAGGTGATGGTGTCACTTTAAGATAGAATAGCATTGTATCCTATCTACTGAAGTGGATGCGGTATTAGTGGCATAGGCTGCGATCCTGGGGGCAGGGGGATAACTGCCCCCCAATAATTTCTAGAGGGGGCGAAGGTGTCTTTTTGCCCCCCCAATAATATCTAAAGGAGGCGAGTATTTTTCCCCCCAATATTATTATCTACCAACTACTTAGGAAAAGTGAAGTAATGTAAAGTAATGCTCATTATTATAATATTATTGGTGTTAGGAGCCTTGAAGCTGAACACATCAGTTTAGAAAATTTGAAAGAAAACACTGACATAACCAGTGTGCATGAAATAATTAAGGATGTGGGACAGAGTGAAATGAAAAATATGCTTTCTACGGTGTTAATTAACTATGATAAAATATTATGTAGTTTGTCCTGCTTCAACTGCTAATGCAGAACGATTATCTAGTCATCTTCGACATCTAAAGACTTTTTTCGTAGCACTGACTCAAGCAAGGATAAATTCGCTGACATATAAAAAACTTGATCTCCTTAATATGAAGAAATAATTGAAGGAATTTATAAGTCGAAGTGAAGTGAGACTAAATGTATTCGAAACTTCGATATAAAGTTAAAATACTTCATATTTTGATCCTTGCTATATTTCTAGTTACCATCATCCTTACTATTAAAAATCATTAATATTTATTTATTTAAGCGCAGAAAGCTGATTTTTGGCATGTGAGAGTCTTTTGGCTATGGCTCCACTAAGTTCTGAGCTCAGACCAAAATGTCGACTCATCATGGAATTATGACGTCATTGTCACTTTTTTATAATTAGAAATTTCAGTCTTTCGACTATAACTCAGTCATTTTAGATGATAGAAGGCTGAAATTTTAATGGAATGTGTACATCTTATATATTAAAATGCTAGGATTTTTTGTTTGTTTGTCCGAATTGATTGAAGAATTGGGAAGTCATAGAGATGTGAAAATTGGCATGTAGGTGTCAAATGATATGCCTACGATTAAGTTCTAAGATCTAAGCGAAATTTTCACATCTCTGCAAAAAAAATGGAAAACAATTTTTCGCACCTTTTCTATACAAAATAAATGACTACACTATCACAATAGAAACCATTGTACGACACTACAATAGATCGTCATTGTTATTAATACTTCAAAGCCACAACTTAAGTTTGATATCTTAAATGTATTATAATGTATGGTAATAAAAAAGATCATCTGCATATTTTCACACCTTTATATACATATTTTCGACCATTTGCAAGCAAGCGAAGCGTGTTTGTTAATATTATTCACATGTGATGCAACAATCATCAAAAATGATTATTACGTCATCATTACGCATCAAAATTTCAAAAATTGACAAATTTGGTGATTTTTCGTGCGGATACCGATTATAATAGTAGGACAGACATATTTAGAGATGTTATCTCCCTTATAATTAATCAAAGTGACCCCAGGCACCCGAAGGGTACAACCAGCGGACACAAGGTCCTGCCGCATCTTAAGTGATGCGCGCTTATATATATATATATTCAAAAACCATTTTTAGCAGTAGGATTTCTCTTTCGTCCCTTTCTGATTTCCTTTGACTATGTTGCAGTGCTCAAAAATGCACTACTGGAAGTAAGTTCAAGATGTTCAAGAGTATGCATATAGCCATTTCTTTATTGCATTTAATATTAATGATTTTAGGACCTAAAAGCTATCCTGTCTAGTCTCAAATATTTGGTATAGAACTTATTTTGTTAAATATGACGCTGCTCCTATGTTACAACGAAATTCCATATCATTCTGAGTAATATTTTTCGAAATATGTGATATAAAATATCTTATATTTCGAAAAATCACTCCAAATGATGTGAAATTTCGTTGTATTTGAACTGTTAGGGTAGCCCAACAATTGACACTCATCGACTCTCAATTGTTAGAAGCGAGATCTGCATCAACTTTATCTTATTAGAATCTAATTAGAGTATCAGTCAATTGATTAATGATATTGGAGCATGAATCGATATGCTCTCCTATAAATAGACACGAGACACAATCTCTAGCATTTTTTCAACTAACCACTCTCCTTTCTTACTAGCAATAGATTGAGATATATTTATAGTATCAGAATGGCAGTTGCCAACATTCCACAAACCGTAGACCCAGCAGAGACACAAAATTATTTCTTCGATCATCTAATTGCCTGTATCAAAAAAGGCCGAGCCCCAGGAGAACTCTGGTATCCTCATGGTTTCGCAATAGATTCCAATAGCAACCAAATCTATGTCGCAGAAGGAAATTTAGGAGAAAATAACATCGCACGGGTATCAATTTTCTCAGAGACAGGAGAGTTCCTAAACACATTCTCACATCCAGACATGAAGGAGCCATACGGTATAGCGATCCATACTGACAATGTGTATGTAACAGACAGAAAAGAACACTCCGTGTTCCATTTCAATGTAGAAGCACATTTCCGGCTCGTTGCTAGGATAGGGTGCAGAGGGTCTGGTATTGGACAGTTCAATTGGCCTATACAACTCGCTGTCTCTACCAACGGAGATGTCTTCGTTGCTGATTACCACAACAATCGCGTCCAAATCTTAGATTGCAATCTCCACTATCAGCGCCACTTATCACTCCACTCTTTGACGCAACCTCGTGACATTAAGCTGACACAAGACGAAGTGTATATTCTCTGTAGAAGATTTCAATTTCTACCCTCCTCACCCTGCATTAAGGTTTTTTCCTATTCCGGAGTCCTTATACGATCCCTGATTATGTGTGGGCCTGATTGTGATGCTAGGTTTCCTTCCTTCTTTTGTCTGGATGCTAACAGTAACTTTCTTATTAGTGATTGTTCTCAAATAAAAATATTCTCAAAGGAAGGAACACTCCTCCACACTTTAGGGGAGGATGGACATGGAGTTGGAATGTTTCAAAATTTTGGAGGAATTGCTCTCACTGAAAATCGTAAATTAATTGTTGTATCTCAGAATAGAATGTATAGTCTGCAAATATTTTATTTTGCATAGCTAGTTCTATTTTTAGTATACCATCGCTAATTAAGCATATCTTTATTATAAATTACTTTATCTACCCTTGGGACACTATTGGATATTGTCAATATGGAAATTTATAATATTAGTATGAATATATTGAAAGAATATTTGACTCTTTAGAAGCTGGTGCTGTTGTGGATGTCTTGTATGAATTTATTTGAGTCTAGTAAGTGGCAGGAGTTCAGCAAATAGTTTATATTTGAGATAGCATTGCACTTGTGTGTAGTTCGTAGTCAGAATATCGCCAAAACGAATGTATCTTATTGACTCAGCAAATTCTTGTTGATTACTTCTGTTGCACAGAAATATACTAATCGATGCTATTTGAGATTTCTCGTGTGTTGCATATAATGAGAATACCAAATTTCATACAATCGGGATCAATTTGTATTGTTTATGGTCTGCAGAACTCTTGTCTCCAGTATTCTGTTTGTAAAGATATAACAAAAATACCATTTTATCCATTCAAAAGTTTGTGTGAGTTTAGAATTGTGTTAGAGAAGATGGATTCATGGATATCATTTGCGTTGTTGAAAACAAATGATTCACTTTCCAGCTAAATTTAGTCTGGTGAGCTAAGTGTAATTACCCCTTTAAGTTGGTTTGAATCCAAAACATTATTGGGAAATAGTCCGTGTCAAATGATCTAAAATTAGAATAGAATATTCTATTTTTAAAATAAAGAGAAAACATCCAGTAAAAGATGTCTTCGGATAATCTTAAAAGTCAATTTACTAATCTAATAACAAAGAAGTTGGAATACGAGATAGAGATTGAATAGAATCCCTAAATTACTAAGCAGATTGGCCGATTTATTCGAACACTTCTAATAGCATTAATAATCCAACTAACCACTCTCCTTTCTTACTAGCAATATATTGAGCTATATTTATAGTATCAGAATGGCAGATCGATTTCCCGACATTCCACAAGCTGTAGACCCAGCAGAAACACACATTAATTATTGCTTCGATCACCTGGTCGCTTGTGTTAAGGAAGGACAAGCCCCAGGAGCGCTCTGGAATCCCAATGGCGTAGCCATAGATCACAATAACAACCAAATTTATGTCGCAGAAGGATATAATGGATTTAGAGACAGCTTCGCACGTATGTCAATATTCTCCGAGACGGGAGAGTTCCTAAACTCGTTCTCACATCCAGACATGAAGTATCCACACGGCATTGCGATCCATAGAGACAATGTGTATGTGACAGACGTACGAGAACACTACGTATTCAATTTCAAAGTAGAAGCACATTTCCGGCTCGTTGCTAGGGTAGGGTACTTTGGGTCTGGTATTGGGCGTTTCAATTATCCTATGCAACTCGCTGTCTCTACCAACGGAGATGTCTTCGTCGCTGATTCCAACAACCATCGCGTCCAAATCCTAGATGGAAATCTCCATTACCAGCGCCACTTATCATTCCACTCCATGACACAACCTCGTGACATTAAGCTGACACAAGACGAAATGTATATTCTCTGTTCTGAATATCATTCTCGCTACAGACCCTCCTATCCCTGCATTAATGTTTTTTCCTATTCCGGAGTCCTTAAACGATCACTAATTATGTGTGGGCCTGATTGTGATGCTAGGTTTCCTTCCTTCTTTTGTCTGGATGCTAACAGTAACTTTCTTATTAGTGATGAATCTCAAATAAAAATATTCTCAAAGGAAGGAACACTCCTCCACACTTTAGGGGAGGATGGACATGGAGTTGGAATGTTTCAAAATTTTGGAGGAATTGCTCTCACTGAAAATCGTAAATTAATTGTTGTATCTCAGAATAGGATGTATAGTCTGCAAATATTTTCTTTTGCATAGCTAGTTCTATTTTTAGTATACCATCGCTAATTAAGCATTTATTTTGGGTTATTCAAGCATGGGATAAGCCATGGCATTATATACTATGCTATGACTCTAAACTAAATACTGCACTTCACTTTTAATAATCCAATCGTAGTATCAATTGAGTGGTAATTAGTTTGCTCTCCTATTAATAGACACGAGACATCTTTAGCATTTATCCAACCAACCACTCTCTTTTCTTATCAGAAATAGATTGAACTATATTTATAGTATCATAATGGCGGATCTATTTCCCGACATTCCACAAATAATGGACCCAGCAGAGACACACATTAAGCATAACTTCAGTCACCTGATCGCTTGTGTCAACCATGGACGAGCTCCAGGAGAACTCTGCTATCCTAATGGTGTCGCAATTGACGCCAAAAAGAACCAAATTTATGTCACTGAAGGATTTTATAGTTATGAAGGATTTCCAAACAACATTTCACGTGTGTCGATATTCTCAGAGACGGGAGAGTTCCTAAATACGTTCTCACATCCAGATATGAAGTGGCCATACGGTGTAGCGGTCCATGGAGACAATATTTATGTGACTGACAAATTTGAACACATATTATTCCATTTTAAAGTCGGAGCAGACTTCCTTCAAGTGGCTAAGCTAGGAAGTAGAGGATCTGGTATTGGACAGTTCGATGAGCCTAGACAACTCGCTGTCTCTACCAACGGAGATGTTTTTGTCGCTGATTTCTGTAATGATCGAATCCAAATCCTGGACAGCGACCTCCACTACCAACGCTACTTATCCCACCACTCCTTAATAGGACCCCGTGACGTTAAGCTGACAGAACACGAAGTGTACATTCTCTGCCAGACTTCTCCCTGCGTTAAAGTTTTCTCTTATCCCGGAGGCCTATTACGATCCCTCATTCCACGTGGCGATGTTAGGATGCAGGTTATCCACCCTTCTTTCTTTTGTCTGGATGCTGATAGTAATTTAATTCTCTGTGGTTGGACAAGTCATCAAATCAAAATATTTTCTAAAAAAGGAACTCTCCTCCACACTTTAGGGAATCACGGTCATGAAGTGGGAATGTTTAATTCCCCACAAGGAATAGCTCTCATTGATCACCAAAAATTAGTTATTGTGTCTGAGAATAAGAACTGCCGTCTGCAAATATTCTCTTTTGACTAGGTGTTAGTTCTATTCGTGTGTTATACCTCTATTGTGAAGTGTTATACCTCTATTGTGAAGTTAGCTTCTGTTTTATAGTTTATCTATGATTCATATTTGGCAGAGTTTGTTTATTAAATTGTTATAAAGTCTTCCTATTGGAAATAATATTTGATCCTTCAACCAGAGCCTACTTAACGACCGCGTAGCGAAATTTCATATTATTCTGAGTCATATTTTTTGAAATATGGGATATGCAATGTCCCAATAAGAACATCATAGAGGAATATTTCATAATTTCAGAAAATGACTAAGAATGGTGCGAAATTTCTTTTGTGGTATAATAGCAGTGTATCATCAAGTAGAATAAGTTCTGTATCAAATACTTGATTCTAGGACAGGAGAGCCTTTCAGTCCCAATATCCTTAATATAGAATACAAAACTGATGAATCATCATTTCCAGGTGCGATATAACGTTGAAAAATTTCGAACTAAACGGGAAGCAACTAGAGCAAACTCCTACCTCAAAAAAAAGTTTTTCCGTATCAGAGTATGCAATTCAGGAATGGCGGAACTTTCATCCCTGGAATTTTCGTCCCATGAAATGCCCCTTTCGCGCCTACTGATTTCAAAAATATAACAAAAATACCATTTTATACAATTAAAGGTTTGCGATCGAAGTTAGAATTGTGCTATTAGAGAAGATAAATTTTTGGAATTAAATTGAAAATGTGTGTTAATTCTTCGTGAAGATATCATTTGATTTGTTGAAAAGAACTGATTCACTTTACACTAAATTAAGTCAGGTGGACTAAGTGCAATTACCCATTCAAGTTGTTTTAAATTCAATACATTATTAGTAATTACTACACCCAATTAGAGTATCAATCTATTGATTAATGATATTAGGACATGGCTATGCTCTCCTATAAATAGACTCGAGACACAATCTCTAGCATTTATCCAACTAACCCACTCTCCTTTCTTACTAGCAATATATTGAACTATATCTATAGTATCAGAATGGCAGTTCATTTTCCCGACATTCCACAAACCGTAGACCCAGCAGAGACACAAGTTAACTATTCCTTCGATCATCTGATCGCTTGTATCAACCAAGGACGAGCCCCAGGAGAACTCTGGTATCCTCGTGCTGTTGCAATAGATTCCAATAACAACCAAATTTATGTCGCAGAAGGATTATTTTTGTGGGAAGGAAATCCATACAACATCGCACGTGTGTCCATATTCTCAGAGACGGGAGAGTTTTTGAACATCTTCTCACATCCAGATATGAAATGGCCATGGGGTATAGCGATCCATAGAGACAGTGTATATGTAACGGACATAGAACGACACTCCATATTCCATTTCAAAGCGGAAGCAGACTTCCTTCTCGCTGCTAGGATAGGGGACAGAGGGTCTGTTATTGGACAGTTCGATGA
Source organism: Aphrocallistes beatrix (assembly GCA_963281255.1). Classification (NCBI taxonomy): domain Eukaryota; kingdom Metazoa; phylum Porifera; class Hexactinellida; order Sceptrulophora; family Aphrocallistidae; genus Aphrocallistes; species Aphrocallistes beatrix. The sequence continues at coordinate 5,409,098 of OY725492.1, read as the reverse complement.
ACCTAGACAACTCACTGTCTCTACCAACGGAGATATCTTCGTCGCTGATTTCTGCAACAATCGAATCCAAATCTTCGATAGCAACCTCCACTACCAGCGACATATCTCACACCACTCCTTGAGAAAACCCCTTGACGTTAAGCTGACACCAGAAGAAGTGTTTGTTCTCTGCGAAACCTCGCCCTGTATTATAGTTTTTTCTTTAACCGGAGACTTAACACGATCCCTAATTCTCCATAGTGATATTGGAATGCAAGATTGTAATCCTTCATTCTTCTGTCTGGATGCTAACTGTAATTTACTTCTCAGTGATCGTTTGAATCTTCAAACTAGAATATTCTCAAAAGAAGGAACACTCCTCTACACTTTTGGGCAATTTGGTCATAAAGTGGGAATATCTCTTCTTCCACAAGGAATAGCTATCACTAACAATCTAAAATTAGTTATTGTGTCTAGGAATATTTACTACAGTCTGCAAATATATTCTAGTGACTAAGTGTTTGTTCTATTATTGTATTATGTCATAACTAATTACCACTGGGACAATAGTCACAGGACACAATTGAGGAATTCAATCTCTACTTAGACGTGCGTATGCGACACTTTGTGTATTTACGTTCTATTATTAGTGTCTTGTCACCAGTTTTTTCATTCCTTCCTCGCAACGCGGTTGCGAGGAAGGAATGAAAAAACTGGCAACGGATTGTAGAAAAGGTGTTTCCCTCTCTTAAGTACCCCATCTCCCATAATGGCGCCTAGTACTAACACTTCCAGACACAATGGACTCTCTTTCGCTGCCACATTTCTTCAGGTACTTCCTAGCGACGTGACTCCAGATAGGAATTCAGGTTCCAGTTCTGGTATTGAGTCATTTCGACCAGTATTTTCACACCTGTATGATACTGGTATCTTTATAATGCGATTCACACGATTCTATTTCATATAAATGAGAGTGAAAATAGTTAATTTGAGTCTATTATTTGATTGTTAAAAGTTGTTTTATGATCCAATTAATTGATTATACATATAAACACTTTAATTGTTCTGGATTGATATTGGTTGAATTATTTGAACATATTAATCCTTGGTAATGTGAAGTTTGTGGATTCAAATTGGCCTTTTATTCAGGATTAGTTAGCAACAAAGCAAGCAAAGTTCACTTGTTGTTAATAAAATGATGTACAGTCGAAACCGGGTTTCCTTAAACCGGTTTTTTCTTATTATCGTTTTTTTCTTACTATTTCAGACTATTTATTGGCAAAAAATTCCAAATCTATATTAATTTCCATCTGTTTTTTCTTAGCATCGTTTTTTTCTGTTTGAACCTGTAAAGAAATAGTAAGAAACAAACACTAAAATCCTGTTACGATTGTAGTCTGTGCCACCATTGCACATTCGCTTTGTTTGTAATTACCTGAAATAGGCTGCTATTGACATTGAATTAGCATAGGCGCCCGTCGAAGTGTTCTCTAGCCGAGCTGCGCGAGTAAGTGAAGTGAGCTGGTTTAGAAGTTTATCATAAACTCCAGGTTGATCACATGTGCATCCATGACTACTCTAACACCCATCTATCCTTGCTTTAAATGTGCCTAGGATGATACATATACTATTTCTTTGGGCAATCAAACAGTCCATCTAAACCCCTTATAACATCTTCATCAATCAAATGTTGCAGCTACTAGACTGCACCCTGCCTGATTAGATTTAACATTTTGAAATATCTATGTCGCAATCCGTAATATTCCTGCTAAATGAGTCTGTTAGGAGAGATCTAGATTTGCTTTGACATTTTTCATTTATTTAGTATTGTTTCTATTATTTGAAATTATTATGAGCTGTTCCAGTTGAGAGAAACCCGGATTATATGCCAGATTATTATTTGATTAAAACTCCATTAAAAAATAATTTAAGTTTATAAAGATCTTTAAATAACACCTTTCTTGAAAACTACCTCATGCAATTTGGTTACGCAGAATTAGGTTCGCTCAAATAGGTTTCCTCAATCAAGTATCGCGCATTTGGTGATAGTTCACGATCATGTGGTGTGTCATAGGTTGGATAAGCCTATGCTATGGTCTCTTATAAATAGACACGAGACACAATCTCTAGCATTTATCCAACTAACCACTCTCCTTTCTTACTAGCAATATATTGAACTATATTTATCAGAATGGCAGTTCGATTTCCCGATACTTCACAAACCGTAGATCCAGCAGAGACAGACAACTATTCCTTCGATCACCTGATCGCTTGTGTCAAAGAAGGAGGAGCTCCAGGAGAACTCTGGTATCCTCATGGTGTCGCAATAGATTCCACTAAAAATGAAATCTATGTCGCAGAAGGAAACTCTATTTCTTTCGGAGGAAACAACATCGCACGGGTGTCAATTTTCTCAGAGACGGGAGAGTTCCTAAACACATTCTCACATCCAGACATGAAGTGGCCATACGGTATAGCGATCCATACTGACAATGTGTATGTATCGGACATAATGGAAGACTCCGTATTCCATTTCAAGATGGAAGAAGGCTTTCCTTTCATCGCTAGGGTTGGGGGCTGTGGGTCTGGTATTGGACAGTTCAATTGGCCTGTACAACTTGCTGTCTCTACCAACGGAGATGTCTTCGTCGCTGATTCCAACAACAATCGCGTCCAAATCTTAGATGGCAAGCTCCACTACCAGCGCCACTTATCACTCCACTCCTCGACACAACCTCGTGACATTAAGCTGACACAAGACGAAGTGTACATTCTCTGTGATAAATATAATTCTCGCTACCGAAACTCCTCTCCCTGCATTAATGTTTTTTCTTATTCCGGTGTCCTTATACGATCACCTATTACGTGTGGACCTGATTCTGATATTGAGCGTCCTTCCTTCTTTTGTCTGGATGCTAACAGAAATTTACTTCTTAGTGATGATTCTCAGATAAAAATATTCTCAAAGGAAGGAACACTCCTCCACACTTTAGGGGATTATGGTCATGGAATTGGAATGTTTCGAAATTTTGGTGGAATTGTTCTCACTGAAAATCGTAAATTAATTGTTGTATCTCAGAATCGGATGCATTGTCTGCAAATATATTCTTTTGTATAGGTTTTTTGTTCTATTTTTAGTATATCATCGCTAATTAAGCATGTCTTTCTTACAAAGTACTTTATCTACCCTTGGGACACTAGCCTTAGTACACTATTGGATTTTTCCTTCACAGGTTAGCTCTTTTCTGAGAAATATTTTAAATTTGAACATTGACTGCATTTACACATCTAAGTTGATTTATTGGATTTTGTCAAATATAAATGTATTAATCGAGGCTATTAGAGATTTCTCGCGTGTTGCATACAATGAGAATAGCAAATTTCATACAGGCAGGATCAATTTATGTTGTTTACAGTAATTAGACCAGTGTTTCTCAACCTTTTTCTTCTCGCGGCACCCTTTCTAAGCTTATACCTTTCAGCGGCACCCCTTAATTTGACTTAGGGGCAGGCCAATGAACAAATGATAGTAAAAGTGGAGATTGATTTGAATTATTACGACTTATTATAGAATAACTAATTAATAAACTAGGAAATTATTGTGAAAATTGTGTAATAAATTATTCCAGAGGATTGTCAGAGGACAATCATCAAATTCAACATTGACAATGGTATCAATAGAAAATAAAATAAAGCAGTATGTAATTGTGGTAAGGCCTGCGGCACCCCCTAGAGGAAGCAAATGGCACCCCAGGGTGCCGCGGCACCCCGGTTGAGAACCACTGAATTAGACTCTCAATGTCGTTAGGTGATTTTAATGAGTTGAACATGAATTTCTTGACAATTTTCGATGATCCATAGGATGGGAGGTCCTAAAGGTAGCCAATGACGGCCTCCTCGACATGAACCAAAAGCACGTCACGCTTCTCGTTCTCTTGATCTCAGCTCTGCATTTGACACTGTCACCTTTGACTCACACGTCTTCGTACACATTTCGGGATTTGTGATACTCTCTCTCTTGGTTCAAATCATATCTCTCCTGGAGAATCTAATCCGTTTCCATCGCAATTCAAATTCATTTGACACTCCCGTTAAGTACAGCGAACCCCAGGGCTCCTATTTCGGTCCCCATCCCTTCACTCATTTTTTTGTGAGAGTTGTATCATATTTGAGATATATTTATATACACATTCTCTTAAAATTTCAGCCTTCTATCACCTAGAATGACTTGAGTTATAGTTGGAAGACTGAAATTTCTAATTTCAAAAAGGTGACAATGACATCATAATTCCATGATCAGAACTTAGGTCAGAACTTAGTGGAGCCATAGCCAAATGACTCCCAAATGCCAAAAATCAACTTTCCTGCCTGGCAGTTTCTTCAATCAGTTCGTTTTATATAATTAGTGGAACCTGTATTTAACGGCCACCCAAGGGAATGCAATCATATACAATGGTGATAACTCGTGATATGTACCATATAGTGGCAAATGCCAAAATACTAAATCTTGACGGAGAATAATTAAGTTGACAGCTTATAAAGTGAATAATTTAAATGTAAAGGAAACTACTTTTAAGCCAGATTTAGTGTATCTGTTACTGAATAGATGTTAAGACTTCACAAAATGATTAGTATTCTAGCACTTTGTGTGGAAAATATTGGGGTGTACGAATACTTTTGTCCAGGGAGTGTATATATAGTCGACTCCGCTTAATAGGGTCACTTTTGGCAAGACCGGAATAGCTCTTACACATAGAAGCTAATACAAAATATTTTCGGTTAATAGGGTTCTCCGCTTAATCGGGACGAAATGTCCTCTGACCGATGTGACCCTATTAAGCGGAATCGACTATATATATATATATATATATATATATATATATATATATAATATATAAATAAACATTAATTGAGTTTTAATAGTAAGGTTAACCCAGCTAGAGTATCAATCTATTGATTAATGATACTAGGACATGAATGGATATGCTCTCCTATAAATAGACTCGAAACACAATCTCTAGCATTTATCCAACTAAACACTCTCCTTTCTTACTAGCAATAGATTGAACTATATTTATAGTATCAGAATGGCAGATCGATTTCCCGACTTTCCAAAAGCCGTAGATCCCAGAGAGACACACAATGACTATTTCTTCGATCGTTTGATCGCTTGTGTCAAGTATGGACAAGACCCAGGAGAACTCTGGTTACCTCATGCAGTCGCAATAGACTCCAATACTAACCAAATTTATGTCGCAGATGGAGCTTATTCAACGCAAATAAATCCATACTACATTGCACGTGTGTCAATTTTCTCAGACACAGGAGAGTTCCTAACCTCGTTCTCACATCCAGACATGATGCATCCATACGGTATTGCGATCTGTAGAGACAATGTGTATGTGACAGACACAGTAGAACACTCTGTATTCCATTTCAAAATGGAAGCAGACTTCCCTCTCGCTAGAATGCTAGGAAGCAAAGGATCTGGCATTGAACAGTTCAATTATCCTGAAAATCTCACTGTCTCTACCGACGGAGATGTTTTCGTCGCTGATCGTAACAACAATCGAGTCCAAATCCTAGATGGCTATCTCCACTACCAGCGCCACATCTCACACCACTCCATGACACATCCCTCTGACATTAAACTTACAACAGATGAAGTATTCGTTCTCTGCCCAACCTCTCCCTTCATTATCGTTTTTTCTTACACAGGAGACTTGATTCGTTCTCTAATTACACGTGGTCATAGTATTGGAGTAAGGGTTAGTCCTTCATTCCTTTGTCTGGATGCTGATGGTAATTTACTTCTCAGTGATGAAATGGATTATCAGATTAAAATATTTTCAAAAGAAGGAATTCTCCTCCACACTTTAGGGAAATATGGCCAGGGCGCAGGAAGGTTTCATTGTCCACAGGGAATAGCTCTCATTAACAATCTAAAATTAGTTATTGTGTCTAGGAGTAGCAACTGCAGTCTCCAAATATTTTCTAGTTCTAGCTGTTAGTTCTGTTTGTGTGTTTACTTCTATTATGGACTTAGCTTCTGTTTGTTCTTTATCTATGATTCATATTAACCGAAGTTGACTAATTCATGAATTAATGAATAATTCGAATAATTCGAATAGTTCATAATTCATCAAGCCCGATAAGAATTATTCAAAGTTTTTTGCAGGAAAATATCATTGAATTATGTATATGAATGAATTTTTCAAATAATTCATATTTCAGAAATTATGAATTATTCGAATTATTCATTAATTCATGTCAACTTAGCTTATGAAATACTAATTCATGCTTGAATTATGAATTATTCGAATACATAATTCATAATTATTTGCCATTTTTTAATGAATTAGTCAACTTAGATATTAACCCCAAAAATATACCTTATCCATGGTCCACATGGGGTTCTATCATAGTAAATTGTGTCGCATGCCCACAAATTGTGTCATGTGCCACAATTTGGTGGCAGTGGTTATCAAGTTACGTTGAAACCAATTGATCCACAAGGCCATTTGAGTATCCGAAACAAAATCGCAGAATAATACGATATATCTCAAAATGCCACGGTATCAATTAATCCATGGTTAGTTATTTACTAGGAGCTCAAATTATTACGACATCAAAACACCACGCAACATGCCTGTTGCGTAGATTCGTGAGATCCTTGATCCGTGAGATTCTTATACTATATATCTCACTCACGAATCTACGCAACAGGCCTTTTATTTGAGAGGTTTTGACTGCTATAGGCATGCAAGGGTTATTAATTAATTATTAATAAGGTCATTGTTTAACGGGCCACTTTTGGCAGGTCCGAAATATTCACACAGAGAAGCTATTAGAAAATATTTTAAGTTCTCCACTTAATCGGGCTCAAATGTCCTCTGACCGAAGTGACCCTATTAAGCGGAGTCAACTGTACTTCCATTTTATTTGAGATTGCGTTTTGTACTTTCGTGGAGTTTGTAGTCCGAATTTAGTTAAAAAATTTTAGTTTGTTAGAATCGCAATCTATTAATCGTGTTTACAATCTAGTCTAGTTTTGTTTGGAATGAAATTTTTGTAACAACTAAACCACAAATCCATGTTGTTAATTCTCGATTGAGTTTATAATTGTGTCAGAACAGAAGGAATTATTGGATATATAGAGTAGACAAGTATGTTAATTTATCATTTTGATGTCTCTGTATCAACGAGACTGCACTTCATCTTTTATACTCCAATTATAGTATTGGTTAATTGGTTAATGGATTGAGATATGAATCGAAATGCTCTCCTATAAATAGACATGACACACAATCTCTAGCATTTATCCACTCTCCTTCTTACTAGCAATAGATTGAATTATATTTCTAGTATCAGGATGGCATCTCTATTTCCCGACATTCCAAAAGCTGTAGAGCCAGCAGAGACACAGATGAACTATTTTTTCGACCACCTGATCGCTTGCGTCGGACAAGGATGTGTCGCAGGGAAACTCTATTATCCTAATGGTATCGCGATTGATCTCAATAACAACCAAATTTATGTCGCAGAAGGATTTTATTATTATGAAGGATTTCCAATGAACTTTGCACGTGTGTCAATATTCTCAGAGACGGGAGAGTTTCTAAACACGTTCTCACATCCAGATATGAAAAAGCCACACGGTATAGCGATCCATGGAGACAATGTGTATGTGACAGACACAAAAGATCACTGCATATCCCTTTTCAAAGTGAAACAAGACTTCCGTCTTGCTGCTAGGTTAGGAAGCAGTGGATCTGGTATTGGGAAGTTCAATGATCCTAGACAGCTCGCCGTCTCTACCAACGGAAACGTCTTTGTTACTGATCACGGGAATAATCGAGTTCAAATCTTGGATAGTGAGCTCCGCTACCAGCGACACATCTCACACCACTCCATGAAGCTACCCATTGACATTGAGCTGACACCAAACGAAGTGTTTGTTCTCTGCCAATGTTCTCCCTGTGTCAAAGTGTTTACATACTTTGGAGAGCTATTAAGTTCCCTAATCACAAGGGGTCCTAATGGAATGCAGGTTTATGATCCTTCCTTCTTTTGTCTGGATACCGATAGGAATTTACTCCTCAATTTCGATCATTGGCGCAGTCATCAAATCAAAATATTTTCTAAAGGAGGAACACTCCTACACACTTTGGGGGTAAAAGGTGGTGAAGTAGGAATGTTTGATCGCCCAAAAGGAATAGCTTACACAAACAATCTAAGATTAGTTGTTCTGCTTGGGAATCTCAACTACGGTCTACAGATATTTTCTAGTGACTAGGTGTTGTTAGTTCTGTTTTGTATATTTTATTATGAGCTTGGATTCTGTTTTTATTATTTATTTATGATTTGTATTGAACCGATCTTTTTAGCAAATTATTTTAAAATCTTTCTATCGATATCTCATCGCTAGATTAGAGAGCAGAGGGTCTGGTATTGGACAGTTCAATCGAACTGTAAAACTCGCTGTCTCTATCAACGGAGAGTTTTTCACACCTTTTAAAAAAATTATTTTATGCCAAAAGCGAGCTTTCAACGGCAAATTTTACAAGTACTCACTATCAATCGGAAAGTAATTATTGTGTCTGAGTTTGAGCACTACTGTCTACAAATATGTTTTTAGTGACTATATGTTAGTTCTGTAAGTGATGATGTTTTATAATAGATTCATAAGAATTACAAATATCTTTCTTAATAACCCTTTATTAATCTGCCACCAAGGCTGGATTCGGTTAACCGGCTAACCGCAGTCAATCACGGTTAACGGTTAAGAAAATCTTGGATCGGTTAACTTATCTGCTTTATTTTCTAAATATTTAAAGTAATTTCATTCCTTTTCGATGGAGATTCATGAAAATTACTTCTAAAATTTTGATATTACGATATTATTTCCATTTTTCTAACCAAATAGTATATTTCGAGACCACTGAAAATTGTAAATTTTTCAATGTCAGGTTAAATATTAGTCGACAAATCCATATTTATACTAATTAATATTCACATCGGTTAACCGCCCTGGAGGAAACCAAAATAACCCACCCCGAATATCGGTTAACCAACCCCAGCCCTGCTGCCACTGAACTACTAGTCATAGGCACATTTGGAGAATTCCATCTCGACTTGAACACACGTATGTGACAGACCTAAAATTGAAGTAGGAAAAAACCTAAACTATTCGAAGTAGGAATAAATGACCTAGTAAATGCACTTAGTAGAAATAAGACCTAAAACATGTGAAGTAGGAATAAGACTTTAAATATTTTTGTAGTAGGAGTAAGACCTATAGCATGCGAAGTAGGAATAAGACCTCCTCGGCTAATCCGGCGCTGTCTCGTTTTGAATTCAGATTTTTTTGCAGTGTTGTCCTGAGACTTTGAAAATATTCTGAATTTGCTCCTGTAGCTCTATCGACATCTGTTAGGATAGAGAGCATAGTTAAACCTAAAAGCTTCCATACATGATGCAGCAAAATTACACGTAGAATGCTAGAAGATGGCATCTGGTGATACCTCATAAATTTATGCCGGTTATAAGAACATTATATGAGTTCCCAATGGTGTTCTTATGCCCGGCATTCACTTAAGCAAATTCACTGATTAGCAACCGAAATCGATCAAATGCATATGCAATGAGCCATACCCTGTAGATTCATGGGCAGCGCCAGCCTCAAGGGGGTGCAGGAGGTGTTAAAAGTTGCGAAGGGGGTACCGATTTTACTAATCGCTTACCTATACATACGTATATATGTATTTTCCCCTGGCCCTACCCATGCGAAGATATACACTGAAGGAGATAAATGGAGCTAGGACCTACCTGTGACACGAGTAGGGAGTAGATCGGGGCATTTTGCTGGTGGGGAGACTGTAGAAGAGCTTTGAAAGCTACGAATTCGTCGTAGTCAATCTCCACATCCACCAATGTTTCATACTCACACTCAGTATCTGTATTTTGCAAGGTTTCAGACTCTAAATCCGTACTGTCCGAGATCTCTTCTTCCCCTCCAATAACCTCCGGATTTCCCGCCTCGGAGTTCTCCCCTGAATCGTCAAAGATCCCTTTAGCATCCGAATCCTTCCGAATGTGATTCCAACCATTCTTCTCGTAGGCCCGCACCAACTGATTCAGCATCTGCACCATGTAGTGAAGCATGTTAGGCGCTAGCTGTTGGAATTTCAGGAGCTGAGGAGCACTCGCGCACTGTAGCAGGGAACAGAGAGCCAGCACGGAGACTTTACGGTCGTGGATGCCGTCGAATTGGTCCGGGTTTTCTATCCAGCTGGCTAATAGTTGAGATGTGACACTCTCCTGACAGTTCGGGAACGTGGTACTCTCCAGCAGTTGTAACACAGGGTGTGGGGAGGTGAATAGGGCGGCGATCACCACGATCAGACACTGACTCCTGTGTAATTCAATGAGTATTGACTATAATACATTTGTGTTATTAGAATACAAGCGCGCTTCGCTTGCTTGCGCTGCGCGGCTTGCAGACACTGCGTGTCTGCAGATTTACCCAGTGGGCGCTTGCGGATATTAGAGAAACAATACGTCGCTTTCTTGTTTTATACTAAGTACGCTGGATTGTCATTTGTCTACGGTTACATTAATGAAATCAGAACTGTAGCAGAAATTTTGTTTCGTGATAAATAGAATTTACTTCGTATTAAGTCCACTAATCCTGAATGTAAGATCAATTTGAATACACAAAGTTCACATTGCTAAAGATTATTATACTTAAATAATCAATTCAAGTCTATGTCGTTAAAAGTTATTTTATGATTGAATTGATTGATCGTAGCATATAACACACTTTAATTGTTGTTAACAATCAAATTATAGACTCAAAATAGCAGTATTCAATCATTATATGAAATAGAATCGTGTGAATGGCATTATAAAAGGCTGATAATTGATTGGTTCTCACATAAACCAATGAATTTCAGTTCTTTTGATTGTATGCATAAGTCACTACTATTTTATTCCAATGTATTTGCATTATAAAATAATCGAAGTTGATTGGTCAACACATTTTGTCACCTATCTCGGCGAGGTTTGAACATTTCGCTTAGATCTTCGAACTTAATCCTAGATTCATCATTTGACACTTACATGCCAATTTTCGTATCTCTACGACTTGCCAATTCTTCAATCAATTCAGACAAACAAACAAAAAAAAAAAAAAAAATCCTAGAGTTTTAATATATAAGATTAAGTATACAAGCGCGCTTCGCTTGCTTGCGCTGCGCGGCTGGCGGACATTTTGTGCCGTCCGGAGGCTCCCTTCGGTCGCCTGGGGCCACATTAGTTAATTATAAGGGAGATAACATCTCAAAATATCTCTGTCCTACTGTGATAATCCATATCACTCGAAAAATCACCAAATTTGTCAATTTTAAAAATTTAGACTCCCACATGCCAAAAATCAGCTTTCTGTGCTTGGCAGTTTCTTCAATCAATTCGTTACATATATATATATATATAGTGGAACCTGTATATAACGGCCACCCAAGGGACTGGACAAAATTGGCCATTATACACAGGTGGCCGTTATATACAGGTGATTGTCTTAATCCCAAAAGGTATCAACGTAGTGAAATAAATATCAAGTTTTCAGAAATCTTTTACTTGGAGTAATTACATGAAACTTGTTTATCGTACGTAGCAGGTTCTGTAATAATCACATAAAAAGGTGAAAAAGGTGATAGCTGTTGTAGACAGATAGTGGCCGTATAGACAGGTGATGGCTGTTATACACAGTTTTAGGGTCATTAAGGGACTACAAATGGGTGGCCACTGGCCGCGTTGAGCAGGTGACCGTTATACACAGGTTTAATTTTATGGAATTTCGGACAGGACTGTTCATTGGTGACCGCTATAGACAGGTGACCGTTATATAGAGTGGCCGTTATAGCAGGTTCGACTGTATATATATACACATACACACATACACATTAATCGAGTTTTTTAGTAAGGATTATTCTGTTATGTTTTTTTAACGAGGATTCTCAATCATTGAAAAATTATAACGTTGGTTTAAAGCATAGAGGCGAATAAGATTATATTTCAGAGTTTGTATTACCTCAGTTTGGGAGAGTCTGCTGTCTGTCTAAGTTTGAGCATTGGAGGTGTCAGAATGGCAGGGAGCCATTGATCAACTTTCCCCTTCAAATTGAGCAGTACTACCTCCAACATCTTACAAGCATACTGCTGACTGATCTCTTCCTCCGATTTCTCTAGTACATCAGCACACATCTGTAGCACACTCTCCATGTATTTAGGATCTGAGAGGAAAGTGTCTTTATCTACACACACGTAGTTGTAGAGAAACGGCATCATGCTCTGGAAGTAGTCGACCCTATTCCACTGAAGGCATTCCAGTATTAGGAATAGCATTCCCCACATTCCACTGCTCACCTAAAGGAGTTAAGATATTAATTTAACAAGTGCGCTTCGCTTGCTTGCGCTGCTCAGCTAGTGGATACAAAGTGTCCGCCAAAGGCGTTCTTTGGACGCCTAGGCTCATATTGATTAATTATATTTTTATAAGGTGAAAAAATTGTCAATTTAAAACTTTTGATGAGTAATGATTACACCATAGCAGAGTGATGCGTCATCATTTTTGATGATAGTTGTATCATTCGTGAGATATATTGATACAGTCAGGTTCGCTTATTATGAACCCGCTTAATATGAACATTCGTTTATTTTGAACTAACTCTCTGGTCCCAATTCAACAGGTTCCATAGGATTTGTATTAGGTCGAGTTCGCTTAATATGAAGTCTCTCTATTATGAACGGACTTTTTGGTCCCAAAGTGTTCATAATAAGCGACCCTGACAGTATACACATTCCATTAAAATTTCAGCCTTCTATCATCTAAAATGGATGAGTTATGGTCGAAAAACTAAGATTTCTAAATATAAGAAAGGTGACAATGACGTAATAATTGTATGATTTGTTGACATTTTCGTCTGAGCTCATAACTTAGTGGAGCCATAGCGAAAAGATTCCCACATACCAAAAATCAACTTTATGTGCCTGTAGTTTTTTCAATCAATTCGTTGCATATACTATCCTTACTATTAAAACTCGATTAATGTGTGTGTGTATATGTATATATAATATATCTGTAACGAATTGATTGAAGAAATTTCCAAGCACAGAAAGTCTTTCGTCTATGGCTTCACTAATTTCTGAGCTCAGACAAAAAAATGTCGACTCATCATGGAATTATGACGTCATTGTCACTTTTTTAAAATTAGAAATTTCAGTTTTTCAACTATAACTCAAGCCATTCTAGCTGATAGAAGGCTGAAATTTTAATATAGTAGTATATTAATATACTTCATATATAATGAATCAACAAAGTGTCCGCTAGCCGTGCAACGCAAGCAAGTGAAGCGCGCTTGTACAAACAAAAATCGAGTTTTAACAATAAGGATAGCAAACATACACTCTAACTAACAAGCAAAAACACACCTGTTCATCAGTGAGTATCTTAAGTATCTGGAACACTTCCTCATACAGGTCTATAACTCCAGTTCTGAGGAGATATGCTAACAGCTGACTGATACAATTCTCCAGTTGTGACAACAGCTGTAGGTTATTGGACATGGCAGTACAGAGGGAGAGGATAGCGTTGAGAATGCCTGTGCCCACCAGAGAATTCGAAAACTCACCATCATCTCTCTGATCCTCATCCTCCCCCTTATCTGCAGCCTCTTTCCCTATGTCGTATATCTCAGAGAAAGTCTGCACCAGACTGGCACACAGTTCCACAGCTATCCCCGATATCTCCTCCCCGTAGATTCGGATTATATCTCTAAGAGCGTCTGCTATGTCTTCATTATCTGTCTCCTTGACCAGCAGCAGTAGCTCGCGTAGGAAGGTGCCCACGTGAGGTTTCAGGAGGTTAACACTCTCCTCGTTACCCTTAAACAGACTCAGGACACCAATGGCGGCCTCCATTCGCACTGGGAGCTCTTTCTCTCCTGGATAACGGTACAACTTATAACACGCGATATCTCATAGATTGCATAATTTGTAATCGTTAATTAATTAAGTTAATTAACCAAGGGCTGTAGCTACGTATTTGGCGAAAGCGAAAAACCTTTTGGGGTTTTAGGTGGAGAATAAGTCTAACAAGTTCTTCGACAAAACGTGACACTTTTTGAAATTTTCAAAATCGACTCATTGCACTGAGTGTTAACAAAGCAAGAGCAATGAAAGAAAAGAGGCCGAGGTTTGCCAACTGCGTTAACGAGGCAAATGCGCTTGTTAATAACTGATGAAATATTCACAGTAGACTGTACCGAATCAAATCCTGAGTATTAGGTGTTGACATATCATAACGGTTCGCGCCTACCTATGAGACACCGCATGAGTCCTTGAATGGCAAGAGAGAGATTATGTACGTCAGAAAACTCGAAGTCATCAAACCGGTGGAACATCCAGCAGGCCCTCGCTCTGAGATAGGGGACATGAAACGGGAATAAGGGGAAGACATAACGGACATACAAACTCTCCACTTTCAGTTTATACGCCTCATGCTCGTTAATCACATCACAAGCACATGATAAGATATGTAGCGCTCCGTCCGTTCGCTGTGCGTCCCACTCATCTTGATTAGCTCCCAGCACTCGCATACAATGTTGCAACACAAGGTCCAGAATGCCTCTATCCTTCCGCACGCATCCTTGAATCAGAGATTCTGCTGCTGACACAGGAGATAGGAAATCGTCGAATTTGCTAAACCTTTTAATAGAAAGTAATAAGGCTTTATTCTTTTAATTTTTTAAATTTAGACATTAGGCAATAATATTAAGTTTTAAAATCAAGTTAGAGGTCATTTAACGCGTTAATTTGGTAACAGAGCGCAATATTTGATTTTTGACATAAGATATGTGAAAATTTGTGGTTCGAATGACACGTCTTGAATCCGATTTCGTTGAAAATGAGATCATCCGGATATTTTATGAGTTATTAACATATGTATCTACATGCATATGTCTAAGAGCAGCACCTCTGAAATACGACAATAAACTAATCTCCGGATTGACATTTTCAATGCAAAACTATCTCCGAAGATTCGGTTCTAGCGCTCCTTCCAAAAGTGTCGCATTTTGGAGTTTTTTCTGTATACAAATTTCGACACCTGTTAGGAAAATTTATTTTTTAAATTTTGTAGAAGCAATATGTCAGCAGCAAATGAATGGGTAGAATCCGAAATTTTAAACGTATGACTAAGAGAGTAATTACCACCTAAAAATAGTGGTGTAATTTTCACACTACGATTGCCATAAAAAACATGTCATAGAGAAGTCCCAAATTCCACAATTTCTTATTCTACTCCTTTACCTGATCCTGATATACTTTATCAGATCTTCGTCCCACATCACCTGATCTTTCTGAGAGTGGCACATGAGGGGGAAGATGAGAGAGAGGAAGAGAGGCTCGAAATGGGGACGAATCAGTTCCCAGCTGACAGAGTTTGAGGTGGAGTGAGTGAGGTAGGAGAGGGAGATCTGGAGAGTGGCGTCTGTGAGGAGAATTCCCTTGGTGTGCTGATCCAACTGCTGTAGGATCAGTGTCACTACCTATATTTAGATGTTCACTATACAGAGTTGTTTATGATGTTTAATGTTTTTTATGTTATCCAAGCTAAATAAGGCCTTGCAATCATACCCAATGCCAATCCTTGAAATGATTAATCCAGGATTATCCTCCTACCTTCTCCGAGTAATGCTGAGTGAAGAACTTCTCAAACTCCACATACTTCTGTTCGACATCGGAATACTTCTCAAACAACTGAAGGAGTGTCCGTAGTGCCCACTTCTTACATTTCCACCATTGTGCACCCGCTCGCGTCTGTACATCCATGGTCCCATCCTGTGGTGGGACGGGTTTACTGATAACGCTGAACCACAACGGAAACCATTGGTGGAACACGTGGTCTTGAAATAAGGACAGAGGCAGGTGGCAGTTGATGACGTAGTAGATGGACTTGAAGATGAAGTGCTGGATGTAGTATGATTGGTCGGATTCCTGTTCTATTAATAAACTACAGCGCTGGTAGAGGATTGGAAGGAGGGTTTGTATCAGACCAAGGAATTCTCCTCGCTCGCTGTCTTGCCTAAACTGGTACTTCCTCCCGACCTATGTGGTAGGAATGTTATATCTGCACATGGTAGAATGAACCAAGAGGTTATCAAATTTTGAATATGACCCAGTTTATTTAATACAAGCGCGCTTCGCTTGCTTCCGCTGCGCGGCTTGCGGACACTGCGTGTCCGCAGAGTCTCCCTGCGGGCGCCTGAAGTTGCTAAATCTAACCTATTTTGGGAATTTTATACCTTATATGAATATTGTAAACAAAAGTATACGATTAATTTATCATATCGATCCGAAGATACAATATTCGAAATCTACAGCATTAAAAAACCTATGTCAACCGTTGGAAGCTAGTCTATAGCCTATTTTTGTAATTTGTTTACTTTATGTATCTATTGTAAACAAAGGTAAACAAATAATTTATCATTTCGATCTGAAAATATGATATTCGAAATCTACACCACTAAAAACCCCATGTCAACCGTTGGAAGCTAGTCTCTAGCCTATTTTTGTAATTTGTTTACTTTATGTATCTATTGTAAACAAAAGTAAACAAATAATTTATCATATCGATCTGAAAATATGATATTCGAAGTCTACACTCCTAAATACCCCATGTCAACCGTTGGAATCTAGTCTCTAGCTTATTTTTGTAATTTGTTTACTTTATGTATCTATTGTAAACAAAAGTAAACAAATAATTTATTATATACATCTGAAAATATGATATTCGAAATCTACACCCCTGAAAACCCCATGTCACCCGTTGGAAGCTAGTCTCTAGCATTATTTTCAAAATTCATCAAATGGTGTGAAAATATGTATATAAAGGTGTGAAAATATGCAGATAATCTTTTTTATAGCCATACACTATAATACATTTAAGATATCAAACATAAGTTGTGGCTTTGAAGTATTAATAACAATGACGATCTATTTATTGTAGTGTCGTACTTGTACAATGATTTCTATTGTAATAGTGTAGTCATTTATTTTGTATAGAAAAGGTGCGAAAAATTGTTTTCCATTTTTTTTGCAGAGATGAGAAAATTTCGCCTAGATCTTAGAACTTAATCGTAGGCATATCATTTGACACCTACATGCAAATTTTCACACCTCTACGACTTCCCAATTCTTCAATCAATTCGGACAAACACAAAAAAAAAAATCCTAGCATTTTAATATATAAGATTATAATATTATTTGTCGATCTAAGCGTATAAAAATGTATGAGTTTCAGAGTAAGTGTATATCTCTGGATGACTGAAAATGTCCTGGTTAGAATACAATGAAAGGTTCACAAGTAAGTTATATATCACGGATAATGACGTCATTATCATCATATTTCAATACTACCCAGCATTTTATGCTTTCAGTAAAACTTGTGAACCTTACATGCTCAAATATATATCTACAATCTCCTTTACCCCTAGATCTGCCACTGGAGTATAATCCGCCCCTGCTAAGGAGCACTAGAATGTTACTATTTTTAGCAGCATTAGAATGGTACTATCTTTAGCCACTACCTGATAGACAGCAAGAGCGGCACCTCTCCACTGCTCCATAGAATCAGTTTCCAAGTAACCTCTCAACCTCGCCACCAGGTCCGGCCAGAACTTGGGGAAGTCAGACCTGGAAATTAGCTCCAGACAGTGGCACAGAGGCCGCCGTACAGTGTTGTCCTTTGTCAGGACGAGTGCGTCTATTATGTCCTCACGCATCAGTTGTTTGTCTTCTGGGGATATGACGTAAGTAAAGTCCCCCTCTTTGTCTGTCCGGCCATTCCATAAACGACTGATCGTGTTCTTGAGGTAGACTGCTGCTGATAAGCGGATTTGAGGAGGAAAGTCTACTGTCCTATTGACACGGGATAATAATTACGTATTAGTTTGCCAGTTATATTATGAATAGTAGCAAGCTGAAATGAGTCGTTATAATATGTTTTTGTTTGTTTTCTCTGTGATTTTACTCTTGGTCAAATCCTAAAAGATTAAAGTCTGAAATTCTTGGATTCCGTGCTTGAGAATATGGGGTGTGCTCCTAGCGGTATGATTTTGATCCAACACAAAAGGACAAAATGAGACACCTTTCTATATCAAAATTCAAATTTTGGCTATATGTAATATTTTCTCTAGTTAACACCGAGTTCAAAAGAATAAGTTATGTGATTTTCGGGTATTAGGAAAAGAATAGTGCGGCAATTGTTTCGCAAGGTGTTCTATCAAAGTCATAAAGTAGGATAGTTCACATTATGAGGCAGAATTGCTTCAAACATGCACAGTTAGTTTTTTCGAAGATTCTGCTACAGAAAGAGAAAACTGAGCTAGCTGGGTAATAAAGAATTCTGAAAAATACAAAGTATATTCTGGAAAAAGTCAGGATGGTTTATGAATTTACAATATTATAACAAGGGATCCTCCAAATCAATGATTACCAAAGTAAGTGGAATTCACTTAAGGCACAGTCACCCACGGTTATTTCTTAAGGTTGAGACCTTGGCATTACTCAGCTTATCCGTGTTGTTAACCAACGAAAAATATGAACTTTGTTACCGAAAAATATGAATTGTAGTGTAACTCCCAAAATCGGTTGTGTAATTTTTCTCCAGATGGCCCTTAAAAACCATGCTCAAGTTGGCATGTTAGTATGTATGAATCAAAGGCACACTCACCTATCCACTGCTATCTTGAGCAGCAGGGGACAGAATCCTTGTTGTGAAGAGCTATCTTCCAAGAACTTATCCTCTTCTTGTCTCGCTCCCAGGTCCATCTTACTCAGAGCTGTCACCAGGGATTCCATTCTAATTATACATAGAACACTACCAATACGTATTTATAACAGTCTGTTGTTTACAAACAAACATCCGGTATAAACAAGTTGTTCAGATGAATCGACTGGGATTGTTTTAATTTGGGGAGTTCAGAACCCAAAAATTGGATGTCTCTCACTTGTCAGCAGAGTCGCCCACGCCTGGACATACTCAATCGAGCCTTTTTGGTGGTTTGTTTACTTTATATAAACATTGTGAATAAAAGCTAGGATCAATTTACAGTAGAACTCGGTTAATACGTTCTTCGGTTTAGTACATACTCATTCTCTGAACCAAAATCCATCTATAATACAGTAGAACTCGGTTAGTACGTACTCATTTCTCTTTCCCAGAATTAATTTATTATATAGATTCCTATGTAATATCAATTTTTCCAGTCCGGCACTTTTTTGAAGGTGATAAAAGTTACATGGCACCTACTATAATATTATGCAGAAATCAATGAGAAAACAACTGAGACAAAACATCCAGGTAGTTAACGATATTAGGACTTGAATTGATGTGGTCTCCTATAAATAGACGCAAAACACAATCTCTAGCATTTATCCAGCTAACCACTCTCCTTTCTTACTAGCAATAGATTGAACTATATTTATAGTATCAGAATGGCAGATCTCCACATTATAGACCACGCAGAGACGCTCGTTAACCATTCCTTTGATCGTTTGATTGCTTGTGCCAAGCTTGGACAAGCACCAGGAGAACTCTGGTATCCTCTAGCTGTTGCAGTAGACTCCAATAACCAACAAATTTATGTCACAGAAGGATTGTTCTTTATTGAAGGCTATCCAAATAAGACTGCTCGTATATCAATCTTTTTGGAAACGGGAGAGTTTCTAAACATGTTCTCACATCCACACATGAAGTATCCATACGGTATAGCGGTCCATAGAGACAATGTGTATGTAACCGACATAGTGGAACACTCCATAATACATTTCATAGTGGAAGAAGACTTCCGTCTCGTCGTTAAGCTAGGAGGCAGAGGGTCTGGAATTGGACAGTTCGATAGTCCTAGACAACTCGCTGCCTCTACCTACGGAGATGTTTTCGTCACTGATTGTAACAACAATCGAGTCCAAATCCTAGATGGCGACCTCCACTACCAACGCCACATCTCACACCACTCCTTGACAGGACCCTCTGACATTAAACTTACACCAGACGAAGTATTTGTTCTCTGCCATATCTCTCCCTGCATTAAAGTTTTTTCTTATACCGGGCACCTAATTCGATCTCTAATTACACGTAGTGGCAGTATTGGGAAGCAGGTTGATAGTCCTTCATTCTTTTGTCTGGATACTGATAGGAATTTACTTATCAGTGATTGTGCGGGTCATCAAATCAAAATATTCTCAAAAGAAGGGAGAATCCTCCACACTTTATGGAAACAAAGCCATGAACCAGGAATGTTTTGTCGTCCACAAGGAATAACTCTCATTAACAATCTGAAATTAGTTGTTGTGTCTAGAAGTAAGACCTGTTATCTTCAAATATTTTCTAGTTCTAGGTGTTAGTTCTGTTTGTGTGTTTTACTTCTATCATGGACTTAGCTTCTGTTTTTATTATTTATCTGTGATTCGTATTGAGCCGTGTTTGTACTCAATTATTTTGAATTCTTCCTATTGAGAATAATCTTTGCTCTTCGTTTCGTTTCAAGTTTATTCACATATCTAGTATATTACAAGTACTTTTAATATCTCAAATTCATTACTAAAGTCTGCTAAAATGTTATTTAATATATTGTTATTGCGATAAAACCTGGACTGTAGGAACAAGTGAAATAAATATTTCACATTAATACGAATTAATTTCATATTAAACTTCTGGAAAAGGAATTGGCCTTCATAACTATTCCAATATAATATTTATCTTTCTTACTTTATGCATCACTCTGACTAGCCCAGTGGTTCACAACCTTTTTCTTGCTGCGACCCCATTCCATGAACCAACATTTGAGCGCGACGCCCAAAGAAGCAAATAACGCACTGAAGTTTCCGGAGCCCACAATCTGTCACATAATAGAAACCAAGTTCAATGAATTTGTCTTGGTAATGTCGTTCGCGTGATGCTCCCGCCATCTCCCTGCACGAAACGTAACTCTAGAGTCTAAACTTAGTATTAGCAATATAAAATGATGGGTATAGGAACGAATACGTGCAATAACGAAAAAGATTAGAGATTAGTCCGCGACCCCATAAAAAGTGCATCGCGACCCCAATTGGGGTCGCGACCCATAGGTGGGAACCACTGGACTAGCCAATCAATTTTATTCATCACTACAATCTCATTGGTTCTAATCGTTCAAAATAAAGTTTTGTTTGTTTGTGATTCTTCTATTATTGACAAAATATAATATGCCGTATCATAGCCTACTCTAATAATGCCTCACAGTAAAATAACCAAGGATGCGGTAATAGCCGAATGGATTAATACACGATTAGCTTAAAATCGTTAATCATGTAGGATAGGCATTAAGAGTGTATTACCAGCATATATAAACATGGTATCAAAGTACATATATCCGTTTAAAATTTCGATTAGTCATAATATCATTGCGCAACAGGTCATTCTAAGGACAATTTTAGCGATTTTCTAAGCTGTTTTAACCCTATTTCTAAATGGTATCAAGGTGTGATTTTTGTATAGAACCAAGATTAGTACAAGGTGATTTGAATAATTTAGAAATTTTCAATGGAATGTTGTTACATTCCTGCGTTGCTATGGTGAAGCATTTTGATCAGTTTGGGCCATATCCTGCAAACTGTAAGAACTAGGTCTTCAAATTAAATCGTATTTGATAGGCAATTGGCTACTTCCTATTAGGTAATAATACAATTTAAACTTCTAAATTCACAGACTACAGAGTTATGTGACAATTTAGTGTTTTGTTCACAATCTTAAAATCAACCCATAACTCAAAAATCTTTGAATTTAGAAGTTCAAGTTGTATTATCACCTAATAGGAAGTAGTCCATTGCCTATCAAACACAATCAAATTTGGAGCTCTAATCATTACAGTTTGCATGAAATGGCCCAAACTGACCAAAATGCTTTACCATAGCAACGTAGGAATGTAACAACATTCGATTGAAAATTTCTAAATTATTCAAATCACCTTGTACTAATCTTGGTTCTACACAAAAATCACACCTTAATACCATTTAGAAATAGGGTTAAAACAGCTTAGAAAATCGCAAAAATTGTCCTTAGAATGACCTGTTGCGCAATGATATGATGACTAATCGAAATTTTTCCAACGGATATGTGTATTTTGATACCATGTTTATATATGCTGGTAATACATTCTTAATGACTATTCTACATGGTTAACGATTTTAGGCTAATTTCGTGTATTCTATCGTGTATTATTCCATTCGGCTACTACTTCATCCCTAGTCCATGATTTTCAGTCTACTGTGAGGCATTATTAGAGTATGGCCGTATATAGCCGGATAGTAGCTGGGGCAATTACTAACTTTAGTCTTTTTACATCGTAATTGATTTTTTGACTCTGCTAAAGCTGATGCTGTTGTAGATAGATTATAACTTATTTGAATCTAGTAAAGCTACAGGGTCTCCAAATTATTTAAATACAGTCGACTCTGCTCAATATGGTCACTGTTTAAAAGTCATCTTTGTACTTTATAGTTACAGGTTTATTTGAATAGCAGAAGTACGCCTTCTACAAATTCAAGCCTCAAACCGGGCATATCCCATTATAAATCTGCACGAGGGGGAGCCTCCCATGCGCGATCCTTCAATAATCCCAAATTGCTTGAAACTTTATGGTGAATACTTGGTGAGCAAGGTAAACTATTTGGGAAGTGTGCATCTAAAGATTCAAACTTTCGAATTTATGGAGCACCCTAATAGTGTATATATATACACACATATACATTAATCGAGTTTTAATAGTAAGGATCTCCTATAAATAGGCACGAGGCACTATCTCTAGCATTTATCCAACTAACCACTCTCCTTTCTTACTAGCAATAGATTGAACTATATTTATAGTATCAGAATGGCAAATCTCCACATTATAGACCACGCAGAGACACTCGTTAACCATTCCTTCGATCGTTTGATTGCTTGTGCCAAACTTGGACAAGTACCAGGAGAACTCTGGTATCCTCTAGCTGTTGCAATAGACTCCAATAACCAACAAATGTATATCGCAGAAGGATTGTATTTTACTGAAGGCTATCCAAACAACACTGCTCGTGTATCGATCTTCTCAGAGACGGGAGAGTTTGTAAACATGTTCTCACACCCACACATGAAGTATCCATACGGTATAGCGATCCATAGAGACAATGTGTATGTAACCGACAAAGTGGAACACTCCATAATACATTTCATAGTGGAAGAAGACTTCCGTTTCGTCGTTAGGCTAGGAGGTAGAGGGTCTGGAATTGGACAGTTCGATAGTCCTAGACAACTCGCTGCCTCTACCTACGGAGATGTTTTCGTCACTGATTGTAACAACAATCGAGTCCAAATCCTAGATGGCGACCTCCACTACCAACGCCACATCTCACACCACTCCTTGACAGGACCCTCTGACATTAAACTTACACCAGACGAAGTATTTGTTCTCTGCCATATCTCTTCCTGCATTAAAGTTTTTTCTTATACCGGGCACCTAATTCGATCTCTAATTACACGTAGTGGCAGTATTGGGAAGCAGGTTGATAGTCCTTCATTCTTTTGTCTGGATACTGATAGGAATTTACTTATCAGTGATTGTACGGGCCATCAAATCAAAATATTCTCAAAAGAAGGGAGAATCCTCCACACTTTAGGGAAACAAGGCCATGATCCAGGAATGTTTTGTCGTCCACAGGGAATAGCTCTCATTAACAATCTGAAATTAGTTGTTGTGTCTATTAGTAAGAACTGCAGCCTGCAAATATTTTCTAGTTCTAGGTGTTAGTTCTGTTTGTTGGTTTTGCTTTTATTATGAACTTGGCTTTTGTTTTTATTTTTTATCTAGGATTGTATTGAACTGAGTTTGTTTATTTAATCATTATGAAATCTTCCTATAGAATACAGCTACCGCTGGAATCTAGTATGCTGGTAAATGACGGGAATTATCTAAAATGAAATGAACTAACTAACTCGATTCAGAATGGAATTGTTGGTTTATATTTGTGTTTCTTTTGTTGCGAAATTCTTGAAATGTTTGTTATTTGGGTTTAGATTCGTTTGGTTTGGAATCGTTTTGTGAATTTGTATTGATTGCACACGAATAGCTGTTCAGTTTATCTGTTGATAGGTTTTAAGATTATTATTTAAAGTTATGAGTTTGTGTATGTACGAGGCTGGTACAGAGAACTTCACTACAGAGCTTATCCATTCCTGAAATAATTAGTCTTATATTGATAAGAAATCTGACCCTTAAGCACATTCTCCAAACAATCCAGTGCACCAATGACAATCTTTGAGTTAATTAAGACACTACAGGAGTGTTATTAACACTTGTGTTAGTGTTTGATGTCACAGGTGTCTGAATACAAGAGAGAAGAGAATTCATTTATTCTCAAATAGCAAAACTTCATAGCATAACATGTGTTCTATTTTAAAGTAGTTGATGACTGTGCTATGTATCAACACTAGCTGGGACCATTCTGCGCCGACCGAATGTTGACTTCAAATATTGCAATTTCTGCTATTTAGGGCTGGATTTATAAAGATTCAAGAGTGTCAAGGAGGGATCTGATGACAGATTAAGAACCAGATATACAATATAAAGAAGTTAGTGAAGTTTACTCAACAAAAATGAAGATCACCCGTAATCAATCACTAACCACGAGAGCTAATATCACTCGTAGTATCCTATTTAACTTAAAAAATTCTTATTGCTGACGATATTGTTTAAAGAATGTTCATGAAGGTCAGATTTCTTATTAAGATATTAAGGCGTAATTTATTTTAAAATTCGAATTCGGATCTATATTTATCTCAGACAAGTGGAGTATATATAATGGATTCTGGAGTCGATATGTAATCCAGTCAAGTACTAACCAAAATGCAGTCGATCAAATGTGTTGTTGTAGGGGATGGGTGAGTATTTGTATTCAATTTTACAAAAGATGAATCAAACATTTTATTGCATTCCATTCCTCCAGAGCGGTCGGGAAGACATCTCTCCTGATAAGCTACACCACAAATGCGTTCCCGGGCGAATACATTCCAACTGTATTCGACAACTACATACCAAATGTCATGGTTGACGGACGGCCAGTAAACCTCGGACTCTGGGACACTGCGGGGCAAGAAGATTACGACAGATTGCGGCCTCTTTCCTACCCACAGACAGACGTGTTCCTGATCTGCTTTTCCCTCGTCTACACGGACTCTTTTGAGAATGTGCGAGACATGGTTAGTAACATGATAAAGATAGCATTACATACAAACCAACTCTGCAAGGAGAAAGTGTGACATGAGTAGTATTTTAGCTAACAATGAGAAACTTATCAAGACAAATATCTGCGTATTTATCCTATCCAATGAAAAGCGGACAATTCTACTTTTGAAACTTTATCACGGATATAAATGTATCCGAAAGCGGGCAGTTGGCAAGTATGGAGTAACTACGCCAGTACGGCAATTCCCACAGCAGAAGGTATTGCAATGCTTTCCCTAGGAATTCAATGGTAATCCTTAGGACAAATTATTTAAGGACTTTTATAAGTCTCTAGAATTGTTCAGCGAAGTATATAAGATGCTAAATGCCCCATAGCTTCTCTAGATTTCAATATAGTGATTAGGAATTTGAACCTAACCAACATTTACTGTGTAGTGGTATCCAGAGGTGTCGCACCATTGTCCTAACACCCCCATCATCCTAGTGGGGACCAAGCTGGACCTGAGAGATGATGCAGAGACAGTGCAGAGGCTGAGGGAAGAGGAGTTAGCGCCTATCTCGTACGCACAGGGACACAGCATGATGAAGGAGGTGAGAGCTGTGAAGTACCTCGAATGCTCTGCGCTCACTCAGAAAGGACTGAAGACAGTGTTCGATGAGGCGATAAGAGCTGTGCTACAGCTGAGGAAGGATGCGGGTAGCGGCAAGAAGTTCTGTAGTCCCATTTAACAGAACTGATGCTTGTAAATTTGTATTTATATGCAGTACTGGGATTAGTGATGAAATGATGGATTGTTAAATCTATTCAAGAATTCTCGGTTGATACAATTCTATACAGTGGACATACTACTGCGACAACAGCTTTTTCCTCAGGAGCGAATCGAGCGAACCACAGCTCATTTATAATACCAACGCTTAGAAGTGCCCTTAAACCGCCTCAGAAAATCGCTAAATTTGTCTCAGATATACCCTACTGCGCAATCATATGATAACTAATCAAATGATCACAACGGATATGGTTACTTTTACACCATATTTATATATTCTTGGAATACATTTCAGCACATTTCTAAGAAACGGCGGCCAGTGGTGCCAAACAAAGTAAAGAATGTAATTTGGGTTGGTTGGGCTTCTCGTCTGCGCAAGAGGACGAATCATCTGGGCCAGGAGCTTTAGTTCTGACGTTTAGTAGCTGCGGAAGGAATGTCACTCATTTTGAATGCTAAAGTACTCACAAAAACTTGAAAAAGTTGGTTTCAAATATTCTTCACACAGGTTTCGACTATCATCAAAAATTGATAATTCATCATTCGATTATGAAGACATCATTACGCATCAAAAATAGAAAAATTTTGTGATTTGAGATCGATCATAACAGTAAACAATCGTATTAAGATATGTTATCTACCTTATATTTAATCAGTGTAAACCTTGCGCCCAAAGAATGCCTCTGGCAGACACAAAGCGCCCGGAGACTGCACTTCATCTTATTGTAATCTACGTAGTTGGAGTATCAGTCAATTGATTAATGATGTTAGTAGATGAAGCGATATGCTCTCCTATAAATAGACACGAGGCACTATCTCTATCATGTATCCAACTAACTACTCTCCTTTCTTACTACCAATAGATTGAGTTATATTTATAGTCTTAGAATGGCAGTTCGATTTCCCAATACTCCACAAACCGTATACCCAATGGAGACCCAATTTAACTATTCCTTCGATCACCTGATCGCTTGTGTCAAGTATGGACGAGTACCAGGAGAACTCTGGTATCCTCATGCTGTCGCAATAGACTCCAATAACAACCAAATTTATGTCACTGAAGGAGCTTATTCAACGCAAATAAATCCATACAACATCTCTCGTGTGTCAATCTTCTCAGAGACAGGAGAGTTCCTAACCACGTTCTCACATCCACACATGAAGTGGCCATACGGTATAGCGATCCATGGAGACAATGTGTATGTGACAGACTCTCTACTAGACTTCATATTCCATTTCAAAATCGAAACAGACTTCCCTCTCGTTAGAATGCTTGGGGCTGAACAGTTCAATTGTCTACAAAATCTCACTGTCTCTACCGACGGAGATGTTTTCGTCGCTGATCGTAACAACAATCGGGTCCAAATCCTAGATGGCGACCTCCGTTACCAGCGCCACATCTCACACCACTCCATGACACATCCCTCTGACATTAAACTTACACCAAACGAAGTATTTGTTCTCTGCCCAACCTCTCCCTGCGTTAAGGTTTTTTCTTACACAGGAGATCTGATTCGTTCTCTAATTACGGGTAGTGGTAGTATTGGAGAAAGGGTTGGTCCTTCATTCCTTTGTCTGGATGCTGATGGTAATTTACTTCTCAGTGATGAAATGGGTCATCAGATCAAAATGTTCTCAAAAGAAGGAACTCTCCGCCACACTTTAGGGAAATATGGCCATGGTGCAGGATTGCTTTCTCTTCCACAAGGAATAGCTCTCATTAACAATCTAAAATTAGTTGTTGTGTCTAGAAGTAAGACTTGTTGTCTCCAAATATTTTCTAGTTCTAGGTGTTAGTTATGTTTGTGTGTTTACTTCTATTATGGACTTAGCTTCTGTTTTTTTTTATTTATCTATGATTCGTATTGAGCCGAGTTTGTATTACTAATTTTTGACCTTTTATTTGGGAAGTTTTGACTGCTGAAGCTGATGCTGTTGTAGAGAGCTTATGACAACAAATTTGAATCTAGTCAAGTTGCAGGTTCACCAAATAATGTAAATACTTTCGACTTCGCTTAATAAGGTCACTGTTCAATGGAGTCATTTGGTTGAACCGGAATAGCTCGCACCCGTAGAAGCTAATATTTTCGGTCAATAATGTTCTCCGCTTAATCGGGCCAAAATGTCCTTTGACCGATATGAGCCTATTAAGCGGAGTCAACTGTGCTTCCATTTTAATTGAGATTGCGTTTTGTACTTGCGTGGAGTTTGTAGTCAGAATTTTGTCAAAACAACTTTATCTTATTAAATTGAGTAAAATCTTGTTTACTGCTTTCTGTTAAACAGACGTGTTAATGTTTATGGAACCAAAACTGGAGCTTATCTTGTTATTATCTTATTAAAATTTGTAGTTAAAGAATTTGTCGCGTCATCATCGCCTAATTTTTATGATAAATACCATTATCTTAAATTATCTTAATTAATTATGCGTACGTCATCATGATGACACAGCAATAATTATGAATGACTAATAGAGTTAAATGATAAGAAATAGAAATATACATATGTTGTATAAAGTGTTCAGTGTAGATGACTATACAAAACTATGCTAATTAATTATGCTGACGTCATCATGATGACACAGCCAAAAATTTATATCCACAATTTTAATCCTACAAACTTTAATTGATGTAAGAAAAGTCCCTCACAGACGGGCTAGAAGTGAGCTTCTAAATTCCTTGGATAACATTTATTGTGTCATCATCCAAGGAATGTGGTAGCACACTTCTAGCCCGTCTGTGAGGGGCTTTTTATTGGTATATATCTTTCTTATAAATTATTTTATCTACTCTTGGGACACTAGCCATACACTATTGGATTTTTCTTTCACAATTTCGCATACAAACCAAATTTATATCGCAGAAGAATATCCAAACTGCATCGCACGTTGTCAATTTCAGAGACGGGAGAGTTCCTAAATACATTCTCACATCCACGTTTGTTTTGGCCATGGGGCATAGCGATCTATGAGGACAATGTGTATGTGACAGACATGATAGCACACTGTACTCAATTTCAAAATAGGAACAGACTTCCGTCTCTGTAATAGGTACAGAGGGTCTGATATTGGACAGTTTGGTGAACCTAGACAACTTCCTGTCTCTACCGATAGAGATGCCTTTGTTCCTGATCGCGGAAATGATCGAGTCCAAATTTTGGATGGTAAACTCCACTACAAGCGACACATCTCATGCCACTCCATAGTACAACCCATTGACATTAAGCTGATACCAAACGAAGTGTTTGTGCTATACCAAACTTCTCCCAGCGTTAAAGTGTTCTCTTATACCGGAGAATTGATACGATCCCTAATTACACGTTGTGGTATTAGAATGCAGGATATTCATTCATTCTTTGGACTAGATGCTAATAGTAATTTTCTTTGCAGTGATTACTGGAATCATCAAAACTAAATATTCTCAAAAGAAGGGAGACTCCACACCTTTGGAAGAGAAGGACTAGAGTGGGAATGTTTTATTATCCAAAAGGACTAACTCTCACTAACAATATAAAATTAGCTGTTGTGTCTAGGAATAAGAACTCCAGTCTTCAAATATATTCTAGTGACTAGGAGTTAGTTCTTTAGTTTATTATATGCTTATGTTATGCAAATTAATATTAGGACATGAATGGATATGCTCTCCTATAAATAGACACGAGACACAATCTCTAGCATTTATCCAACTAACCACTCTCCTTTCTTTCTAGAAATCATTTGAGCTATATTTATAGTATCAGGATGGTAGATCTATTTCCCCACATTCTAGACTCAGCAGAGACACTCGTAAACCATCCCTTCGATCGTTTGATTGCTTGTACCAAGCGTAGACAAGCACCAGGAGAACTCTGGTATCCTCTAGCTGTCGCAATAGACTCCAGTAACAACCAAATTTATGTCGCAGAAGGATTGTATTTTATTGAAGGACATCCAAACAACACTACTCGTGTATCGATCTTCTCAGAGGCGGGAGAGTTCCTAAACACGTTTTCACATCTATACATGAAGTATCCATGGGGTATCGCGATTCATAGAGACAAAGTGTATATTACGGATATAGTACAACATTCCGTATTCCATTTCAAAGCGGAAGGAGACTTCCGTCTCGTCGTTAGGCTTGGGGGTAGAGGGTCTGGTATTGGACAGTTCGATATGCCTAGACAACTCGCTGTCTCTACCAACGGAGATGTCCTCGTCACTGATCGTGACAATAATCGAGTCCAAATCCTGGGTAGCGACCTCCACTACCTGCGACACATCTCACACCACTCCTTGGTGGGCCCCTTTGACATTAAACTGACACCAGACGAAGTTTACATTCTATGCCAATCATCTCCTTGCGTTAAAGTTTTTTCTTACACAGGAGACCTAATTCGATCCCTAGTTACACGTGATAGTATTGGAATGCACGTTAGTTTCCTTTCATTCTTTTGTCTAAATACTGATAGGGATTTATTTCTCAGTGATTTTATGGGTCATCAGATCAAAATATTTTCAAAAGAAGGAACACTCCTCCACACTTTAGGTGAATATGGCCATGATGCAGGAATGTTCAACTCTCCAAAGGGAATAGCTCTCATTAACAATCTGAAATTAGTCATTGTGTCTAGGAGTATGAACTGCTGTCTCCAAATATTTTCTGGTTCAAGGTGTTAATTCTGTTTGCTGGTTTTAATTGTATTATGAACTTGACTTCTGTTTTTATTTTTAATCTAGGATTGCATTGATCCGAGCTTGTTTAATTAATTATTATGAAATCTTCCTATTGAGAATAATCATTGCTCCGTCCAGCCCTTAATATTAGATAGGAGGGCTGTATAATGCCTTGCTGAGTTGTACTTCTCCAGAATCACTTGAATGATTGAATACAGCTATTTTGAGTCTATAATTTGATTTTTAAAAGTTATTTTGTCATCAAATTGATTAATCATAACATATAATACACTTTCATTGTTGTTGTTATTACATTCTGGCCTGAAATTGGTTGAGTCATTCATTGGAGTTTTTTTGAGGTGATAAAGCTTTATGGGAATTCAACAGGAGTTTATCTTGTTATTCCAGAAGTGGTGGTGACCCAACACTAAAATCAAATCACACTGCAAACACCTTGGCTAATCTGACGAGTTGTTAAGATATAATAATATTTGTTAATGTGAACTTTGTGGATTCGAATGGGCTTTACATTCTGGATTAGTTGACTTCATATGAAGTAAATTCTAAGGCAACTCTGCGGACACTGTGTGTCCGCAAGCAAGCAAACCTTGCATGCTATCATTGAAATATATATCTCACCATTGCATATTCGTTATGTTTGTAATTATCTTGAATGGGCGGCTATCGTTGTTGAACTAGCAAATGCGCCCGGCGCAGGAAAGCAACTTCTGTGGGCAAGAAGTGTTCGCTAGCTGCGCAACGCAAGCAACTGAAGTATGCTTGTCTGGAAGTATATCTCTAATTCCTGGTTTATCTCTTATGCATATATCTTTCTCACATTGCTATAACTGTACCTATCTATACTTGCTTTAAATGTGGTACATATACAATTCTGTTGAGTGACACAACTTTTTTTGTCCAAACGGCAAAAACAGGTTCAACCATCAAATGTTACAGCTAGACTCCGTTTCAAAGAGACTGCACTTCATCTTATAATCTAATTATATCATCAAACTTTCGATTCACGCTATTAGAACATGAATTGATATGCTCTCCTATAAATAGACACGAGACACAATCTCTAGTATTTATCCAACTAATCACTCTCCTTTCTTACTAGCAATAGATTGAGCTATATTTATAGTATCGGAATGGCAGATCGATTTCCCGACTTCCCAAAAGCCGTAGATCCCGAAGAGACACACAATGACTATTCCTTCGATCACCTGATTGCTTGTGTCAAGTTTGGGCAAAACCCAGGAGAACTCTGGTTTTCTCATGGTCTCACAATAGACACCAATACCAACCAAATCTATGTTACTGAAGGATATACAGGCAACTTCGCTCGTGTGTCGATCTTCTCAGAGACAGGAGAGTTTCTAAACAAGTTCTCACATCCAGACATGAAGTGTCCATGTGGTATAGCCGTCCATAGAGACAATGTATATATTTCTGACATGGAAGCACACTCTGTATTCCATTTCAAGGTGGAAGCAGACTTCCGTCTTATCGCTAGGAAAGGGAGCAAAGGATCTGGTAATGGACAGTTTGATCAGCCTTGCCAACTGACTGTATCGACCAACGGAGATCTCTTCGTCACTGATCGCAACAACGATCGACTCCAAATCCTGGATAGCGACCTCCACTACCAGCGACACATCTCACACCACTCCTTGAGAAAGCCTTGTGACGTTAAATTGACACCAGAAGAAGTGTTTGTTCTCTGCCAAACCTCTCCATGTGTTTACGTATTTTCTCACTCCGGAGATTTAATGAGATCCCTAATTACACGTGGCCGTAGTATTGGAATGCAGGTAATGACTACTGCATGCTTTTGTCTGGATGCTGATAGGAATTTAGTTCTCAGTGATTTTTTGAGTCATCAGATCAAAATATTCTCAAAAGAAGGAACACTCCTCCACACTTTAGGGAAACACGGTAATGAAGCGGGAATGTTTTCTCGTCCACAAGGAATAGTTCTCACTAACAGTTTAAAATTAATTATTGTATCCTGGAATTCAAACTACTGTCTTCAAATATATTCTAGTGACTAGGTGTACTTCATTTATTGTGCTATTCTATAACTAATTAAGCATTTTTTTATTATTAGCCACTTTCTCTGCCTTTGGAACTCTAGCCTTATAGCACAATTGGATATTTCCTTTACAGTCTAGCTCATTTATGACACTTCCGAGTATTTGAAAACTGAGCCATTCTACTAGGTCCATTCGCCGAATATGAAAAATTCAAATGAAAATATTTAGATATTTAAAGAGAAGTTTTGACTCTTTTGAAGCTTTTGTTTTTATAGATAACTTAAGGCCGAACTCGATTGAGTTTAGTAAGGTTGAAAGTTCACCAAATATTTTGAAAACGTGTACTTCTATTTTATTTGAGATCGCATTTGAGCTTTGTGGAGTTTGTCGTCAGAATTTATTCAAAACAACTTTATCGTATTAACTGAGTGAAATCATCTTGATTAGTTTCTGTTATACAGAATGTTCTAATTGAGGCGATTAGAGATATTTCGTGTGACAATTATGTACAATGAGAATTAAAATTTGATTTCCAGGACGGGATCCGTCCGGGAAATTAGGCATCTTAACCCCTCCCGTCCCTGAGATTAGGTACCTTTTCTGTCCCGGAGATTAGGCATCTTGACTCGTCCCGTCCTGGAAATTAGGCATGCCCAAACCATATAATGTGTAAATCAATGCATTTTATTGAATAGCGTAATGACGCTACATTTATATTAAAAAGGGATGCGAGATTTGATTTCGAAAGCTGAAGGGGTGCGGAAGTCTAAAAAGGTTAAGAAACACTGGTCTAGTAGAATTTTCGCTTTGAATATTCTGCTTGTAACAACATAACCACAATCCTATCTTGACTAAAAGTGGCCACACTCCGCGCAGCCCAAACAACCAAGGCTTGTTCGAAGTATTTATGATTCTTTTCTTCAAACTTCAATCCAATCAAATTACATGTTTCTACGATCTCATTGGTCAGTTTTGAATCTTTTTAAAAGAATGTTCCCATTGAGATTTTTAAATGTCTCTTTAATGGGTAGATTCCCCATAAATCTTACCTTCAAAAGCTTTTAGACGGCAAAGAATAAACAAAGGTTACAATATTTAAACAAGCCCTGCGTGGCTTGATTATTCGAACCGTTACACACCCTAATTACCTAACTAATAATATGATAACCCTCAAATGTTCGAAGCTAGACTCTGATTTAAAGAGACTGTACTTCATCTTATTCTATAATCCAATTAGAATATCAATCAATTGATTAGGACACGAAGTGATATGCTCTCCTATAAATATAAACGAGACACTATCTCTAGCATTATCTACTAACCACTCTCCTTTCTTGCTAGTAATAGTTTGAGCTATATTTATAGTGTTAAAATGGCAGTTCGATTTCCCGACATTCCTATAGCAATACGTATATCCCGTAGAGACACATATTAAATATTGCTTCGATCATCTGATCGCTTGTGCCAAACAAGGACGAGCCACGGGGGAACACTGGTGGCCTCATGCTGTTGCAGTTGATCCCAATAACAACCAAATTTATGTAACAGACGGATTTTATTGTCCTGAAGGAAACGTAGAAAACATCGCACGTGTGTCAATCTTCTCAGAGACAGGAGAGTTCCTAAACGCATTCTCACATCCACACATGAAGTATCCATACGGCATTGCGATCCATAGAGACAGTGTGTATGTAGCGGATATAGTAGAACACTCCCTATTCCATTTCAAAGTAAAAACACATTTCCGGCTCGTTGCTTGGGTAGGGGACAGAGGGTCTGGTATTGGACAGTTCGATCAGCCTAGACAACTCACTGTCTCGACCAACGGAGATATCTTCGTTACTGATCGTAACAACAGTCGAGTCCAAATCTTGAATAGCAAGCTCCACTACCAGCGACACATCTCACACCACTCCATGAGATATCCTTGTGACGTTAAGCTGACACCAGACGAAGTATACATTCTCTGTGAAACCTCTCCTTACGTTGAAGTTTTTTCTTACACCGGAGACCTAAAACGATCCCTAATTACTAGTGGAGATCCTGCAATGCTGAGAATTCATCCTTTCTTCTTTTGTCTGGATGCTGATGGTCATTTACTCCTCACTGATAATTCGGATCATCAAATCAAAATATTTTCGAAAGAAGGAACATAATATTTAATGAATCTTTCTCTCTAGCGTCATATCTCTATTGTAACAATGCATACTTGCCAACTGTCTTATTTTTGTCGAGACGTCTTCCTTTTTCCACTCTTCTTCCATTGAGCTAATTTTGTCGAGTTTCCCGCTTTTCCATGAAATTTCCCCATTATGTCCAGCTTTTTTCATTCTATGTATAATACTGTTCTATAGCGTCCCGCCATGTCCCGCGAAATTCAATGCTGCTTTCCGCTTTTATCATGCATGGCTCAGATTGGCATTCATGTAATGCTGAATATATCCTATACATTTATTTCTATGGAGGAGTAGTTCAGTGTATTATTATCAAATTTCCGTCACATAATCATTCATTGAGATTGCGTTGTACTTTTTTGGAGTTTGTAGTTATTAGAATTTAGCCAAAACAGCTTTATCTTACTGATTCAGCAATTTTTCTTGATTACTTTCTGTGACATAGAAATGCTCTAATCGAATCTATTTGAGATATCTCGTGTGTTGCGTACAATGAAAATGGACACACGTGAGATGTTGGATATCCTTCTGCGACATAAATTTGGTGTGAATTAGTCTTTTGCGATAGCATGAGGAAAAGAGAGTTTTTCTGGTGCCTTGTCAAGAGTTAAAAGCGATCAGGTGTGTCTCTGCTGTGTCTACAGCTTGTGCAATGTCGGGAAATCGATCTGCCATTCTGATACTATAAATATAGTTCAATCTATTGATAGTAAGAAAGGAGAGTGGTAGTTAGATAAATGATAGATATTGTCTCTCGTGCCTATTTATAGAAGAGATATCACTTCATGTCCTAACATCATTAATCAATTGACTGATACTACAACTAGATTATAATAAGATGAAGTGCAGTTTCCTTGTTTAGTAGTGAACTAGCGCGCTTCGTTTGCTTCCGCTGCGCGGGGACGGACATTTTGTGACTGCCAGAGGCGTTCTTTGAGCGCCTAGGCTCACATTTATTAAAAATAAGGTAGATTACAAATACGTCTATCTTACTGTTTTCTCAATTTTTGATGCGTATGATGACGTCATAATCGAATGATGAATTATTTTTTAATGATAGTTAATGATAGTTGAGTCCTGTGTGAAGACTATTTTAAACAAAACTTTTCGCGAAATCTCAAAAATCGACCAGTGATTCGGTCGAAGATGGGTGAACCAATAGACGATCTACCTAAAGCTGGTTTAGGAGTTGGAGGAATTCAGGAGCAGTATATACTTCTCGGAGGTGAGCGCTCGATGGAATATCCCGAGATTGACCTTCCAGCCCGATGGCACGGATGGATTTCCTGATGGCCGGATGGAAATCGGACATATTGAGGACCTTGCTGTCCTTCTTAAGGACAATTCGGATCAACTGGCGCCTAATCATGTAGACGATCAGCTGAGTGTACAGGTGCGAAAGGGTTTGAGTCAGAATTGAATTGGAATTGATGAAAAGCGCCGTAAACAAGCTAGCATTAACGGGAATAAGTGCAAGCTGTTTTATCTCGTTATGGCGATGTAATAATTCGTGCCCGGCCTTCAACTTATCCAAACTCACAATTCGCTTGGCGAAATGTGAGAAAATCAATTTCGTTTATCCCACATTCCTCCAAAGCCCTCTATTCGGCTGTTTTTACTTTAATGACTGTCAACGGAGTGAAGAAAGACTCAATAGAGACGGCTGCCTCACCGAGAACGACGTTTACGTGTATATTTTGTGTTTTCATGAACTTTTTTAGACAAAATTGCCACTTCTCCTCGTCTACGAGTTCGTTACTACTTAGTTCGTCAGAAAGTTTGCTATTCAACTCGTGATTGCTTAGTTTGGCGAATACACCTTTGAATGAAGTAATTTTTACGGCTAAATCGTTCCTCCCAACACTCTTAGTAACCTCGCATAACTTTTCTAGGTCACTCGTAAACAAACCTCCTTCAATGCACGTTTGCATGGCGGTTTCGAATTTCACTTCGCCTTTACACTTCACGTTGACGTAACTTTGGAACATTTTCCAGTTTTGCGACTCGACCTCGGTCTTGAGCATGTTTACGAAGGTGTGAACGGTCTTAGGAGTGTCTGTACATTCTTTCCTGCCGGTGGAGGGTTGGCATAGCTATGGAATTCTACTGGCGATCGGGACCAAGTCAGCTCTGCCTATTGCATGCAGAGCGCCATGGAATGCTGACGGTTGGAATGTGTCCCACTCTTCATGCAACGCATACAAAAAGTCAGACTTATCAGAAGCACACTGCTCCACTATGCCTGCTGGTACACTCATGCAGGACTGTAGTCTGCTGATGCTCTCTTCAGTCAGCTGGTTCGTCAGCTGAGTTATGTTGGATATTTCTTCGGCTTTGGACATTTTTATCTAAAGGAGATCGGTACCATTACTCTAGAACCTGAAACTGGTACAATTCGTAAATAACAAACAATTTAAAGCTACAAAGCATCGGTGTTTAGTGTAGCCATGTGTCCCACTTAAAGAAATGAACTAACTCACTCGATTCAGAATGGAATTGTTGTTTTATGTTTTTGTTGTGCAATTCTTGAAATGTTTGTTATTTGGGTTTAGATTCGTTCGGTTTGGAATCATTTGTTAACTTGTATCGATTAACTAAACTCGAATAGCTGTTCAGTTTATCTGTTGATAAGTTTTAAGCAGAGGGAACATAGGTCACTTACAGTGACCCATGACCCAGTGATCCAGTACGTGACCCATGACCCTGTAATCCAGTGACCCAGTCACTGGATCACTGGGTCAAGAGGTCGTGACCCATGACCCAACTGACCCAGCGATTTATGTGTCCCAAGTGACCCATGACCCATGGTCCACTCTGGTTTTAAGATTATTATTATTTAAAGTTAAGAGTTTGTGTATGTACGAGGCTGGTACAGAGAACTTCACTACAGAGCTTATCCATTTCTGAATTAATTAGTCTTATCTTGATAAGAAATCTGACCCTTAAGCACATTCTCTAAATAATCCAGTGCACCAATAACAATCTTTGAGTTATTTAGGATACTACAGGAGTGTTATTAACTCTTGTGGTTAGTGGTTGATGTGAATCAGAAGTGGTTGTTGTGAACCTTAGAACCAGGTATACAATATAATGAAGTTAGTGAAGTTTACTCAAGAAAAATCAAGACCACCCGTGACAACCACTAACCACATGAGCTAATAAGATCACTCGTATTATCGTAATTAACTCAAAGATTGTTATTGCTGCACGAGATTATTTGAAGAATGTGCTTAAAGGTCAGATTTTCTATCAAGATAAGACGAAGCTACACAACTTTTTTGAAAAATTAAAAGACAACAAAGCTAGGCATGAACCAATATGTTACAATATTAAGGCGTCAGTTTATTTTTAAATTCGAATTCGGATCTATATTTAGCTCAGACAAGTGGAGTATATATAATGGATTCTTTGAGTGAATATGCAATCCAGTGAAGTTCTAATCGAAATGCAGTCGATCAAATGCGTTGTCGTAGGGGATGGGTGAGTATTAGTGTTCAATTTTTCAAAAGATGAATCAAACATTTTATTGCATTCCATTCCTCCAGAGCTGTCGGTAAGACATCTCTCCTGATAAGCCACCACAAATGCGTTTCCGGGCGAATACATTCCAACTGTTCGACAACTACTCAGCAAATGTCATTGTGGACGGACAGTCAGTAAACCTCGGACTCTATGACACAGCTGGGCAAGAAGATTACGACAGATTGCGTCCTCTTTCCTACCCTCATACAGACGTGTTCCTGATCTGCTTTTCCCTCGTCTCTCCGGCACCTTTTGAGAATGTCCGAGCCAAGGTTAGTAGCAGGATAAATATAGCATTGCATACAACCCAACTCTGCAAGGAGAAAGTGTGATATGAGTAGTATTTTTTGGACATTGGGGAACTTAGCAAGACAAATAACCGCGTATTAATCCAATGAAAAGCGAGGCAATTCCACTTTTGGAACTTTTTCGCGGGACATAGCTTTCAACTTCCGAAAGCAGGACGGTTGGCAAGTTTGTAGTAACTACGCCAGTACGGCAATTCCCACAGGAGAAGGTATTGCAATGCTTTCCCTAGAAATTCAATAGCAATCCTGTTATTTGATATTGAGGCCAAATTATTTAAAAACTTTTGTAAGTCTGGAATTGTTCAGCAAAGTACCAAAGATGCTAAATGCCCCATAGCTTCTCTAGATTTGAATCTAGGGCTTAGGAATTTGATTCTAACAAACATTACACTGTGTAGTGGTACCCAGAGGTCTCGCACCATTGTCCTAACACCCCCATCATCCTAGTGGGGACCAAGCTGGACCTGAGAGACGATGCTGAGACGGTGCAGCGGATGAGGGAAAGGAGGTTAGAGCCTATCTCCCACACACAGGGGCTCAGCATGATGGAGGAAGTGAGAGCTGTGAAGTACCTCGAATGCTCTGCGCTCACTCAGAAAGGACTGAAGACAGTGTTCGATGAGGCGATAAGAGCTGTGCTACAGTCGAGGAAGTACGCGGGTAGCGGCAAGAAGTTCTGTAGTCTCATTTAACAGAACGGATGCTTGTAAATTTGTATTTATATGCTGTACTTGAATTAGTGATGAAATGGTGTACAATTCTATACAGTGGACAAAGTACTGCTAACACATTTTAAATGAACTCTGGTTTTATTTATGGGAATTCATAACTGCAATTAATCTAACGAGCACGTTTCATTTGCTTGCGCGGCTGTCGGCTGTCCGCTAGAGTCTCTCCTCTCTGTCTTAATTTCATCATTATTGTCATAATGATGAAATTTAGGTAACTAACATCTCTAAATACATCTGTCTTACTGTTATTATCGAAATAATAGATTCTTTTAGTGAAATATAATCCAGTCAAGTTCAATTCAAAATGCAATCGATTAGATGTGTTGTCGTAGGGGATGGGTGAGTATTTGTGTTTAATTTTTCAGAAGATGAATCAAACATTTTATTGCATTCCATTCCTCCAGAGGGATCGGGAAGACGTCTCTCCTGATAAGCTACACTACGAATGCGTTCCCGTGCGAATACATTCCAAATGTGATGGACAACTACCCGGCAAACATCATGGTGGACAGACAGCTAGTAAACCTCGGACTCTGGGACACAGCGGGGCATGAAGGTTATGACAGATTGCGGCCTCTTTCCTACCCATATACAGACGTGTTCCTGATCTGCTTCTCCCTCGTCTACACGGACTCTTTTGAGAATGTCCGAGCCAAGGTTAGTAACAGGATAAATATAGCATTATATACAAACCAACTCTGCAAGGAGAAAGTGTGAGATGAGTAGTATTTTAGCAGACATTGGGAAACTCATCAAGACAAATATCTGAGTGTTAATCCTACCCAATAAAAAGCTGGACAATTCCACTTTGGAAATTTTTCGCGGGACATAATTTTCAACATTTTCCGAAAGCGGGACTGTTGGCAAGTTTGGAGTAACTACTCCAATACGGCAATTCCTACAGCATAAGGTACTGCAATGCTTTTCCTAGAAATTCAATGGCAATCCTGTTGTTTAATATTTTGGACAAATTTATCCAAGGACTGTAAGTCTCTGGAATTGTTAAGCGAAGTATTTAAGATGCAAAATACCCCATATCTTCTCTATATTTCAAACTAGGGATTAGGAATTTGAAGCTAACCAACATTTCACTGTGTAGTGGTATCCAGAGGTCTCGCATCATTGTCCTAACACTCCCATCATCCTAGTGGGGACCAAACTGGACCTGAGAGACGATGTAGAGACGGTACAGAGGCTGAGGGAAGAGGAGTTAGAGCCTATTTCCTACGCACAGGGACTCAGCATGATGAAGGAAGTGGGAGCTGTGAAGTACCTCGAATGCTCTGCGCTCACTCAGAAAGGACTGAAGACAGTGTTCGACGAGGCGATAAGAGCTGTGCTACAGCCGAGGAAGGACGCGGGTAGCGGCAAGAAGTTCTGTAGTCTCATTTAACAGAACGGATACTTGTACATTTGTATTTATATGCTGTACTTGAATTAGTGATGAAATGGTGTACAATTCTATACAGTGGACAAAGTACTGCTAACACATTTTAAATGAACTCTGGTTTTATTTATGGGAATTCATAACTGCAATTAATCTAACGAGCACGTTTCATTTGCTTGCGCGGCTGTCGGCTGTCCGCTAGAGTCTCTCCTCTCTGTCTTAATTTCATCATTATTGTCATAATGATGAAATTTAGGTAACTAACATCTCTAAATACATCTGTCTTACTGTTATTATCGAAATATTAGATTCTTTTAGTGAAATATAATCCAGTCAAGTTCAAATCAAAATGCAGTCGATCAAATGTGTGGTAGTAGGGGATGGGTGAGTAAATGTGTTTAATTCTACAAAGACGGATCAAACATTTTATTGCATTCCATTCCACCAGAGCGGTCGGGAAGACGTCAATCAGACGAGTTGTTGAAATATAATAATCTTTGTTAATGTGAACTTTGTAGATTCAAATCTGCTTTACATTCTAGATTAGTTGACTTCAAATGAAGTGTAGAGACTTTAGACAGTAGTGTTATACCTCATCACTACCTGCGTGGTTTCCGTAGCTTAGTACCACCCATGGTGTTAGTCATAATAGGACTTCACTGACTCTACTTACATATTTATAGGGCAAGCTATCGCTTGTGACAGATTGTATGCTTATCTTAATCTGGTGATTCCATTACAAGCACTTAGAAAACTAAATACAGTTTGAATTGCTTTCTACCCAAATATATTACAGTGGCAACGAAGATATAAATGGCATCCAGGCACGGAGTCATTAGCGAATTCGAGGCCGGTAAAGAAGACTGGACCTCATACACTGAAAGGCTTCAGCAGTATTTTGCGGCTAACGAAATCGTTTCTGAGGATAAACAGAGGGCGATCCTCATTAGCGTGTGTGGCGCGGAGACGTACCAGCTCCTGAAGAGCTTGCTCGCTCCTGTCAAACCGGCCGAGAAGACCTTCGTGCAGCTGGTTGAACTAATGAAGAATCACCTACAACCTACGCCTTCAGTTATTGTGGAGAGGTTTACGTTCCACTCTCGGTCTCGCAGGGACGGTGAGGCAGTTGCGGTCTACGTTGCTGAGCTAAGGAAGCTGTCCGAGCATTGTGGCTTCGGGGATTCGCTAAATGATATGCTCCGTGACCGTCTTGTGTGTGGTATTAGCGACAGTGGTATCCAACGCCGTTTGCTTTCCGAGCCAGATTTGACGTTTAAGAAGGCATTCGACCTAGCTCAAGCAGCGGAATCCGCGGAGCGTAATGTTCATGATTTGCAAAGTTCAAAGGTGAGCTCAGAGAAGCTTTACCTCGTGAAAAGTACGTCCGAGAGGAGTCAAGCTGTGGTATGCTATCGTTGTGGCGCAGGCCATCGCGGGGCTGAATGTCGCTACAAAGATGCAACCTGTTACAAGTGTGGGAAGCAAGGGCACCTATCCAAAGTTTGTCGGAGCAAGCCGAAGAGCACGTCGTTTCTACATCCTCGCCAGAAAGATACGCATCAGATACAGTCTCAAGATACACACCAGGTTCAGCCTGACGAGGCCAGTGGGGATATGGAGTGTGGGGAATATAACTTGTTCAATGTGAAGGACCGAAACAATCATCCTATGCAGGTGACAGCGACGATCAATGGAGCAAACCTATTGTTAGAAGTGGACACGGGAGCGACTTTGTCAATAATTAGTCAAAATACTTACGAAACGTTATGGGCTGATGGAAAAACCCCATTGCTACAACCCTCTGGAGCCCGACTGAGGACCTATACTGGCGAAGAGATCAAGGTAATGGGCAATCTTGAAGTAGATGTAAAACTCAATGGGCAGGAAGAAAGGTTGAACTTGTTAGTGGTAGAAGGAAATGGCCCCAGCCTGCTTGGACGTGATTGGCTAAGGAAGATAGAATTGAATTGGTCCCAGCTTCATCAGATTCGCACCTCGAGTGAGCTGACTAGGATTTTGGATTTTTACTCGCCTCTATTCCAAGATGAACTTGGTTGTGTGGAGGATATTCGCACAAAGATTTGTGTCGATCCCAATGCTCTTCCAAAATTTTTTCGGCCTAGGGTGGTACCGTTTGCAAAAGTTAAGTCATGCAAGCCTTGTCAGTTATCAAGACATTCGCCTCCTAAGGCGCCATTACATCCTTGGGAGTGGCCTGATCGTCCATGGTCGCGTATCCACATTGATTTTGCTGGTCCATTCATGGAGAAGATGTTCCTTATAGTAGTGGATGCCCACTCGAAATGGATGGAGGTATCAATAGTACATTCGGCGACTTCGAATTCTACTCTCGAAAAACTCAGAACCTTATTTGCAACGCATGGATTACCTGAGATAATCGTGTCAGATAACGGAACTGCATTCACTAGTGCAGAATTTCAGGAGTTTACGATGAAGAATGGTATTCGACATATCAGAACTGCTCCATACCACCCCTCTTCCAATGGCCAAGTCGAGAGGGCGGTACAGACGTTTAAAGACAGTATGAAAAGAACTTCTACAGAATCGCTGGAAACAAGAATATCTAGATTCTTATTCCACTACCATATTACCCCCCATTCAACCACGGGAATAACTCCAGCTGAACTGCTTATGGGAAGGCAGCTCAGATCGCACTTCAGTCGCCTTATCCCTGATCTTTCAGCTCGAATAGGAGTTAAACAACAAGTACAGAAGGAAAGGTACGACTGTGCGGCTAAGCAGAGGGATCTCACCATTGGCTCACGCGTCTTCGTGCGCAATTTCCCCCATGGGACGTCCTGGTTAAAGGGTATCCTAACGGAGAAAAGCGGACCATTATCGTTTATAGTCAAATTGGACGA
This sequence comes from Aphrocallistes beatrix, assembly GCA_963281255.1. Taxonomy (NCBI): domain Eukaryota; kingdom Metazoa; phylum Porifera; class Hexactinellida; order Sceptrulophora; family Aphrocallistidae; genus Aphrocallistes; species Aphrocallistes beatrix. The sequence continues at coordinate 5,365,339 of OY725492.1, read as the reverse complement.
TGGGAGGATAATACATCGCCACATGGATCACATCCGCGCTGATGAAGCAAATGGTCCAGTGGATACTCAAGATTTTTCCTTTCCATATACTGTTGGAGCTCGTTGTCCACAAATGCAGCCCATAGTGACTAGTCGCAGTGATGTAGCACAACAGGTGACCCCTCCTCCACCGCGTCGCTCATCTCGGATACGACACCCTCCCGACAGATACCAACCAGAATCTTAGAGTAAAGACTCTTGCTAGTGGAAGGGAGTGTAGAGACTTTAGACAGTAGTGTTATACCTCATCACTACCTGCGTGGTTTCCGTAGCTTAGTACCACCCATGGTGTTAATCATAATAGGACTTCACTGACTCTACTTACATATTTATAGGGCAAGCTATCGCTTGTGACAGATTGTATGCTTATCTTAATCTGGTGATTCCATTACAAGCACTTAGAAAACTAAATACAGTTTGAATTGCTTTCTACCCAAATATATTACATGAAGTAAATTCTAAGGCAACTCTGCGGACACTGTGTGTCCGCGAGCAAGCCACTCTTGCATGCTATCATTGAAATATGTATCTCACCATTGCATATTCGTCATGTTTGTAATTATCTTGAATGGGCGGCTATCGTTGTTGAACTAGCATATGCGGATGTGGAGAAGAAGTGTTCGCTAGCTTCGCAGCGCTAGCAACTGAAGCATGTTTGTTTGGAAGTATATCTCTAATTCCTGGTTTATCTCATGTACATATATCTTTCTCTCATTGCTATAACTGTACCTATCTAACCTTGCTTTAAATGTGGCTTGGACTGTACATATATAATTTTGCTGGGTGACTCAACACCAATCTATATTTATCTCAGTCAAGTGGAGGATATATAATGGATTCTTTCAATAAATATGTAATCCAGTCAAGTACTAACCAAAATGCAGTCGATCAAATGTGTTATCGTAGGAGATGGGTGAGTATTTGTGCTCAATTTTACAAAAGATGAATCAACATTTTAATGCATTCCATTCTTCCAGAGGAGTCGGGAAGACGTCTCTCCTGATAAGCTACTCCACAAATGCGTTCCCGAGCGAATACATTCCAACTGTATTCGACAACTACTCAGCAAATGTCATTTTCAACTGACAGCCAGTAAACCTCGGACTCTATGACACAGCAGGGCAAGAAGATTACAACAGATTTCGGCCTCTTTTCTACCCACGGACAGACGTGTTCCTGATCTGCTTTTCCCTCGTCTACACGGACTCTTTTGAGAATGTCCGAGGCAAGGTTAGTTGCAGGATAAAGATAGCATTACATACAAACCAACTCTGCAAGGAGAAAGTGTGAGATGAGTAGTATTTTAGCTAACAACGAGAAACTTATCAAGACAAATATCTGCATATTAATCCTATCCAATGAAAAGCGGACAATTCAAATTTTGAAACTTTATCGCAGGATATAAATGTATCCGAAAGCGGGCAGTTGGCAAGTATGGAGTAACTACGCCAGTACGGCAATTCCCACAGCAGAAGATATTGCAATGCTTTCCCTAGGAATTCAATGGTAATCCTTAGGACAAATTATTTAAGGACTTTTATAAGTCTCTAGAATTGTTAGGCGAAGTATATATAACTTCTCTAGATTTCAGTTTTGGGATTAGGGATTTGACCTGATCAACACTTACTGTGTAGTGGTATCCAGAGGTGTCGCACCATTGTCCTAACACCCCCATCATCCTAGTGGGGACCAAACTGGACCTGAGAGATGATGCAGAGACGGTGGAGAAGCTTAGAGACAAGAAGCTAGAGCCTATCTCGTACGCACAGGGACTCAGCATGATGAAGGAAGTGGGAGCTGTGAAGTACCTCGAATGCTCTGCGCTAACTCAGAAAGGACTGAAGACAGTTTTCGATGAGGCGACAAGAGCTGTGCTACAGCCGAGGAAGGACGCGGGTAGCGGCAAGAAGTTCTGTAGTCTCATTTAACAGAACGGATGCTTGTAAATTTATATTTATATGCAGTACTGGGATTAGTGATGAAATGATGGACAATTCTATACAGTGGACATACCACGCGAACACATTTTGAATATACTCTAGTTTTATACAGGAAATTCCTAACTGCTATTAATCTAACAAGCGCGCTTCGCTTGCTTGTGCTACGCGGCTGGCGGACACTTTGTATCCGTCGGAGGCTCCCTTCGGTCCCCTGGGGTCACATTACTTAATTATATGGTAGATGACATCTCTAAATACATATGTCTCACTGTTATAATCGATATCGCACGAAAAATCACGATTTTTTTTAAATTTTGGTACGTAATGATATCATCATAACCGAGTGATGAGTCATCGTTTTTTGATAATAGCATATGTGAAGTATATTAATTTACACATTCTCTTAAAATCCCAGCCTTCTATCACCTAAAATGGCAGAGTTATGGGCAGAAAACTGAAATTTCTAATTATAAAGAAGGTGACAATGACGTCATAATTCAATGATGAGTTCATATTTTCGTCTGAACTCACAACTTACTGGAGTCATATATATATATATATATATATATAGTCGACTCCGCTTAATAGGACCACTGTTTAATCGGGTCAGCCGCTTGATCGGGTCACTTTTGGCAGGACCGGAATAGCTCTCACACATAGAAGCAAATACAAAATATTTTTGGTTAATAGGGTCCTCCGCTTAATCGGGGCAAAATATTCTCTACTGATGTGGCCCTATTAAGCGGAGTCGACTGTATATATACATTTACAGTAATCGAGTTTTAATAGTAACGATGTATAACTTAATATATTCTGTGTCGTTAATGATTTTAGCCAGATCATGTATTATTTCAACCATCTTCTACCGCATCCCTGGTCCATATTTGAGATTTAGATGGCAAGCCTTATGTATAGAGGGCTATGCCTGATCATGCTTATGCCAACAATAGAACCAAAACTATAGGAATTCTCAAAAAAATTGATTACATATTATTAAGCTTACTGATAATGGTTCAAACTGTTTAATCATGGCATAAGGCATCTCCAATGTTAGGATTTGTTAATCCTCGCAACGTGTAAATCCAGATATTTCATTGGTTGATTCTTGAACTGATAGTTTATTAGATTTAATTGAGTTTGCACTAACTTCAAACAGAAAAAGGTCATCATTGTGCATCAAAAATTGAATAATATAAAAATCTAGTGATTTACCTATTAGATCGATTATAACAGTAAAACAGAGGTATTTAGAGAATTTATATGCCTTATATTTAATCAGTGTAAGTCTAGGCGTCCAAAAAACGCCTCTGGCAGACACAAATGCCCGGAGGCTGCACTTCTAATTATATTCTACGTAGTTGGAGTATCAGTCTGATTGATGTTAGCAATATTCTCTCCTATAAATAGACACGAGACACTTTCTCTATCATTTATCCAACTAACCACTCTCCTTTCTTACTATCAGTAGATTGAGCTATATTTATAGTCTTAGAATGGCAGTTCGATTTCCCAATGCTCCACAAACCGTATACCCAGTGGAGACACAATTTAACTATTCCTTCGATCACCTGATCGCTTGTGTCAAAAGAGGACAAGCCCAAGGAGAACTTTTATCACCTTATGCTGTCGCAATCGACATCACTTCCAACCAAATTTATGTCACTGAAGGATCTTGTTTTACGATGTTAGATTTAGGTACATTCATCTTCGGTCGTGTGTCAATCTTCTCAGACACAGGAGAGTTCCTAAACACGTTCTCACATCCACACATGGAGGACCCATACGGTATAGCGATCCATGGAGACAATGTGTATGTGACAGACATACAAGAACACTCCGTATTCCATTTCAAAATGAAAGCAGACTTCCCTCTCGTTAGAATGCTAGGGAGCAGAGGATCTGGAATTAGACAGTTCAAGAATCCTAAAAATCTCACAGTCTCTACCGACGGGGATGTTTTCGTCGCTGATCGTGACAACAATCGAGTCCAAATCCTAAATAGTGATCTCCACTACCAGCGCCACATCTCACACCACTCCATGACACATCCCTCTGACGTTAAGCTGACAACAGATGAAGTATTCGTTCTCTGCCAATCATTTCCCTGCGTTAACGTTTTTTCGTACATAGGAGACTTGATTCGATCTCTAATTACACGTGGTAGTAGTATTGGAATAAGAGCTAGTCCTTCATTCCTTTGTCTGGATGCTGATGGTCATTTACTTCTCAGTGAAAACATTACTGGTTGGATCAAAATATTCTCAAAAGAAGGAACTCTCCTCCACACTTTGGGGAATCAAGATTTTGTACCAGCAATGTCTTGTCATCAGTAAGGAATTGCTTTCATCAACAATCAAAAATTGGTCGTTGTGTCTAATAGTAAGAACTATTGTCTCCAAATATATTCTAGTTCTAAGTTTTAGATCTGTTTGAGTGTTTGCTTCTTAATTGAACTTAGCATCTGTTTGTATTTATTTATTTATTATTCATATTGACCCGGATTTGTATTACTAATTTTTGACCTTGTATTTGAGGTTTTTACTGCTGAAGTTGATGCTGTTGTAGTGAGCTTGTGACAACTTGTTTGAATCTAGTCAAGTTGCAGGTTCACCAAATATTTTTTATTATTATTTAAAGTTTGTGTATGTACGAGGCTGGTACAGAGAACTTCACTACAGAGCTTATCCATTAATGAAATAATTAGTCTTATCTTGATTAGAAATCTGACCCTTAAGCACATTCTCCTAATAATCCAGTGCAGCAATCTTTGAGCTAATTACGATACTACAGGAGTGTTATTACACTTGTGTTAGTGTTTGATGTCACGGGTGTTCTGAATACCAGAGAGAAGGATTGGACAAGAAGAGAATTCATTTAATGTCAAATAGCAAAACTTCATACCATAAAATATATATTGTTACAATAATACTATGTCAGTTTATTTTTAAATTCGAATTAAAATCTATATTTATCTCAGTCAAGTGGAGGATATATAATGGATTCTTTCAATAAATATGTAATCCAGTCAAGTACTAACCAAAATGCAGTCGATCAAATGTGTTGTAGTAGGAGATGGGTGAGTATTTGTGTTCAATTTTACAAAAGATGAATCAACATTTTATTGCATTCCATTCCTCCAGAGGGGTCGGGAAGACGTCTCTCTTGAAAAGCTACAGAACGAATGCCTTCCCGAGCGAATACATTCCTTCTGTGATGAACAACTCCTCGGTAAATGTCATGGTGGACGGACGGCCAGTAAACCTCGGACTCTGTGACACATTGGGGCACTACTACAAATTGCGGGATTTTTCTTATCTACAGACAGACGTGTTATTGATCTGCTTCTCCCTCGTCTCCACGGACTCTTTTGAGAATGTGCGATCCATGGTTAGTAGCAGGATACAGATAGCAATTTATAATTATCACACAAACGAATACTGCAAGGAGACATTGTGACATGAATAGTATTTTAGCAGACATTGAGAACTTTAACAAGACAAATATCCGCGTATTAATTCTATCCAATAAAAAGTAATTCTACTTTTGGAACTGACTCTGGAATTGTTCAGGGATGTATATACGATGCTAAATGCCCCATAGCTTCTCTTGATTTCAATATAGTGGTTAGGAATTTGAACCTAACCAACTTTTACTGTGTAGTGGTATCCAGAGGTCTCGCACCATTGTCCTAACACCCCCATCACCCTAGTGGGGACCAAACTGGACCTGAGAGACGATGCAGAGACGGTACAGCTGCTGAGGGAAGAGAGGCTAGCGCCTATCTCGTACGCACAGGGACTCAGCATGATGAAGGAGGTGAGAGCTGTCAAGTACCTCGAATGCTCTGCGCTCACTCAGAAAGGACTGAAGACAGTGTTCGATGAGGCGATAAGAGCTGTGCTACACCCGAATGTGTGGAAGCACACGGGTTGCAAGAAGTTCTGTACTCTCATTTAGCAGATGAGATGCTTGTAAACTTGTATTTATATGCATTCCTGGGATTGTTAATGAAATCATGACTTGCAAAACCTATTCAGGAATTCTCAGTTGAAACAATTCTTTATATGGACTTACCACTGCTGAAACATTTTGAATTAACCCTGGATTTATTTAGGAAATTCCTAACTACTATTCATCTAACAAACGCGCTTCCCTTACTTGTGCTACGCGGCTGGCGGACACCTGGTATACGTCGGAGGCTCACTTCGGTCGCTTGGGGTCACATTAATTAATTATGGTAGATAACATCTCTAAATAAATATGTCTTACTGTTATAATCGGTATCGCACGAACAATCACCATATTTGACAATTTTTAAAATTTTGCGTGATGATGACGTCATAACGAAGTGATGTCTTTGTTTTTGAGAATAGCTTCAGCCTATGTGAGGTATATAAATGTACACATTCTCTTAAAATCTCAGCCTTCTCTCACCTAAAATGGAGTTATGGACAGAAAACTGAAATTCTAATTATAAAGGTGATAATAACGTCATAGTTCAGATGAGTTCACATTTTTGTCTGAACTCAGAGCTTAGTGGAGCCATATGAGCATATGATTTTATGCAGATCATACATTGGTTCAACAATCTTCGCATCCCTGGTCCATTTTTGAGATTTAGATGGCAGGCCTTATGTACAGAAGGCTATGCCTGATCATGTTTATGACAACAATAAAACCAAAAACTATAGACACTCTCAAAAAAGTTTATTTGATATTAAGCTTCCTGAGAAAGGTTGAAAATGTTTAATTATGACTTAAGAAGTGATGAGGCTTTGTTTTTGTTTTTGAGAGCCTAGGCGCCCAAAGAACGCCTCTGGCAGTCACAAAATGTCCGTCAGCCGTGCAGCGAGCAAACGAAGCGCGCTAGTTCACTACTAAACAAGGAGACTGCACTTCATCCTATATAATCTAGTTGTAGTATCAGTCAATTGATTAAAGATGTTAGGACAAGAAGTGATATGCTCTCCTATAAATAGGCACGAGACACTATCTCTAGCATTTATTCAACTAACCACTCTCATTTCTTACTAGCAATAGATTGAATTATATTTATAGTATCAGAATGGCAGCTCGATTTCCCGACATTCCACAAACTGTAGACCCAGCAGAGACACACTTTGACTATTCCTTCGATCACCTGATTGCTTCGGACTATGGACTGGGAAGACTCCATCATCCTCACGCTATCGCAATAGACTCTAATTCCAACCGAATTTATATCGCGGAAGCGTCGCCTCACAAAATCGCTCGTGTGTCAATTTTTTCCGAGACTGCAGAATTCCTGATAACTTTCTTACAGCCATGCATGTGGAAGCCATACGGGATAGCCATCCATCGAGACAATGTGTATGTAACGGACATTCATGAACACTCCGTGTTCCATTTCAGGGTGGAATTCCATCTCGTTTCTAGGGTAGGGTGTAGAGGGTCAGATATTGGACAGTTTATTGAGCCTAGACAACTCGCTGTCGCGACCAACGGGGATGTCTTTGTCTCTGATCGTGACAACAATCGAGTCCAAATCCTGGATAGTGAGCTCCACTATCAGCGACACATCTCACACCACTCCATGGAGCTACCCATTGACGTTAAGCTGACACCAGACGAAGTTTACATTCTTTGCCAATCATCTCCTTGCGTTAAAGTTTTTTCATACACAGGAGACTTAATACGATCCCTAGTTACACGGGGTGATATTGGAATGCAGGTTAATAGTCCTATGTTCTTTTGTCTGGATGCTGATAGAAATTTACTTCTCAGTGATTGGGGAGATCATCAAATCAAAATATTTTCAAAAGAAGGAACATTTCTCCACACTGTTGGGGGTAGAGGTTCTAGTGAAACGGGAAAGTTTTTCCAACCACGAGGAATAGCTCTCACTCCCAGTCTAAAATTAGTTATTGCGTCAAATAATTGGGCCGGCTCTCTCCAAATATTTTCTAGTTCTAGGTTTTAGTTCTGTTTGTGTTTATTATTATGGACTTAGCTTCTGTTTTTATTGTTTATCTATGATTCGTATTGATTCGAGTTTGTTTATTAATTATTTTGAATTCTTCCTATCGAGAATAATCTTAGCTCCATCCAACCTTTGTTTCGTTTCAAGTTTATTAACATCAAATACCGTAAACTGGAGCAACTTTGGCCCTAAGAGGTGACTTTGTCCCACAATAGCAATTTTAATGAAATATACTTGAACAATATTGCGGTTTGAATACGTTTGGATATATTAAGAGTTTCATTCAACATATTATCAATGTGATTGCAATGATTCATAAGTTTGAGTAAATTTTATCAAAATTGCTATTGTGAGAAACAAAGTCACCTCTTAGGACCAAAGTCGCCCCAGTTTACGGTAATATTTTTAATGTCTCAAATTCATTACTAAACTTCACCAAATTGTTATTTGCTGAATTATTATTTCAATATAACAGAACTGTAGGAGCTCGCAAAAATTAGTTTCAGAATATAAAGAATTTATTTCATATTTTAATTAAGCTTACGGTTTGTGAGGTATTCTTCACACCTATTCCAATGACTTCGTCTTCATATCCAATCAATTCATCGCTCCAATGCATTGGTTCAAATAGTTTGAATGTAATTCTTGTTGATTGTTATTTTTTTTATTGAAAAAAATTAAAATAATTCACTTTACGTATTTCACACCTACGCATGCCAGGTTACTACCTGGTTGCTATGCTGCTTCATAAACAATCTGAAACTGAAACTGAATCAGACCTGTTAATTAGCTAATCCGCGCAACGTATAAATCCAGACATCTCCTCATTGGTTGATTCTAGAATTGATAGAATCGAGAGTTCATTAGATTTAACTGTGTCGAATTAGCTTCAAATGGACTCACACAAGATAATCGCGTACGCCGAGATTCGGAACAGGGTGCGGTTGGACAGAGGACAGTTCGGACAAGTATTCAAGGCTGAGTATAATGAACTCACAGTGGCAGCCAAGGAAATCGATGTGAGTGACAACAGTCAGGAATTCGTCAACACTTTCCATCGAGAGGTGGAAATCAACAGTCAGCTCCACCACGACAATGTGGTGAAGTTTTATGGCGCCTGTTTCGGTCCCTTCTGCATCATAATGGAGTACGTGGAGGGAGGGAGTTTGTACAAGTGGATCTATAAGGACAAGTTCCAGTTCGGGAATGAGAATATTCGGAGTATTCTGGTGGGAATGACGAGTGGACTAAAGTATCTCCACGATCTAAAAATACTTCACCGAGATCTGAAGAGCAAGGTTAGTAATGCATTGACAATGATTTTCTTGCTCATTTCCGGTTAAGTCATTTTGGGCGGGGAAGCCATAGAAATGCGGGGTCCAAACTATAAATAGAATGGACCCCAGGTCATTGATGGATTTATTAATTAAATATCAATTAAAAGTGTCCAATGGCATGGGTTATAATATTAAACTTATCTTGGTGCTCTGTCACATTGAGCTGTGAGGTATTAAAATTCCTTTGCGCATTATCTATCATCACTTTGCATATAAACAAAAATATATATACGAAACTATTGAATTGCGTCTCCATCGGGAACGTTTAGCGCAAAAAACTCATTTCGGCTAATTTTTTGATCCAATCTCGAGCAGAGGATCCTATCAATCGGACCTAAAAGCCTCCATTCTTCACCTTTGGGATTGTATTCCTCCCTAATGTGCAATTGAGCATGCGCAATGTGACGATTCCGCATGCGTGATGGACTTTTATATGAGGTGGTGAGTATATAATTGAATGTGGGATGTTAACAATCCTCTCTAACTCTCCGATATCGCCGTATCAACACTTTAATTCAAAGTGTTACCTCCCACGACGCAACTCTAATGGTTTATCGCAGTGCATTCTAAATGTTTGTGTATGCACCACCATGGGTGGTCCACGGCATTCATAAAGTGGCTGTTAGTGGCTGTACAACCACGCGCCACTTTGGGTACGCCTCTGTTAGTGTCCACGGTGATCCATGGGGTCTGTCGGGCCCAAGTGGCAGACTTTAGCACCCCCTGTTCCCTGCCCACCTGGATTGGCGCCTTTGTAGTTTAGGTATTTGTGAAATCTGTGTTTGTGTTCAGTGAAATTCTGATTTTCTATTTTGGGTGTCAAATCGTTCAGAATTGAAGTGTGAAAATATGTATAATCATCAATGAGTGCGAATATTACATTGTTACAATTCTATTTATAGAACGTGCTGATTGTCCCTGGCAATGTGCTCTCCTCTAAACTATGCGACTTCGGAGTCTCGAAGACACTGAACGCGACGATGAACGTGAACACTCAAGAAATCGGAACTGTCCGCTGGATGGCGCCCGAAGTGATGATCTCCAACACCTACAACTACAAGTGTGATATTTATAGTCTGGGCGTGACCATCTACGAGATCCTGGAGATGGATCTGCCGTATAGGAATGAGGAGAACTTCCGCATTATGATGATGAAAGCGGTTGAGAAGCAGTCTCTGTCGCTGAGCCAGGAAGTGAAAGAAACAGCTCACCCTCTCTTCGCTAAGGTCTTCTCGGAATGTGTCCAATTCGATGCCACCGCCCGGCCAGTCCTCCTAGACATTCTCCTGAAACTACAGAACTCAGACCTGTCAAGTGGCAGCGACACATCCCTGGAAGTGGATGAGGACACCAGGTTCGCATGGACGCTGCAGCAGGAGGAGTATGCATCGCTGGAAATAATCACTCAAGTGGACGAGGCATATGCATTGGAACTACAGCGACGATTTTACGCGCAAAACATCAAACCCATCTACGGACACACTGCCACTTCCCGTGCCACTCCGCCAGCTCGCAAGGGGAAGGATCGGAACTACAACAGGGGGGTCGTGTTCCCCACCCCTTACGAAATCGATCCACTTCCTCCTGACGACACATTTCCGCCCATGTGTCCGTTCGAAGTGGAACTGAATAGTCCCAGCTTGAATCTAGAATTCGTGTACGGCCCTCAATCAATTCCAGATGTTCTGGAGGGCTCCACCCCATTGGACACTCCTGTCTGCGACCCAGAGCTAGGGTCCGGGGAGCTGACTCCTCTGGATGCTATGGCGAATCTAGATTTCCGAGAGAAGGAATACTACAGCTCTCCTCCCCATGCACAATCCCCTGACACCCCAAGCGACACAAGTGTGCCACTTCCAAAAGCCACTTCTCCCTCTACTCCAGTGATGAGACCCATCCAAGAGGAAACGAACCTATCGAATTGTGCGAAGCGGAAATTGGACAACATGGCCAGGAACCCCTCTGTGGTTGAGACTCGTCTCGGTTCGTTTATAAACCTGACTGGATCTGATTCTAATTCCGACTTGGAGGATACAGACAATCACACCTTGGTCCCGCCATGGCGCGTGGAGAAGTCTCGCTCAATGGAACCACTCACTCCCAAGAAAACCGCCACTGTCTTCAAATGGCTCAAGCGCCGTGAGTTGATTGGTTCATTTTAAAAGTTGATGTGATATTTTCTCTATTTTTAGAATCTCATTTTAAATTTGACCATTCAAATCAACTGCTTCTGATTCCAATTTTAGCTTCCGATTGACGTCAACAATTGTTTATTTGCAATTCTATTTTTATAGTCGATCCTAGGAGCAAATCTCCAGACTTGGCTCGCGATAGAATGTCTACTTATTCCGGAAATCGAGTTAATCCGAGTGAGTTATTTTGAGATACATTTCCTATTTGCGTCATAATCCAGCTAGGACTGACCAATCAAATTGCACAGGCTTCCTACGCATTCGAAGAATTGGAAATCCATTTCTAAATTTATTTTGCGTCAATCTACCCTCTTCGAACAGAGGGAGGAACAGAATGTACCCACTTCCTGTTCCTCCCTCCCTCTCTCCCTCTCGCCCTCTCTCCCTCTCTCCCTCTCAAACTGGATAAAATCTGGACGAAAGACGAAGGGGTTCGGCCACCAAACCTTTAATTTTGTTTTAAAATTTTCGTTACGAGAATACCTTTGCGCCAAATCGGTAGTGAAGTAGCTTAATTTACTGTATAACTATATCTCTATTCGACCATTGTCACTAACATTTCTATTTTTAGAACCTGAAATGACTTCCCGCGCTCAATCCTGTGACGTGGCGAACATAGCTCAAAGTGGCGCCTCGACGATGGATCGGGATCACGGCGTCTTTAAGTTCACAACCACCAGTCACACTTCTCAACATCCGTAACCGCTGTGTCGCTCAACCCTCTGTAAATATGAAGTGTGTATATCTCTGCCGTTGGATACGATATTGTAGCTTTGGAATTTTAATTAATTTGACACTTTTTGACACATAACTGACTATTTTTAATACTACTCTATATGACCCGATTCTGATCATTGATTGGTTGTTATGGAATGCTGCTAATAAAACAACACCATATCCTTTCCGCCAATCAACTTTCAGGAATTCGACCTCTCAAATGGGTGATTAATTGACTGGGTTTTAGTTAGGGGATGGAGACCACAATTGTGTCACAGCCTGCCACCAATGGTCTCCAGGTGTGGAGCAAAATTAGGCGCGCGATTTCTTTCACAGAAGGTGTCATAAGGTATGCTAGGACTGCCAGAATAGGTGCCACAACCTTCCTTGACTACTGGTGGCAGCTTAGGAATTTGAAGGAGGACACAGAGCCGTATGAAGTGGCGCTTTTGAAGTGCCACACGCGTGCAGCTGATCGGATCCTGAAAGGCGCGCTCAAGAACGGCGGCATTTACATCAAAGTGGGACAAGCGCTCGCCACTCTCAACCACATCATGCCAAAGGAATTCACTGACAAACTCTCCCGCCTGCAAGATCAGGCGCCAAAACGCAAATACCGCGAAATAGAATTGCTATTTTTAGAAGACTTCGGGAGGAAGCCATTGGATGTGTTCAAGGAATTCGACCCTGTGCCCATTGCCGCCGCCAGTTTGGCACAGGTCCACTCCGCGACCACACACGACGACCAGAGAGTGGCAGTGAAGGTGCAGTACATCGACCTGAGGGAGCGGTTCCACGGGGACATGGAGACGATACGGGTTATAGCCCGCGTGTTTGATTGGCTGTACCCGCAGTTGGACCGAGTTAGGATATTCGACCAGATTAGGCAGAATCTGAATGATGAACTCGACTTTGAGAAAGAGGCTAAAAATAGCCAGAAATGCCATCAGCAGCTCCGGTCGCTAGGATACGTATACGTCCCAGAGGTATTCTGGGCGCAGACCAGTAAGCGCGTGTTAACCATGGAGTTCATTGACGGGATTAAACCAACCGATGTGGCAGAGTTAGACCGACACAATTTCAACCGCAGAGAAGTGGCACATAAAGTGGTCCAAACTTTCAACCATCAAATATTCCACACAGGATTCATCCATGCAGATCCACACCCTGGAAACATATTCATTCGCAGGGATATAAATAGTAACACTCAGGTAGTGCTACTGGACCATGGATTGTACACGGAAGTGGCGGATGACACGAGAGTGGCATTCGCTAAGTTCTGGAAACAGCTGATTTTGAAGGATGAGGCGGGAATTCGTGACAGCTGTCACGAGCTAGGAATAAAACAGTACCAGCTGTTCTCAATGATGATGACTGGGAAGGCGCTAAAAAACCACTTGACACAATCGCGAAACACTTTCACTGACGTGACAAAAAATGACGTCGAAGAAATCCGTAAATTTATTTCAGCCAATCAGAACAAGATCGACGAGCTTACCAAGAGCCTGCCACCTGCCACCTATCTCATGTTCAGGAACATCAACATTGTCCGTTCTATAAATAGAGACTTAGGGACACCTGTCAATAGATTCGAGTTGATGTCTCGCTCAGCTGCTGCTGCCTGCGCTACACATTCCAATGGTACTTTACAGTTGCTATGGCACACGGCTGTGTTTGATTTTAAACTGAGATGGTTTGTTTTTAGAATGTGGCTCATGGGGGTTTATATGAAGGTGTTAGTGGCACTGGAACTCGTGCCACATGAGTTAGGAGAGCAACTGAAACAGATGCAGGCATAAAATCATTTCTGTGTTAAAATATTTATTAAAAGTCTTATCTGATCAGCTGATTAGCTGTCTTTTATTTGGCACTTTAAAACTAGTTTTATATTTAGAACTGTTCATTGGAGTAGGTATTTGGTATCAGATATGAATGCCTGGAGGAGACAAGGGTCTTTTTTATTCCTTCCGGGTTTTAACAGCGGACACATTCCATTTCTCCAAGGCGGGACTAGGGATAATCGCCGATTGTAAAGTATGTTCTTCCTCCTTACCCTTACCCCCTTCAAAAATCCTAGTCTGCCTCCTGATACAGTGGTTCCCAGCCTGGGGTCCATGGACCACTTAGTGGTCCACAGGAGATATCAGGGGGTCAACAGTATTCGAAATTTTGTGTTACGGTTAATAGGAGGAGGTCCACAGAATATAGAAAAATTTTATAGGGGGTCACAACCCCAAAAGGTTGAAAACCGCTGTCCTAATACAATCACGGTTCATACATGGCAACCTGAGCCATGATAAGGACGCAGCGTTGAATTTCGCGGGACATGGCGGAATGCATAGAAAAGTATTATACAGATAATCAAAAAAAGCGAGACATAATGGAGAAATTTCATGTAAACTCTAGAAAATTAGCTCAATAGAAGAGTGAAATAAATGGGACAGTTAGCATGTATGATGGTTAGAAGAAAGTGTCCTTCTAACCCTGACATTGATTGGAGCTAATAGAATAAGATGGAATTATAGTGTTATGCTAATACCTCATAGGAGCAAATACCTAATAATAATGTTACCTCCACACTAATGTTAGGAAGTGTACTGTCATGTCAATATGTCTGTACAGGCAGTGGATTCGACCACCATGAAATTTGCCATACAAAGTTGTCTGTCTTTGAGAGTATATGCACTTAAAGTGGCACATATATATCTAGGTGGTTATCGACATAAAGTGGCACAGGTTGATAATGTTAGAACTGAATAAGTATTCGAGTGAACTTTTTAATAAAGATAATCACGGTACTTGCATTAATAGTTGTTTCGTGGTGTCACACTTTCGTCCATATATGTGTATTTAAACATGTATATTGTTCACACCTCTACTTCCTGTTATATGATGACTCGACATTCCAGAGAGATACAATCTCATCCTAGCAACCAAGCAATGCGTAATGTACTTGGAGAGATATCCTATAAATAGAGTGTTAGAGAGATTCACAAGATGAAGTGGCATACTTCATTGTCTCATCATGCCACAATGGTGACGATGGTCCTTAGAGATTACTGCTTAGTGAACCAATGTTAAATTTCTAACTGGGATTAGGTAATGCCAGATAAGAATTGTGTCTCATGTGGTTCCAATGCCACTCCAGGAGGTATAAATAGAAATGAATCTATACGTTCATTGGGTGAATTCTCAAAGTGCTATTCTCTGTAATGACCTTATAAACAAATCGAAATACACACACACTGCATTCCAAGCGTTCCAGCTTGTTTCCATGCACAGGAAAGGGTTCATTAACAATTGGAATCACAAATTAAAATGGAAATGAAACCAATTTAAGCGCCATAATCTCGATGGATGAAATATGCGCGCCAACTGAGTTATTTATATAACCCATTTCGTTCTATTAATAAATCTAGAGTTTAGCATTGAGATGACGGACGAGGATTTAACCAATAGTTTTATACTCAGCGATGACCAGGTCTGTTGCTATTTATAGAAAAATCAATCACTGATTTCAAAGTGATTTTCATTAACTAGCATTCCAATCTTATTTCCGTAACTATGTGACTAATTGTATCGCAGTTGATTTGCGCGGGAATGGACCACCAGTGCGTGCCGCCTGATTTAGGCGCCAAATTCGGGAGTGTTATCAAACGGCTGGACTTCAGTTACAACCAACTCAGGTATTCACACCTCATTTCTCAATTTAGAATCCACTTCAATCTTGATTTTGTATTTCTAGGTCGGTTGATAATTTGGAAAGATTTTCACGCCTCAAAGAGCTAATTTTAGACAACAATGAAATCACAGATGAAGGTTTCCATCTGCCACAATTCCCACACCTCGAACTCCTCTCTGTAAACAAAAATAAGGTAAACAAACATTGATATCGCAAATACAGAGACTTCGTTAGTCCGGTTTACTAGCCTAGCGATTATATCCTAGTTCTGTTGTATGATGGCATCCATGTCCATGTCCTACCATGCTAATTTATGTCGCGTGCCATCAGAATGTGACGCTCGACACAATTCGGTGGCGAATGTTTGGCTATACTAATGGTAGTAAGAATATCAATTGACTGTTGAATATATTGTCTATATATGGAATGTGTGTCTATATTTGGAACGTATGTCTATATATGGAATGTGTGTCTATATTTATAACGTATGTCTATATATGGAATGTGTGTCTATATTTGGGACATATGTCTATATATAGAACGTATGTCTATATATGGAATGTGTGTAGCTAGAGGATCTAGACGTGATTCTGTCCAGAGTGAAAGGCAGCTGTCCTGAGCTGAGGTACCTGAGCCTACTGGGGAACACGGCCTGTCCCTCGGAGCTGCTAGGGGGCGAGGAAGACGAGAACGACTACCAGAGATACAGGTGAGGTGTCAAGTGGCACAGTGTCCCAGGCATACTTGACAAATGTCCCATTTTGGGCGGGACGTCTCGATTTTCTCACTTTTCTATTGAGCTAATTTAAGAGTGTCCCGCTTTTACTTGAATTTTTCCCAATTATGTCCCGCGAAATTCAACGCTGCGTCCCGCTTTTATCGTGGCTCAGGTTGGCATGTATGCTCAGGGGCAGGACACATCTGATTGGTCGGTTACACAGGTCTGAAGTCTATATTTAGTTCCTTACTGATATGAACTGGGCTTGTGGCGTATTAGGCTCTATGAGTGATTCATAGTCTCGTAGATACTTCGTGCTGTTCCAAATTCCATTCCTCAAATTCCTGGACTCCAGAGCCGTTACAGCGGCTGAGCTGAAAGAGGCGAAGAGAGTTGGCGCCTACACCAAGATAGTGAAGCCATCGAACCACCTGGTGAGTTTGCCAACACCTTTATTGACTAGTTGGGTAGTGGCGCTATGTGGCAGGGCGACACAATTCCACTTGTGTGGCACTTATGATCAATATTTTAGTTCACAAAGGCTGGAGTTTCTAAGACACCACTGAAGGAGTACTTCTCACCTCTTCCCGCCACCACAGACCAGACACCAACCACAAAAGGTGTGAAAATAATGTTATATTTATTACATTCCATTGCTCTAACCTAATTTGTCTCCCTAGCAACGTTCGGGAAGTGCAAATATGTCTACTATGGGAAGCACTCAGAAGGGAACAGATTCATACGAGACAGACATCTGTAATTCTCTCTCTCTCTCTCATCCTCAATTCTGATTGGACAGTTGTGAATTATGTTTTTACTGCAAATATGTATGCCTATTGGATTGTTTGATAAGCTATTTTCTATTAAGAAGTGTTATTTCTATTTTTAGAAATGATAAGGGCATGTGTGTATATCTTATATATTAAAATCGATGGTTTTGTTTTTTGCTTGTCTGTGCGAGTTGATTGAGGAACTGGGAGGTGTTAGAAACTATTATTTGATTGTTAACCCGAGGATTACTTGGGGTCAAAGGTATAAATAGAAATGACCCAGCTTTCAGTTTCATTTTCAGTTTACTTTCAATTAACTTTCACTTTCAATTCAACATTCCTGGACGTGCTCGGGTTAAAGGTTATTTTAGGATCAATATGATTGATTATAGAATATAACACATACTTCAATAGTTGTTAAGGTTACTCGACTGAAGTTGTTTGAGTCGAATATAATAATCTTTTGAAATGTGAACTTTGTGGTTCCAAATTGACATAACATTTAGGATTAGTAAGTTTAATATTAAGCAAATTCCGTTTAACATGAACCTAAATTTCTTCTCCAGTTCTGAATTCATTATTAACTGTAGAAATGGCTTCGCACTTGTATGGCTTCAGTGCCATATAAAATGGCAGGGAGACATCCGCGATATCGGGGACACTGTGTACCAGGGTTGCCGTGGGAATGACATTTCAATTCCCATTCCCATAGAATTCTGTGGGAATCCACACAGGAATCTTGTGGGGATCCCCATCCCCATTGGAACCCTGTGAGAATCTCCATAGGAATCCTGTGGGAATCCCCACGGGGGAAAAAATCATTCCCATTCCCATCCCATGGGTATGGGGATTCCCATTCCCACGGCAACCCTGCTGTGTACCTTCTGGGCATTCTACGGTTAACCGTAGATAAATGATATTTTAAACCGTAGAATGCCCAGAGGGTACACAGTGTCCCCGAAATCAAGGATGTCTCCCAGCCATTTTCTATGGCACTGAAGCCATATAAACGCTAGGCATTCTAGTTGACTAATTGATGAATTATTCAAAATTTGAAACTAAAATAATGAAAAGAATATTTGATATTTCGCTTAGGGACTGAGCAATGTTAGAGGTATATAACATGAGCTACCTTTTAACCACTTTTTGGGCATAGAATCTGCACTAATGTTTGAGATTTTGAGTAATTCATAATTCTTCATCATTTTTCAATGAATTAGTCAACTTAGTTCTACAGTTAAAAATAGAATTAGAAAGCAATAAACCTTTTCTTTGATATTCCCTGGCGAAGCGCGCTTGTATTTGTTATTTCCCGACAAATGAAATGACTGCAAAAATATGTTTAATGAATTACCAGCTGACTAGTCAGTATGAAATGGACAACCAATAAGAAGCAGTGATTGCGTAAGAACAGTAAAACAGTGTCTGTGGGTATAATTATAGTAACATTCTAAAACAGTCTCAGTCGTAGGCTAATTCTGGGTACATCTGCACCTTGTAGTGGTACAGGATCTCGTAGCGCACCCACTTCTCTGCGCGGCGATCTATTTTTAGCGCGCGTACAGAGAGACCGGAACTGGAACCAGGGACGGTGTACTCCACTTCTGCGCTCAGTTCCATTCCCTCTGGGTTCTGCATCCCTGGTCGGAAGTCCACTTCGCACACGAAGTTGTACTGGAACGTGGAATGCTGGTACGTCCCCACCTCCCAGACAACCGCGCCCAGCTCTGGAATGTACTTGGCATGTCCAGCTGAGGAGGTGACGCGGCAGGAATTTGATTTTATGTTCCGCCGGAAGGATCCCCTCGAAGTGGACCTGACACTTCTCTTCCCGAACTTCGTTTCTGTCGTGAAGGAATTCCGCCAGCTAGGCGGGATCGGGAAGGTGAGAACGAGGTTTTTGATTGGCTTAGCTCGGAGGTTCATCTTCCTCCGCACGTAGATGCTGGCCGTGAGGTAGATTGTGTTGTCGCGGAACTCCACCAACGCCGACACATGCACAGGTGGCAGCAGGTGTGGCTCTACTCGGCATCTATAAATAGAACATAATTATACACAGTCCAAACCGGGTTTTTCTTCTGTTTCTCCACAGGTTCAAACAGTAAGAAAAAAACGATGGAAATTAATATAGATTTGGTTTTTTTACAGCAGGAATATTCTGATTAATAAGAAAAAAATGAATAACCCCCGGTGTAAGAAAAACCGGTTTCGACTGTATCAATAAGAATATTAACACATGTCGCAGTGCCATATTGTGTCACAGTGGCAATGTTAAAGTGTCATATTGTGTCACAGTGGCAATGTTAAAGTGTCGTATTGTGTCGCTACCTGACGAGTTCGAAGCGCGCTCCGTCCACGGGGTAGAACACAATGTCCCTGGTGGCTCTGAACTGCTCGGGGTCTACGCACGGGTGCACCTCAGGCTGCTCCATGTGCACGGGCTTGGAGATGCCGGTGGTGAGGAGGGAGGTGTTGCTGGTCTGCTTCAGGATGGACTCCACGTCGTTCAGGAGCAGACGACATTCTGGCGCCCCGGTCAGGTACGCCTGCACCAGTATTCTATTTTGGGACTGTCGCTCCAGTACGGCGCCATCGCAGCTCATCAGGATGTCAGCGTGGTCCTTCACGTCCACGAACACCTGAAATAGAACAGTGTACTATTAATAGACCAGACCTCTAACACAGTCAATAGCTACTTGATACTAAAAATAGTAACAACAATGATAGCGCCTACTGATAAGTATGACTGCCAATACGTTTGTCTGGGAATCTATTTTTGGCGCATTTTCAAATGAGATTCACATACCTCGTTGGCGTGGTACGCCACTCCTTGTTGCCTAGTAACGGGCAGCTT
>OY725492.1:5197631-5340131 GCA_963281255.1 Aphrocallistes beatrix | reverse complement strand
GCCTAAAAGGTGTGAAAAAAATGTCACGAATCTATTCTACTCCACGCATAAGAATCTAAAAATAGAACACTAACCTACAGAAATAGCCCGGGTCATTTTGGCGGGTTTTCTCGCCCCACTCAATCATACTCTTGCGATGTGTCTCTTTATAGATTGTGTCGCCCATCAGCTGATTCAGGTCCAACCCATTTAAAGTGGCATACGCCTTCTTAAGTGGCGCAGAGATTCTAAATATAGCAGCGGATGGGCCCAATGTGTCGCTTAACACCTCCGCCACAAAGTCCTTGCCACTCTTCCTCTTCCCACAAATGAGCACCACTGCAAGTGGCAGAGTGGCAGCTGCCATAGCTAATTTAGTGCACACATTAACCAATAGAATGACAGCAAATAAACAAATATTTAATTACTTATTCTTGTGCCACTTTTCGATTTTCTCCTTTAGTTCCGGGTCTGGTTTCAAGTCTTCGATGGAGAGTGTCTCTCTGGTGTAAGGGTCTGTGCCTTGGTTCAGAATGTGTCGCTCTATGGTGGCACGATCCACCACGTTGCCACTTGGCAGCCTAATCGGGTCGGACATGACAGTCCGCATGAGTTCATCCAAAAATTCCTCCGGGACATCCTCTGCCACTTCTTCTAAAGTGGCGCGCTTAACCCGACTAAGTGTGTCGCAGAGCTGAGTCCACTTCGCCAGCTTCTCATATGGCGCCTTAGTGACACCTAACACCTTCTGCGTGTTGGTTAACAGCTGATCGGAGTAGCAACGCCCGTCACTAACCACGGCACTCAGGAATGCAGGGAATTCGCTGAGATTGAAATAGACCTGCAACAGATCATACAGCAATTCGATTGGCTGAAATCCGAGCTTATCTCTGTCCGGCACGGCGAGATTTCTATTTTTAGAACCGGTCAGCTGATCCAGGAAGTAGTTGAGCATGGAGGCCAGCGAGTCCAGTTTTGATTGGACGGTTAGGATCTGAGGTGTGAAATGGCTGATTGTGATTAAAGTGTCGATGGTCTTAGAGGCCAGGCGGTTCAAAATGCGCGCGAATCTTGTCTCTTGAGTCAACTCTTCCATTTTCGAACTCTTCTCTTCATCACTCAGTTCCTGCCACTGTGCCACATTCCTTAGCTTCTCAATAGTTGCTACCTTCTTCACATGGTCTAACCCCTCATCCAGGAGATAAGTGGCATCGTTAATGAGTGCATTCAGGAAGCGCATCAAGACAGGTGGCACACCATGTGTCCTACTTAACACCTCTTCACATAGACTGTCGAGGCACGGACGGAAGTGGTCAGACTTCCACATGTACTGGATCAGATCGTACATGGCGTCACGGTAAGAGAACTTCTGATCGAACTCCACTTCATCTCCTGTCACTTCTATCTCCGCAAACACCTTCAAAAGGGCGGGCAAAAAGTGTCGGAGTGCCACTTGGTCAGATTCGAGTGTGCTTCGAATGCGTTCAGAGTGCGACATCAAGAAGTGGCGCGTGTTTGTGTCGCGATGTGTCAGCGTTCCTAACACCTCTGCGATTTTTCCCCGCGTGTGAGGGTTGGCCACTAGAAGGGAGTTAGAGAGGAAGCAGGTAGAAAACTGGATGAGGTGTGAAAAATCTGTCGCGAGTGTCGCTAAAGTGTCGCCAGAGGTGTGAGACAGGAATTGCAGGATCTCAAGCACGTTGCTAAGGTAGAACTCAGGAATGCAGGCAATCTGAGGTGTGACAACACGTTCAGTTCCAGTCAGAAACATAAACCAACTGCAAGAGAAGAGACAGAACTGAGCCACTAGCTGAGTCAGCTGTTCACACAAAAGGTGTGACTTTAGTGTCAGGTAGGCGGACAATTGATTCTCAAAAAGTGTCTTCAGGTGTGTGTCGCCCTCCAGAGAGGGCAATAGCTCCCTCAGCTCCCCTAGCCGC
The DNA here is from genome assembly GCA_963281255.1 of Aphrocallistes beatrix. Taxonomy (NCBI): domain Eukaryota; kingdom Metazoa; phylum Porifera; class Hexactinellida; order Sceptrulophora; family Aphrocallistidae; genus Aphrocallistes; species Aphrocallistes beatrix. The sequence goes on along the minus strand of OY725492.1, from coordinate 5,338,212 downwards.
TGGGATCTCCGCACAAAAGTGTCCTTGACAGGGACATAATAGACTCTCAAAGCAAAGTGTGCCAGATGGAATACCTGAGTCACAAATGTGAAGTTAGGAGAGAGGTCTATAATTAGATCTTCTGTCTCCTCGCAAGTGCATAGCTTCGTATCCCGGAAGAGCTCGAGAATGTGCGGAATGGGAACTAAGAGCGGGTTAGTTCCAATTTGCCGGACAGCTGATTCCAGGCCAGACCTGTTTTCCACTTGGCAGAAGAAAGGGTTGATCTTAGCCTGGAGCTGATTGGTCCACAGCTTCTCGCAGAACTTGAGGAGGACACAAACCACGTTCAGACCCATCCCATCCGAGGTGTGAAGTGGCAGCTGGAATGTGTCCTCTCTCAGCTGGGCGCCAAGTGTCCCTCGAGCTTGGTTCCGTTTTAAAAATAGCGCCAGCCACAAGAACAGCTGATGCGGGCTGTGTTTGAAAAGTGGTTTTAGATTCTGGTGGATTGTGTCGCAGAGAGTGGTCAGATTGTGTCCTATCATTCCATGTTGTGTCTCCACATCTCGAGGTGACAAGGAAGTGGCATCCCTAAAGTGAGGTGGCTGTGTGTTAAGTGGCGAAATTCTAAAAAGTGTCCCAAAATGTGTCTTCAACTCGAAATCTATTGGCTGGTATGTCAGTACTACGGACAGCTGAATACCGATGAATAGTTGTGCCACTCTTGGAACTGAGAAGAGAAGTGTGAAAGTGGCATAGTGTCGCGTGGGGACAACATCTAGGGAAGACCCAGAGGGCGCGGAATAGGTGTTAAATAGTGGTGCAATCTGATTGGCCAATTCGGTGTCGCTTAATTGGTTGATTAGAGTGCTGAGGAACTCAGAGGTGTGAAATTGTGTCGGCCTCACTTCTGGCGCGTAATCCCCGCGACACAATCTGATGACGTCATCTCCAATTCCCCGCCCGCTACGAACCACCCTAGCAACCGTATCCTGGAGCAAAGGAATGCAGCAGGATTTGATTTCTTCTGACAACTTACTCGCCCTCACTTGACAACTAAAAATATACTCAAGTGGATTGTGTCCGCTGCCACTTAACACCTCTAAGTGCTCTGTTAGTGCCACCCCGACGTTCTCCAATGAAAGCAGCGGGTGCCACACGTAGACACTTTCCAATTGTGTCGCGCTAAGTGGCAGGAAGCTCAGAACTCTTCTAGGTGTCGGGTGGAGGAATTGTTGCACTTCTGGGGGACATAGTGTGAAGTGGAATGTGTCCTCGAGTGTGGCATTCATTCTCAGCTGCTCAGCTGGGAAGTGGGAACTTAACACCTTGAAATTAGGCGGGTAGTGGCGCTGGATTTTCAACTGAATGTCAGGACAGAATTCCTTAAACGGGTTTGTGTCGCTAGTTGCCATTGAGGCACTAAGGAATGCTAAGAACGAGTAATGTTAAGTCCTATTCTAAACTTAGCCGAACATTGAATTTGAGAATATTTTAAAATCTAAGATATTTTACTTTTCAATGTAACTCCTCCACTTATCCACTCTGCCACCTAGATTATAACTCGACACAATGAGAGAAGCACTATTATCTGGAAAAGTGGTAAGTCTCAACCACCTTATCGTCCATAGAAATAATAGTTCATAAAAAAGTGGTAATTCTAAGGGATTAAGGAAGTTCTTAAATTTTCCTCGCACAAGAATTCGGTGATTTGTGAAATGAGAGCAAACACAAGATATGAATATCTCCTTAAGAATCCGTGAGGTAGAAATTGAACTCTGCTAATTGTATGGAGGAGTTCTACATTCCTAAATCACCATTGTAGTGTTAGGATGACGGCAATGTTAAACCAGCTGATCCAATTATCCATAGTATATCTCTATCCTACATAATTATGTAATGAGAAATTCTACACAAATCAAAATTTGAAAATATTTTGAATATTCATGTGCTTAAGCACACACAACGTTGGTTTGTAGATAAAAATAGTAACAAATATCTAAAATAAATCTGTAAAAGAATCAGCCAATCAGCAGAGAGTCTCCACGCTTGAGAATTTGGCGGGCTTAGGAGTGAGAGAAGGGCGCGCGTTAGTCGCTATAAATAGAAATATATAAATAGACTGGGATCCATTAGTAACAGTGATGAGGGTAAGATACTATTTTTAGAGGTGTGAAGTGTCGCTTACCTCTCCTGATGGTTGGTCCCGTGAGTGGATTCGTTTCCTCCTTTCTGGAACTAACTCCGGAACTAAGTAGATCGGTTGCCTAGACAACGCACGTCATAAGAAAGTAGAACTGATGACGTAACTTCTAATTCGAATCAAAAGTGGATATTGTATACATGGACCAGGGATGCTCCATCTATTCATACCCCATAATATGTTCAACAGTTCTATTTATAGCTACACAAGCATGGTTACCTTTTCATTCATTAGGTTCATACTGGGAGTAGAACCGACATATTTCACATTCTTCTCTCGCTTGGCGTTGCTATGCTCAGTCACTGATTTCCTGAGGCCAGCAAAAGGCACAGATTCTGAATAGCCATTCAAATTCCCGGATTTTCCCGCGCGATTCCTGGTGTCGCATATGTGGTGAGGTCCACCTGGATTAGGTGTGCGACTAAACAACAATATTCAGCAGTAATATATACATTAACACAAACACAAACAAATTCTAACTTGAAACAGACAATATTGGCATTGAAGAGTTCCTAACTACAGTTGAAACCGGGGTTTTTTGACACTGGGTTTATTTGACAATCGGTATTTTTTGACAATTGTTGGTGTAAAAATCTGAGTTTTATGTACAGTTGACACCGTGTTTTTTTTGACACCCAATTTTCAGCAATTAGTTCATGACATCCATAACAAAACAGAAACGTCTGACACTGACGGAAAGGCACGAGATAGTCCTGCGTCTCGACAAGGGTCACCCTCAGACGGCAATTGTCAACGACTACGGAGTCAAGAAATTAACTTTTACATTCTTACTATGACCTCTAAAATATATTTTCTTCGTAGTGGGATGCGCAACACTGGGTTTTTTTTGACATTTTTTCGTGCAAATGGGGTGTCAAAAAAACCCAGTTTCAACTGTATAATATTTGAGATTCTATTGTAACCGTTGAGATATCAGATCTCGCTTATTGCACAAATATGAATCAATGTAGAGGTGTGAAAAAGTAATAAAAAATTGATTTATAATTTTGGACAGGAATCAGTGTCTGTATACCTTTATTAGCCAATCAGACTTCAAGTTGGAGCTATGTCTAATCCCTATTAACAGCTCATATTCTAAGTCAGCTGTGATAGGAAATCGCAGGAGTCTGATTGGCTAATATATCTCACACTATGGATGTCTAAATTTAGTACCTTGCTTGAGGAGGAGAGGTGTCCCGGGAATCCCGCTTGTAACTATAAATAGAACTGGGGCGCGGGATGGGAGGTTTGGCGCGCGGAGGAGATTTGAGAGGGAGGTTCTCATACAAAGTGTCGCTTGTCTCGTGAGAAAGTGGCAGTTGCGTAGGACGAAAGTGGCGTGTGTCTGCCACTTGGTTAGCATTACCAGGAGAGGAGTCTATCTGATTGGAATGTGAAGACACTTTTCTCTCAAATCGTGCCACAACTGCACCATAAGGTGTCGCATTGGATTCGCGCCTCTGAGAGACGCTACCATTAGGAACAATGGGCACACTTAAAACTGGAGAATGGGACCTGTGGGTGTTAAAACGTGGCATGGGTCCACTAGATGGCACGGGGAGCGACATAAATGGCAGAGGATGCGACACATTTCGAGAGGTGTGAGAAATTGTCTGGTGTTCTATCACTCTCCCTCTGTTCTTTCTCTTCCCTGTCCCGACAGCTGATTGGTTGTATCGCTTCCGTGAAGGAAACTTGAGAAACCCAAACAAACCACCTACAAGAAAACAACATAAAAATGCCACTTTTGCCACTTCAGACACCAAACGAAAATTCTCAGTCTAAACCCATAGCACCCTCGAAAGGTGTGAAAACATAATATAAGCCTGTTGCGTTAAATTCTGAGGCGGTTATATACCAGGAACCATGGATATACAACTTGCGTGAAATTCTGAGACATTCGCTTAGAAGCCTTGGCAAGCTCTGATCTAATATTATGCAACTTGTAAGTAGTTCCTTTCCATATATTTTGATGGTTATTGAGATTTCAATGCGTGGATTAAACGTATGTTGCCTTTTGTACTATAAAAATTATCTGTCTCGATTATATTATCAAATAATGAAATACGCCCACACGTATCCATACTGAAGTTTTATTTTTGAACTGAAGCACCATTAACAATGGTCACACATGAACTGACATTGAAAAGCAAATTTAGAGTATAAGAAGAAAGGATTTATAAACTCACTCAACATCCGAGAAATGCCTTTATCTCTCCGTGGCACATCAGATGGAACGGACTGAGAGACCCGAGGGACAGAATCCAGCTCCATCGACTCGACAGAGCCGGCGAGAGAGCCGTGTCCCACGGAGGCGAGAGAGCGCCTCTTCGCGCGCGCAGAAGGAGGGATCACCCAAGTGGTCACCTCGGGGTTCAAGTTCATACTCGCAGAGAGGAGTTTGATGCATTTCTTCTGCGTGTTCCGGTTGCTATCGTAGATACAGTCCTGAGAAGCGGAGAGTGAGAGCATGGAGGTGTCAATTGGCGTCGATAAAAATAGACGAGTGGAAGCAGGCGTTGCTAGGGACCGCATTGAGGTATGCGCATTGTCGGACTCATCCCTGGAGATGAATTTGACGGGATGGAATGTGTCTGTGTGAATGGGAGAGTGTCGAACTGGCGTGCTCTGAAAAGGGAGAGAAGAGAGAGGTGAGGAAAATGTGTCCTGGCGTGAGCTGTCGAGAGAATCAAACGAGGCGCTAGGCAATAAATTGTGTCGCGTGAGTGGCACAAATGGCGGCGCAATATTCTGTTGGAATGGAAGGTTGGAATAGAGAGGACTAGGAACGTTGGAATGGAAAGAGGGAGAAGTGTCATATTGTGTCGCTTCAGAAGTTCCACTCTGTGCCACACTCTCATACAGGTGTGAAGGAGCTGGAGCGAATGGCACATAACCAGAACTGGAACCTGAATTCCTATCTGGGGTCACGTTGCTAGGAAGCACCTGATGGAATGTGGTAGGGAAAGAGAGTCTATTGTGTCTGGAAGTGTCGGTACTAGGCGCCATTGTGTGGGAGATAGGGTACTCTGCATTCCTCTGGAACTCCATGGCAACGCCACGGTGAGGAAGGAGTGGAGAATCTGGGTGCATGTGACTAATTATAGAAAGGATTGGGCAAGGTGTTAATTATAGACACATTATGCCACACATCAGTATCCAGCCTTGCAGTTTCTTCAATCAATTCGTTATATATATATATATCAATTATATATATACACTAAGCGGACATAAGTATTTCAACACTTGATTCTTTCCCATACAAATAATACTAAAATGGGTCTATTCATAAAGAGGGTTACTTCTAAACGGTATGGGATACAGCTAATCGGATTCCAGTTCAGAATAATACGCATTCGAATTAGTCACAGGTTAATTTTTCTAATTAATCATTCATTCCTAACTTTTGTAATTATCAGTCAATGCCACTTTATGTCACATACACCCATTTTGACCACAATACATGATGGCAATGAATTATCTATGGTGGCTCAGGCTGATAAGATTGTTCATTGAGTTGAGTAATTTATTAGTTTAGTTTCAACTATGACTAATTCGAATGTGTAGATTTCGAATCTGAAATCAGATTTTTAGTATCTCCTTGAATTTGAACATATTACCCTTCATGAAAAATTCCGATTTAGTATTATTTGTATGGGAAAGAATCAAGTGTTGAAATATTTTGCCAGCTTAGTGCATATATATATATATATATATATATATATATATATATATATATATATATGTATATATATATATATACAGTAGAACCTCTATGAGTGGGGGAGGTTGGGCCGGCTAGCATGATGATACTCCCCCATTCCCCACTTATGATTCCAATTGTAATATTCCCATAAAACAAGCTTGCCTTAGTATTACTATGAGAATTCTCTATTCTACTTTCCCTAAAATTTATTATTACTTTCTTACGATTTTTTAATGGTTTATTAAGGGTGTAATGATATGAGAAAGGGTTGATTTGTGAGGCACGAAATTTCCAGCAAATGGTATAGCACAATCCCAAGTCCGATTCATCTGTGAACGGTTGTTTTGATTAATATCCAATTTCGCATAGAAAAACTCCTATCATATTCCCCACATATAGAGGTTAATCTTAGTGTCGTGAGGTATTATTAGCCTAAAAGTCACCCCCATTCCCCGCATAATGGCACTTCCCCACTTATGGAGGTTTATCTGTATGGAAATGAGCAAAGATGTCAAAAAATTGCCCCACTTATAGAGGTCCCCCCACATATAGAGACCCCACTTATAGAGGTTCTACTGTATGCTCTCTATATACGCTCTCCTATAAATAGAGACAGTGCAAATACTCAAGCATTTATCCAATTAACCACTCTCCATTCGTACTAACAATATACTATAGCTATTTGTAGTATCAGAATGTCAGTTCGATTTCCCACCACTTTACGAACCGTAGACACTCCAGAGAGAGATTTTGACTATTCATTCGATCACCTGACCCAATGTTGCTCGTCTGGCAAGCGTCTAGGAGAATTCTGGCATCCTTGTGGAGTTGCAATAGATTCAGATACCAATCAGATATATGTTACAGAAGGAGACTTTTATAGGTGTGGATATATCCCCAATTTAACACGTGTGTCAATCTTCTCTGAGACAGGAGTGTTCCTAAAAGCTTTTTCACACAAACTCATGAAGTGTGCACACGGTATAGCCATCCATAAAGGTAACGTGTATGTGACGGACAGAGAAAAACATATGGTATTCCATTTCAAAATAAAAAGACTGTTCCGTTTCGTCGCTATGCTAGGGGGCAAAGGGTCAGGTAATAGATGATTCAATGATCCTAGACAGCTCACTGTCTCTACCGATGGATTTGTTTTGGTCACTGATTATGAAAACAATCGAATCAAAGTCCTGGATGGAAATCTCCGCTACCAGCGCCACATCTCACACCACTCCATAATATGTCCTTGCGACGTTAAAGTAACATCAGACGAAGTGTTTGTTCTCTGCCAAACATCTCCTCGCCTTAAAGTTTTTTCTTATACCGGAGACCTAATACGATCCATGTTTACACTTGTTGATCCCGGAGTGTATGGCGATTCTCCTTTATCCATTTGTCTGGATGCTAAGAGTAATTTACTCTTGATTAATTATTTGTATTCTAAAATCAAAATATTTTCAAAAGAACGAATACTCCTCTACACCTTTATTAACTCTGATGATGGAGTAAGAATTTTTGGTTATCCACATGGAATTGCGCTCACTAATAATCAAAAAATAATTATTATATCTCTGAATATGAAATACTGTATACAAATATTGTCTTAGGACTAATTGTTTGTTCTGTTATCTGTTAGTAGTTATATCATATCTAATTACACTAATCTTTCCTTATTACTACTTTCATTCGCCAGTGGGACACTAATATTGAGACACTCATTTGGAGAATTCACTCTATTTAAATTTAGACACTGATTTCCATTGTACTAGTGTCAGGTATCTGTAGCTACTTAATGTTAGTGAAGACCCACTGCGTAGACACTTGGAGTGTCAGTATTCATATCCGTTTTAGGTATTAGTAGCTAGTATTTATCCCTTTAGTATTATTGTAGATTGTAGTTTATCTGAAATTAGAATTTATTAAATTCAACCTTGCTTGATTCCGAGCAGAAGTCAGTTTCACTAGTGTGTAGATAATAGCCTACTCTAATAATGCCTCACAGTAAAATAACCAAGGATGCGGTAATAGCCGAATAGATTGATATACGATTAGCTAAAATCGTTAACTATGTAGGATAGGCATTAATTAAGTTAAGAATGGACTACTATTATATAGAAACGTGGTATCAAACTCCAGGTATCCCTCGCCGTTCGCGGGGGTTACGTTCCTGAGAATTGTCGCGAATGGCAAAATGGCGAACGGCAAGAAACACCTTTCAGCGCCCCCTGGGGGGCTCTACGGCCCACTTTGAGAATCACAGGTCTAAAGTCTCTACAGTGATAAATGAAAAATATAGATCCTCTATTAGCAAACCTAAGTACCATACGTAGATAGTAAAGTCTAGCCTTTACTACCTAATTTGTAGATATACAAGGGTGGGCTGAAAAGTAAAACTAATACTATTTTGGTAAGCTAGACAACTTTTAACGGCATTAAATTAATGATCCATATGTGTTTAGTGAGTTCATATATAGATTTTAACGCCTGGTTTCCAGAATAGTAAAACTTTTCTGACTGGACTTTAATCATGTCTCAACCTCCATTTTCAAAGAATCATCGTCCTTCATTCGGGTCCCCTTTAAGTGAAATTTCAATTTCCAAATAAGTACAGTCACTTGGAGTCAAATTAGGACTGTGTGGGAGATGGTTGAGTTCTTCTGAGTTCTACGTTTAATTCTGGCCTGCGAGACACGAGATATGTGTACAGGATCACGGCACGATGCTCAATTTAAAAAATCCTTTTTAGTTGACCACCAGACAAAGAAGAGTAAAATTAATAATAATAATAATAATAATATACATTTATATAGCGCAGATTTCATATTAATATGTTCAAGTGCGCTGTACAATTCAATAAAAGTAGGTGTGTGTTATGCATGTATGTATGTATGTGTATGTATGCGTATGTATGTGTATATATGCTTGTAAGGTATGTACAGTAGAACCTCTATAAGTGGGGTCTCTATATGTGGGGGGACCTCTATAAGTGGGGCAATTTTTTGACATCTTTGCTCATTTCCATACAGATAAACCTCCATAAGTGGGGAAGTGCCATTATGCGGGGAATGGGGGTGACTTTTAGGCTAATAATACCTCACGACACTAAGATTAACCTCTATATGTGGGGAATATGATAGGAGTTTTTCTATGCGAAATTGGATATTAATCAAAACAACCGTTCACAGATGAATCGGACTTGGGATTGTGCTATACCATTTGCTGGAAATTTCGTGCCTCACAAATCAACCCTTTCTCATATCATTACACCCTTAATAAACCATTAAAAAATCGTAAGAAAGTAATAATAAATTTTAGGGAAAGTAGAATAGAGAATTCTCATAGTAATACTAAGGCAAGCTTGTTTTATGGGAATATTACAATTGGAATCATAAGTGGGGAATGGGGGAGTATCATCATGCTAGCCGGCCCAACCTCCCCCACTCATAGAGGTTCTACTGTATATATATATATGCTTGTTATATTACATTTAATCAATAGTTGATATTCTAATCTAATATAAAATAAGATTACATGAAGTCGCTTTGATATACACAGAATCACTTCCAAATATCACTACTCCATGCAATCACCCTTGTAAGATATGCTGTATTTTTTGAAAGTAATCTCGAATCTATTTGCATATTTAACTAATTTACCTAAGAGATATGAAGGCATTTTGAAGCTCCTTGTCTTCTCCATTATATCCTAACAGACTAAATTCGTGATGACCATGCATTCATTTGTATGTTAAATTAGAGAAATAAAGGTACGTTATGGACAACATATAGTCAGTTTCCAGGAATTCAACTTGGCTAACAAATGAGGGCCTACAACACCACTCTTCCTCTAATACAATGTAATCTCCTCTTCATGCAATTACAAGCGCGCTTCGGTTGCTTGCGCTGTGTGGCTTGCGAACACTGCGTGTCCGAAGAGTCTCCCTGCTTGCGCCTAGAGTTACTTAATCTGACATATTTTGGGATTTTTTGCTTTATATAAATATTATAAGCAAAAATTTATGAATAATTTCTCGATAGATCCGAAGATACGATATGCAAAATTTACGCCACTAAAAACCCATATCAACAGTTGGAAACTAGTCTCTAGTCTATGTCTATGTATGAAATTTTTTATTTAATGTACCTATTGTAAAGAAAAGTAAATTAATTATAATATGTTCGAAAATATTATATTCAAAATCTACACCCCATGTCACCTGTTGGAAGCTAGTATAGCATATTTTTCAAATTTCGTCAAATTGTGCGAAAATATGTATATAAGGTGTGAAAATATGCACATAATCTCTTTTTAATGTTATACATTATGATTCTTTTAAGAAATAAAACATAGGTTGTGGCTTTGAAGTAATAATAACAATGACAATGTATTGTAATGCTGTACAATGATTTCTAATGTTATGGTGTAGTCATATATTTTGTATAGTTAAAGTGTGGAAAATTGTTCTCCATTTTTTGTAGAGTTGTGAAATTTTGGTTAGATCATAGATCTTAATTGTAGACCTATCATTTGACAGTTACATGTCAATTTTCAAATCCCTACGACTTGCCAATTTTTCAATCAATTCAGACAAGCAAACAAACAAACAAACAAACAAAAATACGAATGTTTTAATTTATAAGATTTAAAGCTTACTCCACAGGTTAACTCCAGAACTTTCCACAATAGACCGGGATCTTCAATGACAAAATGAGACTAGGAACGTCGGAATGGAAAGAGGGAGAAGTGTCATATTGTGTTGTTACAGAAGGCCCATTCTGTGCCACACTCTCATACAGGTGTGAAAGAGCTGGAGCGAATGGCACATAGCAGGAACTGGAACCTGAATTCTTGTCTGGAGTCATGTTGCTAGGAAGCACCTGATGGAATGTGACAGGGAAAAAGAGTATATTATGTTTGGAAGTGTCGGTACTAGTTTTTCATTTCATGATTCAAATACTCACTGATAAGTAAATTACGGTTGACATCCAGACAAAGAAATGAAGAACTATGGACTTGTATTCCGAATCCTTGTGTAATTAGGGAGCTTATTAGGTCTTCTGTATTAGAAAAAACTTTAACCTGCATTTCAATATTACCATGCGTAATTAAAGATCTTGTTAAGTATCCAGAGTAAGAAAAAACTTTAATGCAGGGAGAAGTTTGGCAGAGAAGGCAAACTTCGACTTGTGTCAATTTAATGTCAGGAGGGGTGTCAAGAAGTGGTGTGTGATTTGTCGCTGGTAATGGATGACACTATCCAAAATGTGGACTAGATCGTTGTTGCAATCAGTAACTAAGACATCTCTGTTTGTTGAAACAGTCTGTTGGCAAGGCTGATCAAACTATCTCGGGTGAATTTTAAAAAATTGGGAAATACTTTGTTTGTCTGTCCCAAGTTGATCAATGAGATGATGAAAACTCGATTTTTGAAAGTTGTACAATGAATATTTTATCATTTAGTTTTTGAACAGAATTCTCCATTAAAAAGTCACTTTTTGAAATGGAAAGCATCAAAAAGAGTGACACGTCAAGGAATGTATAAAAGTATCAAAACGCATTTAAAAATATATTATTCAAAATGGGTTTGAGTCCAAGTGCTGCCCGAGGGAGATGTCCGAACCTAGTGTCAAAGTTCCCAAGATTCCTATCAATTTTAGCTTACTTTTATAATGCAAAAATTTTTTTGATTAAAGAGTGTAGTAGTTAGCTCTCGATTTGGGGACTCAATAAAAATCTAATTGTCAGTAAAGACGATTTTAGGTTTCAACTGTAGGCTTGAACTAGAATATAACTAACGATTTTAACTGTTTATCTAACACACTAACACAATTATACACGTAATCACTCTATGTATAATATATTTGCATACGGTAGTTATTATCCCTACATACAAATACTAATTTTAAACTGTTAGTAAGAACTATTCCTCCAGGCTCTTTTACATACCAATATCGAATCATTTTAGGAACTCTACTTAAAGTGTGAAGGAGTGTTCCTTCTTTTGAGAATATTTGGATCTGATCATTGGCCGAGTTATTGAGAAGCAAATTACTGTTGGCATCCAGACAAAAGAACCGATAATTGAAACTGATTGTCTGACTATGTGTAATTATAGATCGTATTAGCTTTCCGGAATATGAAAATATTTTAACTTTAGGAAATGTTAGACAGAGAACAAACACTTCGTCTTGCGTCATTTTAACGTCACAAGGCGATCTCATGGTGTGGTGTGAGATGTGGCGGTGGTAGTGGAGATTGCTATCTAGGATTTTGATTCGATTATTTTGATAATCAGTGACCAAAACAAATCCGTCGGAAGAGACAGTGAGCTGTCTAGGATAACTGAACTGTCTATTACCTGACCCTTTGCCCCCTAGCCAAGCGACGAGACGGAAGTTTCTTTTTATTTTGAAACGGAGTACCATATGTTTTTGTATGTCCGTCACATACACATTGCCTTTATGGATCGCTATACCGTATGCACATTTCATGAGTTTATGTGAAAAGGCTTTTAGGAACATTCCTGTCTCTGCGAAGATTGACACCCGTGTGAAGTTGGCATTATGTCCCACGGAATTATAATATCCATCTGCGACATATATTTGATTGGTATCTGAATCTATTGCAACTCCATTAGGATGCCAGAGATCTCCTAGGCCCCAGCCATACTTGCAACAATCGGTCATATGGTCGAATGAATAGTTTACGTCTCTCTCTGGAGGATCTACGGTTCGTGAAATTGTGGGAAATCGAACTGCCATTCTACTACTTTAAATATCTATAATATATTGCTAGTAAGAAAGGAGAGTGGTTAGTTGGATAAATGCTAGAGGATGTGTGTTGTCTCTATTTATAGGAGAGCCTATCAATGTTTTTTCTATCATCATTCATCAATATATTGATACTCCAGTTGAATGATAATGAGATCACGCATAGCCTACTCTAATAATGCCTCACAGTAGACTGAAAATCATGGACTAGGGATGAAGTAGTAGCCGAATGGATTAATACACGATTAGCCTAAAATCGTTAACCATGCAGAATACACATTAAGAATGTATTACCAGCATATATAAACATGGTATCAAAGTACATATATCCGTTGGAAAAATTCCAATTAGTCATCATATCATTGCGCAACAGGTCATTCTAAGGACAATTTTAGCGATTTTCTAACCTGTTTTAACCCTATTTCTAAATGGTATTAAGGTGTGACTTTTGTGTAAAACTAAGATTAGTACGAGTTGATTTGAAAAATTTAGAATTTTTCGATGGAATGTTGTTGTATTCCTGCGTTGCTATGGTAAAGCATTTTGGTCAGTTTGGGCCATTTCGTGCAAACTGTAGTAACTAGATCTTCAAATTTGATTGTGTTTGATAGGAAATGGGCTACTTACTACTAGGTGATATTACAACTTGGACTTCTAAATTCAACGAGCTTTGAGTTAAGGGTTAATTTTAAGAATGTGACCAAAACGTATAACTCTGTAGTCTGTGAATTTAGAAGTTAAATTTGTATTATTACCTAATAGGAAGTAGTCAATTGCTTATCAAATGCGATCAAATTTGAAGACCTAGTTCATACAGTTTGCAGGATATGGCTCAAACTGATCAAATGCTTTATCATAGCAACGAGTGTAACAACATTCCATTTAAAAATTTTAAATTTTTCAAATCCACTCCTTAATAACATTTAGAAGTAGGCTTAAAACAGTTTAGAAGATTGCCAAAATCGTGCTTAAAATGGCCTGTTGCGCAATGATATGATGACTAATCGAAATTTTGACAGCGGATATATGTACTTTGATGCCATGTTTATATATGCTGGTAATACATTCTTAATGGCTATCCTACATGGTTAACGATCTTGGGCTAATCGTGTATTAATCCATTCGGCTATTACTGCATCCTTGGTTATTTACAGTGCTGGTTCACGCATATTATCCCTGATGAAGAGTTTCTCTCCTAATTAGCATTATATTCCTCTATGTAATGAGACCTCCTTATTAATCAATTATTTGATATTCAATCGAATATAAAATAAGATTACGTGAAGTTGCTTTGATATATATATTCACTTCTACGTGTAACATTTTATTTCCTCATGCAATCACCTTTTTAAGAATTAATTGTATTTTTAGAAAAGCAATCTCGAATCTATTCTATTCAAATAATTTACCCAAGAGAAATAATTTTGACTCTCCCTTTCTTCCCCGCTGCGTTCTAATACAATACATTTGTGATGACCTTGCATTCATTTTGTTCGTTACAAGTGCTCTTCGCTTACTTGTGCTGCGCGGCTTGCAGACACTACGTATCCACAGAGTTGCCCTGCGGGCGCCTGAAATTACTTATTCTAGCGATATTTGGGAATTTTTTTAATTTATATAAATATTATGAACAAAAGTTAACCAATAATTTCTCATATGGATCTGAAAATATGATATTCAAATTTTCTATACCCTCAAAAACCCCAAGTCAACCGTTGGAAAGCTCATCTCTAGAACTGTTGGAAGCTAGACGTTGCGCAAACCACAATGTGGAGGGAACCACATTGAGGTTTGTATAAAGTCTGACTCATCCCTGGAGATGAAATAGACGAGATGGAATGTGTCTGTGTGAATAGGGGAGAGTCGAAATGGCGTGATCAGAAAGGGGCGAGTAGAGATGGGGAAAATGTGTCCTGGCGGGAGCTGTCGAGAGAATCAAACGAGGAGCTAGGCAATAAATTGTGTCGCGTGAGTGGCACAAATGGCGCAATATTCTGTTGGAATGGAAGATTGCAATAGAGAGGACTAGGAACGTCGGAATGGAAAGGAGAAGTGTCATATTGTGTCGTTTCAGAACCACTCTATGCCACACTCTCATACAGGTGTGAAGGAGCTGGAGCGAATGGCACATAACCAGAACTGGAACCTGAATTCCTATCTGGGGTCACGTTGCTAGGAAGCACCTGATGGAATGTGGCAGGGAAAGAGAGTCTATTGTGTCTGGAAGTGTCGGTACTGGGCGCCATTGTGTGGGAGATAGGGTACTCTGCATTCTTCAGCAACTCCATGGCAACGCCACGGTGAGGAAGGAGTGGAGAATCAGGGTGCATGGGACTAATTATAGAAATAATTTGGCATAGAAATGATTGGGCTTAATGCTAGTGTCCCAGTGGCAGATGAAAGTAGTTTATAAGAAAAGATAAGTATAATTAGCTACGATACAACATACTAACAGAACTAACAATTAGTCCTAAGAAAATATTTGCATACAGTAGTTTGTATTCATATACACAATAATCAATTTTTGATTATTTGTGAGCGCAATTCCTTGTGGAATAGCAAACATTCCTACTTCATAACCAGAGTTAACAAAAGTGTGGAGGAGTGCTCCTTCTTTTGAAAATATTTTGATTTGATAATACAAATAATCAATCAAGAGTAAATCACTCTTAGCATCGAGACAAAAGAATGAAGGAGAATCGACATACATTCCGAGATCAACATGTGTAAATATGGATCGTATTAGGTCTCCAGTATAAGAAAAAGCTTTAAGGCGAGGAGGAAGGAGTGTTTGGCAGAGAATGTGCACACGTCGCAAGGACATCTCATGGAGTGGTGTGAGATGTGGCGCTGGTAGCGGAGATTGCTATCTAGGATTTTGATTCGATTGTTTTCAAAATCAGTGACCAAAACAAAGCCGTCGGTAGAGACAGTGAGCTGTCTAGGAGAATAGAAAGTTTTATAAATTAAGATTAAAGAACAAATTCTAGCTTATAAACTGATCTATTCTTGGGAAACAAGTTTAAAAAGCCACCAAAAGCATCAAAAAGAATGACACTTCAAGGATGTATAAGAGCATCAAAACGCATTTTTTAAGTATATTATTCAAAATTGGTTTGAGTCCAAGTGCTCTCCAAGGGAGATTTCAGAGTGAATTTCGACCCTAGAGTCAAAGTTCCCCAGACCCCATCAATTTTTGCTTACTTTCATAAAGCAAAAATAATTTTTTTGATTAAAACCCTCGCCTGGCTAAGTCTCAAAAGTATAAATAGAGAAAACCCCACTTTCATTTTCACTTTCAATGTACTTTCATTTTCACTTTCAACATTCCTAGCCAACCGCGGGTTAAAGAGTGTATTTGTTAGCTCTTGAAATGAGAGCTCGAGTTAAAACCTAACTGTTAGTAAAGACGATTTTAGGAAATGCTAAATAAAACTATAAAGTCTATTTAGAACTGTTTATGTAACACACTTACAGAATCAATACCTAATCACTCTACGTAGACATAGAATATATTTGCAGACGGTTAGCATGATCCTTACATACAAATGCTAATTTTAAATTGTTAGTAAGAACTATTCCTGCTGGTTCTTTATACAAATGACTTTGATACATTCCGTAAAATATACGAGTACTTATAGGATGGAGGAGTGTTCCTTCTCTTGAGAATATTTGGATCTCATCATTGGTCGAGTTATTGAGAAGCAAATTACTGTCGGCATCCAGACAAAAGAACCGAGGATTGTAATGGAATATCTGACGATCTGTAATTATGGATCGTATTAGGTTTCCGGAATATGAAAATATTTTAACACTAGGAGATAGATCGAATGTTTGGCAGAGAACAAACACTTCGTCTGATGTCACTTTAACGTCGCAAGGACTTCTCATGGAGTCGTGTGAGATGTGGCGCTGGTAGAAGAGATTGCTATCTAGGATTTTGATTCGATCATTTCCATAATCAGTGACCAGAACAAATCCGTCGGAAGAGACAGTGAGCTGTCTAGGAGAATTGAATTGTCCATTACCTGACCCTCTGCCCCCTAGCCAGCCAGCGAGACAGAAGTTTCTTTTTATTTTGAAACGGAGTAGCATATCTTTTTGCATGTCCGTCACATACACGTTGCCTTTATGGATGGCTATACCGTAAGCACATTCCATGATTTTGTGTGAGAAAGCTTCTAGGAACACTCCTGTCTCTGCGAAGATTGACACACGTGTGAAGTTGGCATGATGTCCCACGGATTTAGGATTTCTCTCGTGTGTATAACATCCTTCAGTGACATATATCTGATTGGTATCTGAATCTATTGCAACTCCATTCGGATACCATAGTTCTCCTTGGCCTTGGCCATGCCTGCAACATTCGGTCAGGTGATCGAATAAATAGTTAACTTCTCTCTCTGGAGGGTCTACGGCTCGTGAAATGGCGGGAAATCGAACTGCCATTATGATACTATAAGTATAACTGATATATTGCTAGTAAGAAAGGAGAGTGGTTAGTTGGATAAATGCTAGAGTATGTGTGTTGTCTCTATTTATAGAAGAGTATATCGATGCTTGTTCTATTGTCATTAATCAATAGATGATATTCCAATCGAATATATAATAAGATTACGTGAAGTCCCTTTGATATACAGAATCACTTCCAATATTTTACTACCACATGCAACATCCTATGAAGATGTAGTTTTAGAAAAGTAATCTCGAATTTATTTGTGTATTCAAATATTTACCCAGGCATATAAAGGAATTTCGCTCACTCTTTCTTCCCCATTAAGTTCTGGTGCGAAGGAGCTGGAAAGAATGGCACATAACCAGAACTACAAACTTCATTCCTATCTGGAGTCGCGTTGCTAGGAAGCACCTGATGGAATGTGATAAGGAAGGAGAGTATATTGTGTCTGGAAGTATCGGTATTATGCGCCATTGTGTGGGACATAGGGTACTTAATAGAGAGGACATCACCCTCTGCATTCCTCTACAATTCCATGGCAACCCCACGGTGAGGAAGGAGTGGAGAATCTGGGTGCATGGGACTAATTTTAGAAATGATTGGGAAGATGTTAATTAAAGACACATTGTGCCACATACGAGTGTCTAAGAAGAGATAGAATTCCCCAAATGTGTCCCAATACTAGTGTCCTAGTGGCAGATGAAAGTAGTTTATAAGGAAATATAAGTCTAATTAGCCTATAAATAAAAAAGTTTTTGCACCCATCTTTTAAGAATGTCAAGTGCAATCACTCATCAGAAATTCGGAATTTGTGTGATGATATATTTTATACTTTTATCCTTAACTATAGTATTATTTCTGTAAATTTAATACTTATAATCATCACGAATGATCGTTACGAGCTTTTTTCAAAGGATTGCGAAGTAATAATCCGAAAGAGGTGATTATTCGAGTGAAACAGTTATTTTTCCCTAAACTCCTATAGGGCGCAAATTTTCTAGGTAGTAGAGTATGTTTAATTAATTATAGTTGTAATATAACATAATAGGTAATAACTAACACCTAGTAACTAGAATATATTTGCAGACTGCAGTAACTATTTCTAGACACAACAACTAATTTTAGATCGTTAGTGAGAGCTAGGCCTTGTGGGCGATCAAACGTTCCTGCTTGATGACCTTCTTCTCCAACAGTGTGGAGGAGTGTCCCTTCTTTTGAAAAGATTTTGATCTGATTATCGAAACAATCGCAGAGGAGTATATTACTATCAGCATCCACACAAAAGAATGAAGAATCAATGACTTGCATTCCAATACTAAGACCCCGTGTAATTAGGGATCTTATTAGGTCTCCTGTATGAGAAAAAACTTTAACGCAGGGAGAAATTTGGCAGAGAACGATCATTTCGTCTGGTGTCAGTTTGACGTCAATGGGTAGTTCCATGGAGTGGTGTGAGATATTTCGCTGGTAGTGGAGCTCGCTATCGAATATTTGGACTCGATTGTTTTTGCAATCAGTAGCAAAGACATATCCATTGGTAGAGACTGCAAGTTGTCTAGGCTCATTGAACTGTCCAATACCAGACCCTTTGTAACCCAGCCTGGCAACGAGAGGGAAGTCTGCTTCAACTTTGAAATGCAATATGCAGTGATCTTCTGTGTCTGTCACATACACATTGTCTTCATGGATCGCTATACCCCATGGTTCTTTCATGTCTGGATGTGAGAACATGTTTATAAACTCTCCTGTTTCTGAGAATATTGACACACGTGCGATGTTGAGTGAATTCACTTCTTTGAAATAGATTCCTTCTACCACATAAATTTGGTTGGAATTGGAGTCTATTGCGATAGTATGTGGATACCAGAGTTCTCCTCGATCTAGTCCATACTTGACACAAGCGATCAGGTGATCGAAGGAATAGTTTATGTGTGTCTCTGAGGGATCTACGGCTTGTGGAAAGTCGGAATATCGAACTGCCATTCTGATACTATAAATATAGCTCAATCTATTGCTAGTAAGAAAGGAGAGTGGATAGTATGATTAATGCTAGAGATTAGGTCTCGTGTCTATTTATAGGAGAGCATATTAACTCATGTTCTAATACGGTAGTCAAAGTTTAATACTCTAATTGGACTATTATTCTTTCATAAAAAGTGCTGTCTCCTTGATGCATTGTCCTGATGCTTCTTTTATAATATACATAAGCCAACTAAGGATATTGAAACTAACGGGTGGTTCTTAGAAACACGTAATTCTATTATTACTCGACTATTTTTAATAGCTATCAAAATAACTTAAAAGTTTGCAATAGGCATATATAACATGTCTTTTCCACCTGACTCCAAAGGAAGTGCAGTCTTAGAGCACCATCTTGAGGTACCTACCGTTTCCTTTCAGACTTTCTGAATCTCAGTGTAAAACTGCATCACGTGTTATGAAGAATTGCACGTTGCTAGAGAACACCTGATGAAATGTGGCCGTGAAACACAGTGGATTATGTCTGGAAGTGTTGGTACTATGTACCATTATAGGGAGATAGACTAGCCAAGAAAGATAATCACCCTTGCCTTCCACTGCAACTGAATAGCAACGCCAATGCGAGGAAGGAATGGAGAATCTGGACTGATCATAAAAGTATTGCGCAAGGTATTAAAAACACATTGAGCCAGATATGTGTGTTCAAATAGGGATTGAATTCGCCATATATTCTCAATGATTAGTGTCCCAGTGAAACAGTAAATTAATAATAAACAATAATGTTTAATTTTGATATACTTGTAGTACACTAATAAAGGTAAGACCTAGTCATTAGAATATGTTTGTAGACTGTAGTTCTCAATCCAAGAGACATTAACCATATTTCGATTGTTAATTAGAGCTGTTCGCTGTGGATGATAGAACACTTATATTATGACCTTTTATAACATACTAGCAGAACTGACAATTAGTTATAAGAAAGTATTTTCAGACATCTCCAATCCTGACACACAACGATTAAATTTTGATTATTAGTGAGTGCTATTCCATTTGGATTAACAAACATTGCTACTTCACCATAATATCCACCCAAAGTGTAGAGGAGTGCTCCTTCTTTTGAAAATATTTTGATTTCATGATTCAAATACTCACTGATAAGTAAATTTAGGTTGATATCCAGACAAAGGAATGAAGAACTATCGACTTGTATTCCGAATCCTTGTGTAATTAGAGATCTTATTAGGTCTCCGGTATAAGAAAAAACTTTAACGCGAGGAGATGTTTGGCAGAGAATGTACACTTCATCTTGTGTCAATTTAACGTCAGAGAGGTGTGTCAAGGAGTGGTGTGATATGTGTCGCTGGTAGTGGAGGCCATTATCCAAAATTTGGACTCGATTGTTGCCACGATCAATAACGAAGACATCTCCGTTGTTTGAGACAGCAAGTTGTCTAGGCTCATGGAACTGTCCAATACCAGACCCTCTGCTCCCTAGCTTAGTAACTAGATGGAAGTCTGCTTCAACTTTGAAATGCAATATGCAGTGATCTTCTGTGTCTGTTACATACACATTGTCTTCATGGATCGCTATACCCCATGGTTCTTTCATGTCTGGATGTGAGAACATGTTTAGAAACTCTCCCGTTTCTGAGAATATTGACACACGTGCGATGGTGACTGAATCTAGTTCTTTAAAATAAATTCCTTCTGCGACATAAATTCGTTTGGAATTGGGGTCTATTGCGATGGCATGAGGACAACAGAGTTCTCCTGGACCTCGTCCAGATTTGACACAAGCGATCAGGTGATCAAAGAAATAGTAATGTGTCTCTGAGGGATCTACGGTTTGTGGAATGTCAGGATATCGAGCTGCCATTCTGAAACTAAATATAACCCAATCTATTGCTAGTAAGAAAAGAGAGTGGATAGTATGATTAATGCTAGAGATTGTGTCTTGTGCCTATTTATAGGAGAGCATATCAACTCATGTTCTAATACTGGCAGTCAATTTTTAATACTCTAATTGGACTGTTATACGATTACACTAAGTGCAGTCTATTTGATATACAGTTTTATCCTATAGCTTTCTCTTACTTTAGATGTGTACTTTATTTGAAATATAGATTGTTGGATAAAGGCTAGAGATTTTTTGTGCCTATTTAAAGTAGAAAATATATTCATGTCTTACTAGTATCATTAATCAATTTTTGAATACTCTAATGAATATTTTAAAATCTCCTAATAAGTGCTATCAATTTGGCACATTCTCTTTCACCTTTCTTGAGCATAAATATGATACATAATTTACTATGTCTGTTATTACACAATGTACATAGGCTAACTAAGAGTAAAGATAGATACAAATATAATATTATCTTAGTGATACCATCAACCTGAGATTAGAGATAAGGAATACATAATTTATTCTGAGATCAAAATATGTGCTGTCTCTCTGGGACTACCCTGCATAGGTGTGATATTTGTTAGATGATATACATAGGCTAGTTAAGTAAAAATTTGACTGCCGTAGTAACTGATAAGGAGATTACTGCAAGAATCCAGACAAAAATACCGAGGGTAGCTACCGAGGTTTCCAGTCGCAAGATGTGTAATTAGAGATCGTATCAGCTGTCCAGAATATGAGAAGATTAAAACACTAGGAGATGTTTGGCAGAGAACAAACACTTCGTCTGGTATCACTTTAACGTCGCAAGGATATCTCATGGAATGGTGTGAGATGTGGCGCTGGTAGCGGAGATTTCCATCCAGGATTTTGATTCGATGGTTTTCACGATCAGTGACCAATAGAAATCCGTCGGTAGAGACAGTGAGCTGTCTGGGATCATTGAATTGTTTATTTCTTGACCCTCTGCCCCCTAGCCAAGCCACGAGACGGAACTGTCTTTTTATTTTGAAATGGAATACCATATGCTTTTCTCTGTCAGTCACATACACGTTACCTCTGTGGATCGCTATACCGTATGCACACTTCATGAGTTTGTGTGAAAAGGATTTTTGGAACACTCCTGTCTCAGAGAAGATTGACACACGTGTTAAATTGCGGTAATAAACTATCCCGGGAAAATATCCTTCTGCGACATATATTTGATTGGTATCTGAATCTATTGCTACTCCATTAGGATGCCAGAGTTCTCCTAGGTTCTGGCCAAACAAGCAACAATTGGTCAGGTGATCGAATAAATAGTTAACTTCTCTCTCTGGAGGGTCTAAGGCTCGTGAAATTGTGGGAAATAGAACTGCCATTCTATACTATAAGTATAACTGATCTATTGCTAGTAAGAAAGGAGAGTGGTTAGTTGGATAAATGCTCGAATATGTGTATTGTCTCTATTTATAGGAGAGAATCGAGGCTTATTCAATTATCAATAATCAATCAGTTGATATTCCAATCGAGTGTATAATAAGATTACGTGAAGCCCCTTTACAGAATCACTTCTAACATGTTATTAACCCATGCAATCACCCTTTTACGATGTAGTTTTAGAAAAGTAATCTCGAATCATAGCCTCTGTATATAAGGCCTCTCAGTAACTTTCGGTTTTGGGACTAGGGATGCGGTAGAAGATGGTTGAACAAATACATGAGCTGCCTTAAATCATTAACAACGCACAATAAGTCGGAATGCAATACCAGCATATATAAATATGGTGTCAAAGTACCCATATCTGGTGTTAAAATTTAGATCAGTTACCATATAGTTGCGTATTAGGTTATATTGGGGACAAATTTGTTCATTTCAGACGTTATTTAAGGGCGCTTGTAAGTATTTTATCAAAATGCATTTTAAAAGTATATTATACAAAGTTAGTTTCATTACAAGCTTTCTCCGATGGAGGAGTCCGCGGAAATTCCAACCACAGTGTCATATTTCCCCAGATTTTCACCAATTATTCACAATCATCATCAGATTCACCAATTTCAACAGAGAAAATCACCAATTTGTACTCACTTTTATAAATCTAAAACTAATTTGTTAATAAAAGAGTGTATTTACAAGCTAGCGCTTGACTTGAGAGCTCGATTAAATCTAACTGTTAGTAGAGACGTTTTGAGGAAACGCTAAATATAACTATAAATCTATTCCGAACTGTTTATGTAGCACACTTAACGGAATTATTCACTAGAATATATTTGCATACGGTAGTTATTATGCTCACAAACAAATACTAATTTTGAACTGTTAGTAAGAACTATTCCACTTGGATTTTTAAACAACCGAACTTGATTCTGTTCCCAAACTTCTCCCAAAGTGTGGAGGAGTGTTCCTTCTTTTGAGAATATTTGGATCTGATGACTGCGGGAATCACTGACAAACAAATTACTGTTTGCATCCAGACAAAAGTACCAAGGGTAGAAATCGTAGATTGAAGTCGAATGATGCGTGATTAGGGATTGCATTAGCTTTCCGGAATATGAAAATATTTTAACACTAGGAGATGTTTGGCAGAGAACAAACACTTCGTCTTGTGTCACTTTAACGTCACAAGGACGTATCATGGAGTGGTGTGAGATGTGGCGGTGGTAGTGGAGATTGCCATTCAGGATTTTGATTCGATCGTTTTCAAAATCAGTGACCCAAATAAATCCATCGGTAGAGACAGCGAGCTGTCTGGGATGATTAAATTGTCTATTACCTGACCCTCTGCCCCCTAGCCAAGCCACGAGACGGAACTGTCTTTTTATTTTGAAATGGAATACCATATGCTTTCCACTGTCCGTCACATACACGTTACCTCTGTGGATGGCTATACCGTATGCATACTTCATGTTTTTGTGTGAAAAGGATTTTAGGAACACTCCTGTCTCTGAGAAGATGAAATGATTTCCTTGAAATGATTTCCCTCGCATATATAATATCCTTCAGCGACATATATCTGATTAGAATCTGAATCTATTGCAACTCCATTAGGATGCCAGAGTTTCCCTGGGCACCGACCAACCTCGCAGCAATGCGTTAGGTGATCGAATAAATAGTTAACGTCTCTCCCTGGAGGGTCTACTGCTCGTGAAATGGTAGGAAATCGAACTGCCATTTTGATACTATTGCTAGTAAGAAAGGAGAATGGTTATTTGGATAAATACTAGAGTATGTGTATTCTTTCTATTTATAGGAGAGCATATCAAGTGCTTAATAAGATTACGCGTAATCTGATATACAGAATCATTTATAATGTATAATATTTATTACCCCATGCAATCACCCTTTTAATAGTTATTGTTTGGAAAGTAATCTCGAATCTATCTGTTGTGTATTCAAACAATTTACCTAAGGGATATAAAGGAATTTTGACTTTCCTTTTTTTCCCCATTACATCCTAATAATTTAAATTCATACAGGTGCGAAAGAGCTAGAAAGATTGGCACATAATCAGAACTGGAAACTGAATTCCTACCTGGAGTTACGTTGCTAGGAAGCACCTGATGGAGGGAAGGAGAGTGGAGATAGGGTACTTAATCAAAGACACATTTTGCCAATTGAGTGACAAGTAGAGAGTGAATTCTCAAATGTGTTCTAATACTAGTGTCCTGGTGGCAAACCAAAGTGGTTTATAAGAAAACATAAGTTTAATTACCAATGATACAACATACTAACAGAACTAACAATTAGTCATAAGAAAAAATCTGCAAAGAGTAGTTCCTATTCTGAGATACAATAATCAATTTTTGATTATTACTGAGCGTTATTCCTTTTGGATAAACAAACATTCCTACTTCATGACCATAGTTACCCAATGTGTGGAGGAGGGCTCCTTCATTTGAAAATATTTTGATTTGATGTTCAAGATGATCACAGAGAAGTAAATTACTATTCGCATCCAGACAAAAGAATGGAGTGTCGACGTGCATTCTGTAACTAGGGGCTGTAACTAGGGATCGTATCAGATCTCCGGTGAAAGAAAAAACTTTAACGTGAGGAGAGGTTTTGGAGAGAATGTAAACTTCGTCTTGTGCCAATTTAACGTCAATGGGTAGCTTCATGGAGTGGTGAGAGATGTGTCGCTGGTAGTGGAGGTCGCTATCCAAAATTTGGAGTCGATCGTTGTTGCGATCAGTGACGAAGAGATCTCCGTTGGTCGATACAGTCAGTTGGCAAGGCTGATCAAACTCTCCATTACCAGATCCTTTGCCCCCTTGCCTAACGATAAGACGGAAGTTTCCACCTTTAGACACTTCCACCTTGAAATGGAATACAGAGTGTGCTTCCATATCAGTAATATATACATTGTCTCTATGGACCGCTATACCCCATGGATACTTCATGTCTGGATGTGAGAACGTGTTTAGGAACTCTCCTGTCTCTGAGAAGATCGACACACGTGCGATGTTGCCTGTATATCCTTCTGCAATATATATTTGGTCGGTATTGGTGTCTATTGCGACACCATGAGCAAACCAGAGTTCTCCTGGGGCATGTCCATACTTGACACAAGCGATTAAACGATCGAAGGAATAATCAATGTGTGTTTTTTCGGGATCTACGCCTTTTGGAATACCGGGAAATCGAATTGCCATTCTGATGCTATAAATATAGCTCAATCTATTGCTAGTAAGAATGGAGAATGGTTTGTTGGATAAATAAAAAGATTGTCTCGTGCCAGAATTTGTATTTATAGGAGAGCATATTAACTCATGTCTTAGTATCATTAAGTTCTGATGGAATGTCTCACATAGATAATATTTGAGTCATTACTTTTTATTAATCAAGTTAATAAGTGATCATTGGATAACGCTTGAATAGGATTAAATCAAGGAATCTACTAGGCTTACTCTAATAATCATCTAATTGCAATATTCTATTTCTAAAATAGACAAGCTAAGACATTTAATGGTTAAAAACCACTTTTTAAAGTGGATTGTATCACAAAGAATGACACTCTATGGATGTAATTGGGATGTCAGTGCATTTCAGAATATTCGCTGTGGCATATTCAAAATCAGTTTGAGAGCGCAAGCGCTCTCCGAGTGAGGTGTCAGCTGGAATCCTGACCCGAGTATAAGATGTTCCCCTTGATTCTCACCAATTATTATCTTGCTTTTATAAAGCAAAAGCTTATATTTATTTTATTGGTAAAAAGGGTATTCGCAGTTAGCTCTTAATAGCTCGATTGAATCTTCTTTTAGTAGAGACATCTTAAATAAGGAACTATAAAATCCATTTGAATTGTTCATGCAATACACTAACATAACAAACGCCTAATCACTAGAATATATTTGCAGACTGGAGTTAATATGCGTAGACACATATATTAGTTTTTGATTGTTAGTGAGAGTTATTCCTCTTGGATATTTAATCAACCCAACTTGATCCCCTGCTTCCTCTAAAGTGTGGAGGAGTGTTCCTTCTTTTGATAATATTTTGATTTTATGGCAGCCGTGATCACAGTGAAGGATATTACTGCAAGAATCCAGACAAAAGTACTGAGGGTATAAACTTAGGTTTATTTGGTGATGTGTAATCAAGGATCGAATAAGCTTTCCGGAATATGAAAATATTTTAACACTAGGAGATGTTTGGCAGAGAACAAACACTTCGTCTGGTGTCAGCTTAACGTCACAAGGACGTATCATGGAGTGGTGTGAGATGTGGCGCTGGTAGTGGAGATTGCCATTCAGGATTTTGATTCGATTGTTTCCAAAATCAGTGACCCAAATAAATCCATCGGTAGAGACAGTGAGCTGTCTAGGATCATTGAATTGTTTATTTCTTGACCCTCTGCCCCCTAGCCAAGCCACGAGACGGAACTCTCTCTTAATTTCGAAATGGAATACCATATGCTTTATTCTGTCAGTCACATACACGTTGCCTTTATGGATGGCTATACCGTATGCACACTTCATGTTTTTGTGTGAAAAGGCTTTTAGAAACAC
Organism: Aphrocallistes beatrix; assembly: GCA_963281255.1. NCBI lineage: Eukaryota > Metazoa > Porifera > Hexactinellida > Sceptrulophora > Aphrocallistidae > Aphrocallistes > Aphrocallistes beatrix. The sequence continues at coordinate 5,311,225 of OY725492.1, read as the reverse complement.
TCCTGTCTCTGTAAAGATTGACACACGTGGGAAATCGTGGTAATGTGCTCCTTCTGCAATATATATTTGATTGGTATCTGAATCTATTGCTACTCCATTAGGATGCCAGAGTTCTCCCAAGCCCTTTCCAGACTTGCAACAATAGGTCAGGTGATCGAATGAATAGTTAACTTCTCTCTCTGGAAGGTCTACGGCTCGTGAAATTGTGGGAAATCGAACTGCCATTCTGATACTATAAATATCACTAATCTATTACTTGTAAGAAAGGAGAGTGGTTAGTTAAATAACTGCTAGAGATTGTGTCTCGTGCCTATTTATAGGAGAACATATTCGTATCAATTCATATCACTAATCAATTGATTGATACTCTAGTTGGTTAAAATAATATGGTTATAATAAGTGCAGTCCATTTGATACAGAGACATGCATTAGATGTAATTCAGAGTGCACCACGAGGCACATAAATCGATGCATCAGATTTGTCATGTGTTATGACCTCTTGACTCAGCAACACAGTCACCCATGAGAATATGACCTGAACCTTTAATGCCAACAACATGTACCCAGGAACCGTGCAGGGTGGTGTTAGAAAAATGAATTGATAAATAACAAACATACTTTACTTGTAAGTGTTCTGTTAAACTGCCTAGGTCGCTGAATCCCAAGATAGGTCACTGGGTCAGGGATCACGCATGAGTTGGGTCAGAATGGGTCTTGGGTCACATTATATGATCGTTGCTATATACAAACCACTTTTGAACAGATCGCGCACTATACTAATCTACATACAGTGACACTTTATTGCTATTGAGTGGAGAATTGGTCGTTAGACAAGAACCCAATAAAGCAAATCATGGAATCATGGGAAGATCACCACGAAACTAGCACACAGGAAAGCTCCGCCCTGTGGATTTCTTTTATCAGCACTCAATAGTGCACAGATAAACTACAGGGCGGGACAACTGGAAGCCTGGGAAACCTGGGCAGCTACACGATCCCTGTAAAAGATGCCACTCCTAGAAATCTTTGCAACTCTTTCTTTCCCTTTGGAATTGGATCTCATCAACCAGGCATGGGGTGTACTGTAACTGACTTCAGATAGTACAAGTCAATGAACTCAATTGAATGAAAACAAATAGCATTTCTCCCTCGGTAGTTGGACGTTAGACTTTTTAAAACTTAGAAAGGTTGATTCTAGGTCTACGAGGTGCTGACCGAATGTGTGAGAACGAATGTCATCTATATACGACTCTGCGTGATAAACTTTTCAGAGTGTTAGACACAATAACTAATTTGAGATTGTTAGGAAGAGCTATTCCTTCTGAGGATAAAACTCCCACTCCTTGACCTAGGTGCCCCAAAGTGTGCGGAATTTTCCTTCTTTTGAAAATATTTTGATTTGATGATAATCTATACATTTTAAGTAAACTTTACATCATCCTCGCATTCCTCTTCAACTCCATAGCAAAGTATCTTCGTGGAAGGAATGTAAACCTGGTTGCATGATAACAATCATAGAAAGGATTTCGCAAGGTGTTAAAGACATATTAAACCACATGGGTTTGTCGAATTTTGGATTGAATTTGACTAGTCTATCAGGGACAAAGTCAATTAGTTTATAAGAAAACATATGTTTAATTAATTATGATACAACACACTAACAGTACTAAGGCCTAGTAACTAGAAAATATTTGTAGACAGTAGTTTGTATTAATAGATACAATTACCAATTTTTGATTGTTAATAAGAGCAATTCCTCGTGGGTAATGAAACAATTCAATTTCATTGCCATCTTTTCCTAAAGTGTGGAGGAGTGTTCCTCTTTTAGAGAAAATTTTGATCTGATGACTCAAAGAATTGCAGATGATTAAATTGTCATCAGCATCCATACAAAAGAATGAAGTACTGACAACATGTATTCCGATATCACCACGTGTAATTAGGGATCGTTTTAGTTCTCCGGGGTAGGAAAACACTTTAATACAAGGAGAGGATTCGCAGAGAACAAATACTTCTTCTGTTGTCAGTTTAACGTCAATGGGTCCTTTCATGGAGAGGTGTGAGATGTGTTGCAGGAAGCGCAGCATGCTATCCAGGATTTTGAGTCGATTGTTCTTGTAATCAGAGACGAAGAGATTTCTGTTGCGAGAGACAGCAAGTTGTCTAGGATCATTAAACTGTCGAATACCAGACCCTAAGTTCCCTATCCTAGCCACGAGAGGGAAGTCTGCTTCCATCTTGAAATGGAATACGGAATGCTCTACTGTGTCTGTCACATACACATTGTCTCTGTGGATCACTATACCCCATGGGCACCTCATGTGTGGATGTGAGAACGTTTTTAAGAACTCTCCCGTCGCTAAGAAGATGGTTATCCGTTCGATGTATCTGTCTGTGATATAAATTTGATTGTTATTCGAATCAATTGCGACCGCATGAGGCCGGATGAATTCTCCTGGGGCCCGTCCTTGTTTAGCACAAGCAGTCAGGTGATCGAAGCAATAATTCATGTGTGTTTCTAGAGGGCCTACGGCTCGTGAAATGGATGGAAATCGAGCTGCCATTCTGATACTATAAATAATACTAATCTATTGATAGTACGAAGGAGAGTGGTTAGTTAAATAACTGCTAGAGATTGTGTCGCGTGCCTATTTATAGGAGAACATATTCATATCAATTCATATCACTAATCAATTGATTGATACTCTAGTTGGTTAAAATACTATGGTTATAATAAGTGCAGTCCATTTGATACAGAGACATGCATTAGATGTAATTCAGAGTGCACCACGAGGCACATAAATCGATGCATTAGATTTGTCATGTGTTATGACCTCTTGACTCAGCAACACAGTCACCCATGAGAATATGACCTGAACCTTTAATGCCAACAACATGTACCCAGGAACTGTGCAGGGTGGTGTTAGGAAAATGAATTGATAAATAACAAACATACTTTACTTGTAAGTGTTCTGTTAAACTGCCTAGGTCGCTGAATCCCAAGATAGGTCACTGGGACAGGGATCACGCATGAGTTGGGTCAGAATGGGTCTTGGGTCACATTAGGTGATCGTTGCTATATACAAACCACTTTTGTACAGATCGCGCACTATACTAATGTACATACAGTGACACCTTATTGCTATAGAGTGGAGATTGGTCGTTAGACAAGAACCCAATAAAACAAATCAAGGAATCATGGGAAGATCACCACGAAACTAGCACACAGGGAAGCTCCGCCCTGTGGATTTCTTTTATCAGCACTCAATAGTGCATAGAGAAACTACAGGGCGGGACAACTGGAAACCTGGGCAGCTACATGACCCTGTAAAATATTCCATTCCTAGAAATCTTTGCAACTCTTTCCTTTCTTTCGGAATTGGAGCATTGCAGATCTCATCAACCAGACATGAAGTGGACTCTAACTGCCTTCAGATATTACATGGCAATAAACTCTATTGAATGAAAACAGATAGCATTTCTCCATCCGCATTTGGACGTTAGACTTTTCTAAATTTAGAAATGTTGATTCTAGGTCTACGAGGTGCTGACCGAATGTGTGAGAACGAATGTCATCTTTATACGGCTCTGCATGATCAACTTTTCCAGAGTGTTGCCGCATGAGTCACTGGTAATGGACATCCCAAATACTTCAAAATAAACCCTTGTCTCTCTCAGCTGTTCTAGAGCTAATCTCATGGACTGATCATCCACTCAAAAGGCCTCACTTTCCGTTCCTGACATTCGTGCCTGTTTATTTTAGTCTCTAATGAAACAAAATTTCGTGGACGCAAACCAGGGACGTTCCGGCGACGAAATTTCCGATAACCCAATAACAAAACTAACATTTATTCAAAGATATAATATATTTGCAGACTATAGTTCCTATTCCTAGACACAACAATTAATTTTACATTGTTTGAAAGAGCTATTCCCTGTGGAAGATAAAACATTCCCACTCCATGATCTCGTTTCCCAAAAGTGTCGAGGAGTGTTCCTTCTTTTGAGAATAGCTTTATTTGATGACCCAACCAATCACTGAGAAGTAAATTACTGTTAGCATCGAGACAAAAGAACCACGACTCTCTAAGCTGCATTCCAATATCACCACGTGTAACTAGGGATCGTATTAAGTCTCCGGTATAAGAAAGAACTTTAACGCAGGGAGAGCATTGGCAGAGAACAAACACTTCGTCTGGTGTCAGTTTAACGTCAATGGGTAGCTTCATGGAGAGGTGTGTGATGTGTCGCTGGTAGTGGAGCTCACTATCCAAGATTTGGACTCGATTGTTAATGCGATCAGTAACGAAGATATCTCCGTGGGTGGAGACAGCAAGTTGTCTAGGATCATTGAACTGTCCAATATCAGATCCAAAGCTCCCTAGCCTATTAAAGAGAGGGAAGTCTGCTCCTATTTTGAAATGGAATACGGAGTGTGCTCTTGAGTCTGTTACATACACATTGTCTCTATGGATCGCTATACCCCATGGATACTCCATGCGTGGATGTGAGAATGTGTTAATGAACTCTCCCGTTTCTGAGAATATCGACACACGTGCGATGTTTTCTGGAGATATTTCATGGAAATAAATTCCTTCTGCGACAAAGATTTGGTTGGTATCGGAATCTATTGCTATACCGTGAGCATACCAGAGTTCTCCAGGGGCCAGTCCTTCGTTGACATAAGCGATCAGATGATCGAAGAAATAGTTACGAAGTGTTTTTTCTACTGGGTCGGGAAATCGATCTGCCATTCTGATACTACAAATATACGTAGTTCAATCTATTGCGAAGAAGATTGGAGAGTGGTTAGTTGGATAATGCTAGAGATTGTGTTTCGTTTCTATTTATAGGAGAGCATATCAATTCAATATAATTAACCAATTGATTGATACTCTACTTAGATTTTCTCAAGTTCAACTGCAGTTTATTTGATAAATTGTTATGAATAAGTTTTGACCTTAACTAAATGCTTTTATTTAGTTAGCAATAATTTTTGATCGTTTGAGACTATTCTGTTAACATTTTAAATTAAAGAAAGGAAATATCTAGTTTATTGTCTAATCTTAGAAACCTGATAGTTCTGATGGAATGTCACATGCTGGGATGAAAGAGCAGCATTGCTTTCTCTAAAATAAATTAACTAAGAATATTAGCAAAAATTCATTGTGCTACAATCCTGTGCTCAAGCAGAGTGAATTTTCGAAATTGCACAATAAAGAGTGTACCAGGTGACAAATTGAAGTTGTGAAAAAGAAAAATTATGTTTATTTAATTAGTATAATATACTAATAACACAACAAACTCCTAATCAAAATAAAATATTTGCAGACTGTACTGCTGATGCATAGACACAATAACTAATTTTAGATTGTTGGTAAGAGCTATTCCTTCTAGATGATAAAACTTTTCCACTCCTTGACCTAGGGGCCCCAAAGTGTGGAGGAATTTTCCTTCTTTTGAAAAGATTTTGATTTGATGACAGAAACAATCACAGAAGATTAAATTCCCATCAGTGTCCAGACAAACACACAGTTCTAAATTAATATTCAAGCATTTTTATTGTGTCTTATGACTAGATTTCCAGTGGAACAGTTTATTAGTGAAAATGAAAACATATGTTTAATTATTAATGATATGAAAGACAAACAGAACTAACAGCTAGAACTGGAATATATTTGCAGACTGTAGCGTCTGTGCCTAGACACAACAACTAATTTTAGATTGTTAATGAGAGATATTCCTTGTAGATGACGGAACATTCCCGCTTCAAAACCATATTTCCCTAAAGTTTGGATAAGTATCCCTTCTTTTGAAAATATTTTGATTTGATAATCGCAATTATCACAGAGGAGTAAATTCCCATCAGTGTCCAGACAAAATAATGAAGGATTAATAACCTGCACTACAATACTACCAAATGTAATTAGAGACCGCATTAGGCTTCCGGTATAAGAAAAAACTTTCACACAAGGAGAGCATTGACAGAGAACAAACACTTCGTCTGGTGTCAGTTTAACGTCAATGGGTAGCTTCATGGAGTGGTGTGAGATGTGTCGCTGGTAGTGGAGCTCACTATCCAAGATTTGGACTCGATTGTTGTTGCGATCTGTAACAAAGACATCTCCATTGGTAGAGACAGCGAGTTGTCTAGGATCATTAAAAAGCCCAATACCAGATCCTCTGCCCCCTAGCGTGGCAACTCGACGGAATCCTGCCTCCACCTTGAAATGGAATAAGGAGTGGTCTCGTATGTCCGTTACATACACATTGTCCTCATGGATCGCTTACCGTATGGCACCTTCATGCGAGGATGTGAGAACGTGTTCAGGAACTCTCCTGTCTCTGAGAAGATAGACACACGAGCGAAGTTGGCTACACATCTTTTCATTATATAAAATCCTTCTGTGACATAAATTTGGTTGTTATGAGAGTCTACCGCGACGCCATGTGGATAAAAGAGTTCTCCTTGGGCATGTCCTTCCCAAACACAAGCGGTAAGGTATTCGAAAGAATAATCAATCCGTGTCTCTGCGGTGGAGACGGTTTGTGGAATGTCAGGAAATCGATCCGCCATTCTGAATCTATAAATATAGTTCAATCTATTGGTTGTGAGAAAGGAGAGTGGATAGTTGGATAATGAAAAATATTGTCTCGTGTCTATTTATATGAGAGCATATCAATCCATGTCTTTATCAGAGTGGACCATGAGTTAGTGGGTCATGGATCATGGGCAACATGGGTCATATATGCTACCTGGCCAAAGGTATTGGAACACCACAATCATCAGCATCATAAATAGACTAAACAGGTTTATCAATTGAGCCAATCCATTCAAACTATGACAGCTACTGTAGTATAACAAAATGAATTTGATATCAAATATGCCAATGCTCTCGTAATTTGGATGAACTATCCTCCATGGATAGATAGAACCATTGTTGTAAATATTTATGATGCAAACTATTGTGGTGTTTCAATACTTTTGGTAAGGCAGTGTAAATCGATGGGTTAGATGGGTAAATCATGATTGGTGCGTGTTTATTTACAAGTATATGACCAAAATTGATCAAAATGATGGTGAGAAGCTGAATTTGTGGAAATCACCTTCTGCATTTCTCTGCAACTCCATAGCAACGCCGCTGCGAGTAAAGAATGGAGTATCTGGTTGCATCATGGTCATTAGAGAAAGGATTGTGAAAGGTTTTAAAAACGCATTGTGCCACATACATGTTCCCAAGTAGATATTGAATTCTCTAAATGTATCTATGACAAGTATCTCAGTGGCTGATTAAAGAGTTTATAAGGAAAGATATTTGTAATTACTTATGAATTTAATATATAACACACTAACAGAACTAACATATAGTCACTAGAAGAATATTTGTAGACAGTAGTTCTTATTCTCAGACACAATTACAAATTTCTGATTCCTAGTGAAAGCTATTCCTTGTGGATGAACAAACATTCCAAGTCCATTACCACTTTTTCCCAATGTGTGGAGGAGTGTTCCTTTTTTTGAGAATATTTTGATCTGATGACTCCAGGAATCGCAGATGAGAAAATTGTCATCAGCATCCATGCAAAAGAAGGAAGGATATAGAACCTGCATTCCAATATCACCATGTGTAACTAGGGATCGTTTTAGGTCTCCGGGATAGGAAAAAACTTTAATGCAAGGAGAGGTTCTGCAGAGAACAAACACTTCGTCTTGTGTCAGCTTAACGTCAATGGGTCCTTTCATGGAGTGGTGTGAGATGTGTTGCAGGAAGTGAAATCTGTTATCCAGGATTTTGAGTCGATCGTTCTTGTAATCAGTAACGAAGAGATTTCTGTAGCGAGAGACAGTAAGTTGTCTAGGCTCATTGAACTGTCGAATACCAGACCCTAAGTTCCCTATCCTAGCCACGAGACGGAAATCTGCTTCCACCTTGAAATGGAATACGGAGTGCTCTACTGTGTCTGTCACATACACATTGTCTCTGTGGATCGCAATACCCCATGGGCACTTCATGTCTGGATGTGAGAACGTTTTTAAGAACTTTCCCCTCACTGAGAAGATGGTTACCCGATTGATGTTTCTGTCTGTGACATAAATTCGATTGTTATCGGAATCAATTGCGACCGCATGAGGTCGGATGAGTTCTCCTGGGGCCCGACCTTGTTTGGCACAAGCAGTCAGGTGATCGAAGGAATATTTCATGTGTGTCTCTGGATTGTCTACGATTCGTGAAATGACGGGAAATTTAACTGCCATTCTGATGCTATAAAGATAACTAATATATTGATATTAAGAAGTAGAGTGCTTAGTTGGATAAATGCTAGAGATAGTGTCTCTATTTATAGGAGAGCATACTAATTCATGTCTTAATATCATTAATCTATAGACTGATACTCTAATTGGAATATGACTAGTCTCCTTGGTCATATCGATATAGCAAAATACATATGTAGCTTTTGTAAATACATTAATAGCTTCTTATGTATATGAGTAGCTTAGCTATACATTACCTCTTGATTTGTTAGACTAAAAATATTTGGGGAGACAAATATTTAAAAAACAATTTTTCAGGGGAGGCGATTTTAATTTCCTGAAGTCACTACTATTCGAGGTAATACGGTAGCTTAATTAGTCATGATAAAACATAGTAACAGAACTAACTCCTAGTTACTAGAATGTATTAGCACAATAGTTATATTTCTAGACACAATGACTAACTTTAGATTGTTAGCCAGAGCTATTCCTTGTGGATAAGCTAAACTTATTTCCTTCAAGCGTGGAAGAAGTGTTCCTTCTTTATAAAATATCTTTATCTTTAACGACAATCTGAAGAGGATATTCGGTTGCTTTTGCGTTCATAGACGAAGAAATCTCCGTTGGTAGAGACAGCAATTTCTCTAGGCTCATTAAACTGTTCAATACCAGATCCACTGCTCCCTAGCATTGTAACGAGGCGGAAGTGTGTATCCGCTTTGAAATGGAATACAGAGTATTATTATGAATTAACTAGTCCGAACGTACAATGGTTCTTTTTGTGGCTAAATTTGTTAAAAGTGGTCAGGTTGAAACCGGACCAACCGGACCGGTAGCTACTGCCCTGAATACACATCAGTCTAAAATATGCTTTGGCAAACGTTACATTAGAAATTTTTAAAAATTATATATACAAGCCCACTCCGCTTGCTGCGCGGCTTGCAGACATTGGTTGCCCACAGAGTAGCCCTGTGGTCGCTTTAGGGTACCAATAATCAATATCCTGCTCCAACAATTACTCAAATCCTCCAACTCGATTGATCGAGTTGTTTATGTTACGAAAGATGTGTGCTATTGAAAGATGTTGCTTAGAAGCGATTATTCGAGGGAAGCAATTAATAATTTTTGCACTCCCTTAAGGGTAAATATTTGAGATAATACAGTATATTTAAATATTTCTGATATAAATTCAATGTAACAGAAATAATAACTAATATCTAATTACTAGAATATATTTGCAAACCGTAGTTTCTATTACAAGACACAATAACTAATTTTAGATTTCTAGTCAGAGCTATTCCCTGTGAATAAGTAAACATCCCTAGTTCACGTCCATATTTCCCTAAAGTGTGGAGGAGTGTTCCTTCTTTTGAAAATATTTTGACTTGATGATCATTATAGTCACTAAGAAGTATATTCCTATCAGTATCCAGACAAAAGAATGTAGGATAACTAACCTGCATTCCAATACCACCAAGCGTAATTAGAGATCGCATTAAGCGTCCAGTGTAAGAAAAAACCTTGACGCAAGGCGAGTAATAGCAGAGAACGAACACTTCATCTGGTGTCAGCTTAACGTCAATGGGTTGTACCATGGAGTAGTGTGAGATGTGTCGCTTGTAGTGGAGATTGCAATTCAAGATTTGGATTTGCTCACTTTTGAAAAGAATAACGAAGATATCTCCATTGGTAGAGACAGCGAGTTGTCTCGGATCATTGAACTGTCCAATACCAGACCCTTTGCCTCTAAACCTAACAACGAAACGGAATTTTTCCTCCACCCTGAAATGGAATAAGGAGTGATCTTTCATGTCTGTTACATACACGTTGTCTCCATGGATCGCTATACCGTATGGCACCTTCATACAAGGATGTGAGAACGTTTTTAGGAACTCTCCTGTCTCTGAGAAGATTGACACACGAGCGATGTTATCCATGTATCCTTCTCTTAAATATAATCCTTCTGTGACATAAATTTGGTTCCTATTGGAATCTACTGCGACGCCATGAGGATACCAGAGTTGTCCTGAGGCTTTCCCTTGGGTAACACAAGCGATCAGGTGGTCGAACAAATAATCGTTATGTGTCTCTGCTGGGTCTACGGCTCGTGGAATGTCGGGAAATCGATCTGCCATTCTGATACTATAAATATAGTTCAATATATTGCTAGTAAGAAAGGAGAGTGGATAATTGGATAAATGCTAGAGATAGTGTTTCGTGCCTATTTATAGGAGAGCATATCGATTCATGTCCTAACATCGTTAAGTTCAGATGGAATGTCTCGCATATTTGTAATTTGAGAGAGTCCATTCTATTAATTGAAGAATTTAATCATTGGGTTAAGTAGTGATCGTTAGATAAAATGGAATAAGAGACAATGAAGGAATGTAGGCATACACATGATATTCAATATTCAAACACTTCAATTGTGCCCTACGACAGTGTCACATTGGCGGAGTGAAAATGAAACATATGTTTAATTAGTTATGTGAATAACACACAAACAGAACTAACACCTGATCACGAGAATATATTCGTAGACTGTGGTTTTGATCACTAGACACAACAACTAGATTTAGATCGTTAGTGAGAGCTATTCCGCATGGATAAGTGAACATTCCCACTTCAAGCCCTTCTTTTCCCGAAGTGTGGAGGAGGCTCCTTCTTTTGAAATATTTTGATACCATGACCCATAAAATCACTGAGAAATAAAGTGCTATTAGCATCCAGACAGAAGAATGTAGGCACACACACTCGAATTCCAAAAGTACCGCTAATAAATAGAGATCGTATTCTCCTTCGTATGAAAATACATAAACAAAAGGAGAAGTTTAGCAAAGAACAAACACTTCGTCTGGTATCAATTAAATGTTAAGGAGTTCTGTCATGGAGTGGTGTGATATTTGTCTCTGGCATCCGAGCTCACGATCCAGAATTTGGATTCGATTGTTTTGTGATCAGTAACGAAGACATCTCCGTTGGTAGAGACAGCGAGTTGTCTATGCTCATTGAACTGTCCAATACCAGACCCACTGCTCACTAGCTTTGTAACATGCACTACAATGCTGTGTGGCCACTTCATGTGTGCATGTGAGAATATTTTAGGAATCTCCCCGTCTCCGAGAAGATTGACACACGAGCAATGTTGTCTAGAAATATTTCCGTGAGATTGAGTCCATCTACGATATAAATTTGACTTTTATATTTAACTGAATTATAAATCCTCAAATGATTTCCCTTGAAGTATTTGATATTGTATGAAGGAAACACGGGCAGTAGACATTGGATATAGATGTGACAATTTGTTTGGTTTGAGATACACGCCCATTGATGATATTCATTACGTAGTTTATTGGTTAAAGTGATCATTTGGTCAAAATTCACTACCCTGCATTATCAGTGCCAGGGGCGGATACAGGGTTCAGACTCAGGGGGGGCCAAAAGCGAGCGTAGCGAGCGCATGTAATGGGAGTCTGGGGGGGATCAATGTACATCAACTCTTATCAAATCTCAAACGGGATTTGAATTTCCTTCCTGTAACCTGATTACCACTTTGTGCTTTGCGCCAATTCATCACAAGCGTTTGCGAGTATATTTAGGTTTAGTCAACATAGTGATAATGATACAATTTATGGCATTCTAATGAAAAATAGTTATGTACGGATTTTCCAAAACTTCTCGTCCCAAATCTGTATCTCAAATGAGAGTGACAATAGGATATTTTCAATTTGTTCATTGTATTCCTTAAGGGATCAGCTTCCAATTTATATATTGGTTTATTTTAAAAGGACAATTATTGTAGTTCCTTTATTAGGTTTTTATTCATTGGTTTAGGGTAGTGTCGAAAAGTTGGAATCTTCCCATTGAAAATGGCTTAAAACTAAATTTGGAAAATAAAAGTTGTGAAACTGGTAGAATAAGGTCATTAAAAGGTGAAATAATTAAGAACCAATGTGAAAAAGTAATCGGGAGGTGTTCAATAGTATTGCTCGTGTTGAAAAAATATCATGCCACTTTTAGTGGATTTTTTGTCAATTTTCGCCACTCAAAAAGTGGGACAAAAATGGTAATAAACCACTTCAAAACATAGTATTCCCTCAGCCTCAAACTATAATACTTCAGAGAATTCAATCTATATGTTAGTTGATGCGTAGAATTGGATGGCGGGATCAGTTTTTATCTAAATCTGCTCAGAACTGAAATATATCAAAGGGAACCCCAAAGATCACGTTCAAAGGCAGTGCCCTAAACCGATGTACAAAAATCTAATATAGGAACCACAATAATTGTCCTTTTAAAATAAACCAATATATAAATTGCCGATCCCCTAAGGAATACAATGGACAAATTGAAAATATCATATTTTCACTCTCATTTGATATACAGATTTGGGACAAGAACTTTTAGAATGCCCTATGTAGATGCATATGAAATAGTAGCATACTCAAGTTTTCACCTCAATCGAATCTAAATGGAAACTCGAAGCTAATGTTGGAGTATTCGTCTCAAATAAAGGAATAATTGTTACACTTATGGGTTAATCTAAATCAGATCTGATGAAATCATCAAACACGGAATAATTGAATTGAAGAAGTATCTTAGTAGATATCATTGGAATTGAGAAAATAAACTCATATAATTGAGGGCTAAAGTTCACAAATCTGGGGGGATAGGCCCAAATAGCTCCCCCGTAGATCGATTCGTAAAGTTTTCAGGGGGGGCCATGGCCCCCCCGGACCCCTACCTGTATCCTCCCCTGATTATCACTATATCCAATATCAACTGTATTTCTATTAAGCGATAAAATATTTTGTACTTCTAAATCTATTTGTATAAATTTTGAGTGAAACTTCACATTATCCTCAGCATTCCTCTTCAAATCCACAGCAATGTATCTGGGAGGGAAAGGATGTAGAACTGCATGCTAATAATCATAGAAAGGATTACTCAAGGCGATAAATACACATTAAACCACATGGGTGTGTCGAATTTTGGATCGAATTATCCATAAATTGTCTTATGATTAGTGAATCCGGGCAGAGTCAATTGGTTTATAAGAAAACATATGTTTAGTTATGTAAAAATGATATAACACACTAACAGTAGTAAGACCTAGTAACTAGAAAATATTTGGAGATGGTAGTTTGTATTAATAGATACAATTATCAATTTTTGATTGTTAATAAGAGCAATTCCTCGTGGATGAACAAACATTCCAACTCCATTACCATATTTTCCCAATGTGTGGAGGAGTGTTCCTTTTTTTGAGAATATTTTGATCTGATGACTCCAGGAATCGCAGATGAGTAAATTGTCATCAGCATCCATGCAAAAGAATGAAGGATTGGGAACCTGCATTCCAATATCACCACGTGTAACGAGGGATCGTTTTAGGTCTCCTGGGTAAGAAAACACTTCAATGCAAGGAGAGGATTCGCAGAGAATAAAAACTTCGTATTGTGTCAGCTTAACGTCAATGGGTCCTTTCATGGAGAGGTGTGAGATGTGTTGCAGGAAGCGCAGCCTGTTATCCAGGATTTTGAGTCGATCGTTCTTGTAATCAGTAACGAAGAGATTTCTGTAGCGAGAGACAGTAAGTTGTCTAGGATCATTGAACTGTCGAATACCAGACCCTAAGTTCCCTATCCTAGCCACGAGAGGGAAGTCTGTATCAACCTTGAAATGGAATACGGAGTGCTCTACTGTGTCTGTCACATACACATTGTCTCTGTAGATCGCAATACCCCATGGGCACTTCATGTCTGGATGTGAAAACGTTTTTAAGAACTTTCCCGTCTCCGAGAAGATTGCTACCTGAGCGGTATCTAATCCATATAAGGTGTATACTACTTCTGTGACATAAATTTGGCTGTTATTGCAGTCTATGGCTATGCCACTAGGACTCCAGGGTTGTCCTTGCGCTTGTCCTTCCTTAACACAAGCGATCAGGTGATCGAAGCAATAATTAATGTGTGTCTCTGAGGGGTCTACGGCTTGTGGAATGTCGGGAAATCGAGCTGCCATTTCTGATACTACAAAAAATGCTAATTTATTGCTAGTAAGAAAGGAGAGTGGTTAGTTGGATAAATGCTAGAGATTGTGTTCTCGTGTCTATTTATAGGAGAGCATATCAATTCCATATCAACCTTGGAGGAGAAATATACAACTTCATTGTGTAATTATAGAAACCAGATAGTTCAGATGGAATGTTCTACAGAGGGGCGGGGAATTTGCGTTGACTTTAATAAAGCTTATAGCATAATTACAACACAATTAAAACATTTCATTGTAACCATTGGATACTTTAAATTTTCACCTTTCTTTTATCTTTGAAATGATCCAATTAACGGCTGCCCTATACGAGTGAAAAGTGTGAAAGAGTGCTCCTTCTTTTAAAAATATTTTGATTCCATGATCCATAAAATCACTGGGAAGTAAAGTGCTATTAGTATCCAGAAGGAAATGTCTCTTGGATCCGAGTTTTTGTGGTCAGCAACGAAGACATTTCTATTGGTAGAGACAGCGAGTTGTCTATGCACATTGAACTGTCCAATACCAGACCCTCTGCTCCCTAACCTAGTAGCGAAAGGGTAGTCTGCTTCCACCTTGAAATGGAATACGGAGTGTTCTACCGTGTCTGTCACTTACACACTGTCTCTATGGATCGCTATACCGTGTGGATACTTCATGTGTGGGTGTGAGAATGTGTTTAGGAACTCTCCCGTGTCTGAGAAGATTGACACACGTGCGATATTGTTTAGATTTCCTACCGTTAAATATCCATCTGTGACGTAAATTTGGTTGGAGTCTATTGCGACAGCATGAGGAAACCAAAGTTTTCCTGGGTCTTGTCTATGCTTGACACAAGGGATCAAACGATCGAAGGAATAGTCAATGTGTGTGTCTCTCCAGGATCTACGGGTTGTTGAACGTCGGGAAATCGAACCGCCATTAAGATACTATAAATATAGCTCAATCTATTGCTAGTAAGAAAGGAGAGTGGTTAGTTGGATAAATTCCACAGAGATTGTTCCTCGTGTCTATTTATAGGAGAGCATATCGATTCATGTCATTAATCAATTGATTGATTCTCGAACTCATAGGCGTAATCAATGGGCCTGCAGAGCCTGCCCGTAGGCCCACTAAATATCCTGCAGGCCCAAAAATGTTCCTGCAGCGCCTGTTAAGACGGACCGTAGCCCCTAGCAGGCCCTTGTCGGCGCCACTGGCTACGCCTCTACAGTCGAACTCTCTTTGATACAGAGTCTAGCTTGTATTCTTGCTTTCTTTCCCTATGCAATATATTGGATATAGATGTGACAATTTGTTTGGTTTGAAATGCGCTCCCATTGATGATATTCATTACGTAGTTTATTGGTTATACTAGTGATCATTTGGTAAATCAACTACCAGGCATTATCACTATATCCGATATCAACTGTATTTCTATTAAGAGAAAAATATTTTGCACTTATAAATTTTGAGTGAAACTTTACATTTATCTTCAACATTCCTCTTCAAAACCATAGCAATGTAACTAGGAGGGAAAGAATGCAGAACTGCATGATAATAATCATAGAAAGGATTACTCAAGGCGTTAAATACACATTAAATCGCATGGGTGTATCGAATTTTGGATTGAATTATCCATAAATTGTCTTATGATTAGTGTATCAGGACAGAGCCAATTGGTTTATACGAAAACACATGTTTATTTATGTCATTATGATATAACACACTAACAGTAGTAAGACCTAGTAACTAGAAAAATATTTGGAGATGGTAGTTTGTATTAATAGATACAATTACCAATTTTTGATTGTTAATAAGAGCAATTCCTCATGGATAAACAAACATTTCAACTCCATTACCATATTTTCCCAATGTGTGGAGGAGTGTTCCTTTTTTTGAGAATATTTTGATCTGATGACTCCAGGAATCGCAGATGAAAAAATTGTCATCAGCATCCATGCTAAAGAATGAAGGATTGGGAACCTGCATTCCGATATCACCACTTGTAACTAGGGATCGTTTTAGGTCTCCGGGGTATGAAAACACTTTAATGCAAGGAGAGGATTCGCAGAGAACGAATACTTCGTCTTATGTCAGCTTAACGTCAATGGGTCCTTTCATGGAGTGGTGTGAGATGTGTTGCAGGAAGCGAAATCTGTTATCCAGGATTTTGCGTCGATCGTTCTTGTAATCAGTAACGAAGAGATTTCTGTAGCGAGAGATAGTAAGCTGTCTGGGCTCACTGAACTGTCGAACACCAGACCCTAAGTTCCCTATCCTAGCCACGAGACGGAAATCTGCTTCCACCTTGAAGTGGAATACGGAGTGTTCTACTGTGTCCGTCATATACACATTATCTCTATAGATTGCTATACCCCATGGGCACTTCATGTCTGGAAGTGAAAACGTTTTTAAGAACTTTCCCCACACTGAGAAGATGGTTACCCGATTGATGTTTCTGTCTGTGACATAAATTTGATTGTTATTAGAATCAATTGCGACGGTATGAGGTTGGATGAGTTCTCCTGGGGCCCAGCCATGTTTAGCACAAGCAGTCAGGTGATCGAAATTATATTTCATGTGTGTCTCTGGATTGTCTTCGACTCGTGAAATGACGAGAAATTTAACTGCCATTCTGATAAATATAACTAATATTTTGATATTAAGAAGTAGAGTGCTTAGTTGGATAAATGCTAGAGATTGTGCTCGAGTCTATTTATAGGAGAGCATACTAATTCATGTCTTAATATCATTAATCTATAGACTGATACTCTAATTGGAATATGACTAGTCTCCTTGGTGATATCGATATAGCAAAATACATGTGTAGCATTTGCAAATACGTTAATAGCTTCTTATATATATGAGTAGCTTAGCTATACATTACCTCTTAATTTTTTAGATTAAAATTATTTGGGGAGACAGATATTTAAAAGACAATTTTTTGGGGGAGACGATTATAATTTCTTAAAGTCACTACTATTCGAGGTAATACGGTAGCTTAATTAATTATGATGAAACATAGTAACAGAACTAACTCCTAGTTGCTAGAATGTACATAGTTATATTTCTGGACACAATAACTAATTTTAGAAAGTTAGTCAGAGCTATTCCTCGTGGATAAGCTAAACTTCTTTCTTTTCCTCAAGCGTGGAGGAAGTGTTCATTCTTTAGAAAATATCTTTAACTTTAACGACAATCTGAGGAGGATATTCGGTTGTTCTTGCAATCATAGACGTAGAAATCTCCGTTAGTAGAGACAGCAAGTTGTCTAGGTTCATTAAACTGTTCAATACCAGATACTCTACCCCCTAGTCAAACCAGGAGTGTAGTGCTCAAATTTCTTTTGAGGGAGCGCTAAAGGTCAGATAAGTTTTTCATATTCGAAAGATGTTGCTAATTGGATGCTTTCTATTGAATAATTTTTCCCTAAAGGTCAGATACGTAGATCTGAGATTTGATATGGGATGACTACAGTAGCTGTCATAGTTTGAATGGATTGACTCAATTGATAAACCTGTTTAGTAGTTAGATGATTGTGGTGTTCCAATACCTTTAGCCAGGTAGCATATATGACTCATGTTGCCCATGATCCATGACCCACTAACCCATGGTTTACTCTGATAAAGAAATGGATTGATATGCTCTCCTATAAATAGAGACGAGACAATCTATTTCTTTATTCAACTAACCACTCTCCTTTCTTACTACCAATAGATTGAACTATATTTATAGATTCATAATGGAAGATCGATTTCCAGACATTCCACAAACCGTATCCACCGCAGAGACACACATTGATTATCTTTTCGGTCACCTTACCGCTTGTGTTAAGGAAGGAGTAAACCCAGGAAAAATCTTTTATCCTCATGGCGTGGCTGTGGACTCCCACAACAACCAAATTTATGTCACAGAAGGATTATATTTAATGGAAGGATTTGTATCCAACTTCGCTCGTGTGTCTATCTTCGCAGAGACAGGAGAGTTTCTAAACACATTCTCACATGACCTCGCATGAAGGTACCATATGGTATAGCGATCCATGGAGACAATATTTATGTAACGGACATGCGAGACCACTCCTTATTCCATTTCAAGGTGGAGGCAGGATTCTGTCGTGTTGCTACGCTAGGGGGTAGTGGATCTGGGATTGGGCTTTTTAATGAGCCTAGACAACTCGCCGTCTCTACCAATGGAGATGTCTTTGTTACTGATCGCATTAACAATCGAGTCCAAATCTTGGATAGTGAGCTCCACTACCAGCGACACATCTCACACCTCTCCATGAAGCTACCCATTGACGTTAAACTGACACCAGACGAAGTGTTTGTTCTCTGCCAATGCTCTCCTTGTCTGAAAGTTTTTTCTTACACAGGAGACTTAATACGTTCCCTATTTACGCATGGTAGCATTAGAATGCAAGTTATTAATCCTATATTCTTTTGTCTGGACACTGATGGGAATTTGCTCCTCTGTGATTGTGAAGATCATCAAATCAAAATATTTTCAAAAGAAGGGATCTTATCCAAACTTTGGGGAAATATGGTTGTGAAGCGGGAATGTTCCATCTCCCACAAGGAATATCTCTCATTAACAATCTAAAATTAGTTGTTGTGTCTAGGCACAAACGCCGCAGTCTGCAAATATTTTCTAGTTCTAGCTGTTAGTTCTGTTTGTGTTTCATATCATTACTGATTAAACATATGTTTTCATTTTCACTACTAAACTGTTCCACTGGAAAACTGGTTGCAAGACACAATAGAAAAGTTTGAACATAAATATTTTAGAATTTTGGCTATGAATAGAACTAAAATATGCATATACTTGTATTACAATGGAACCTGTATATAACGGCCACCCAAAGGACTGGGCGCAATTGTCCGTTATACACAGGTGATTGTCTTAATTTCCCAAAGGAATCAACATAGTGCCATAAATATCAAGTTTTTAGAAGTCCATTACTTGAAGTAATTACAAGAAACTTGTTTATCATTCGCAACTGGTCCTGTAATAAACATATAAAAAGGTGAAAAAGGTGATGGCCATTATAGACAGTTTAGGGTCATTAAGGACTACAAATGGGTGGCCACTGGCCGCGTTGAGCAGGTGACCGTTATATAGAGTGGCCGTTATAGCAGATTCGACTGTAAGTGTATTAGTATCATTTTCTAAAAGTGCAAAAGAGGCATACATAGCTTATATATTAAAGCGCTATGATTTTTTTGTGTGTTTGTCTGAATTCATTAAAAATTTGTGTGTCTTAGAGATATGAAAATTGCCATGTATGTGTCAAATGATGTGACTACGATTAATTTCTAAGATCTAAGTGAAATTTTCACATATTTGAGATAACAGCATATTTAATTAATTATGATATAACATACTATGCAACAGAACTAATGGCATCTAGTGACTAGAATGTATTTGCAAACCGTAGTTTCTATTACTAGACACAATAACTAATTTTAGATTGCTAGTCAGAGCTATTCCTTGTGAATAAGTATGCATCCCTGGTTCACGTCCATATTTCCCTAAAGTGTGGAGGAGTGTTCCTTCTTTTGAAAATATTTTGATTTGATGAGCAGTATGGTCACTAAGAAGTATATTCCTATCAGTATCCAGACAAAAGAATGTAGGATAATTCACCTGCATTCCAATACCACCAAGCGTAATTAGAGATCGCATTAAGCGTCCAGTGTAAGAAAAAACTTTGACGCAAGGAGAGTAATAGCAGAGAACGAACACTTCATCTGGTGTCAGCTTAACGTCAATGGGTTGTACCATGGAGTGGTGTGAGATGTGTCGCTTGTAGTGGAGATTGCTATTCAAGATTTGGATTTGCTCACTTTTGAAAAGAATAACGAAGATATCTCCATTGGTAGAGACAGCGAGTTGTCTAGGATCATTGAACTGTCCAATACCAGACCCTTTGCCTCTGAACCTAGCAACGAAACGTAATTTTTCCTCCACCCTGAAATGGAATAAGGAGTGATCTTCCATGTCTGTTACATACACGTTGTCTCCATGGATCGCTATACCGTATGGACCTTCATGCGAGGATGTGAGAACGTTTTTAGGAACTCTCCTGTCTCTGAAAAGATAGACACACGAGCGATGTTATCCATATATCCTTCCCAAAAATAGAATCCTTCTGTGACATAAATTTGGTTGCTATTGGAATCTACTGCGACGCCATGAGGATACCAGAGTTCTCCTGAGGCTTTTCCTCGGGTAACACAAGCGATCAAGTGGTCGAAGAAATAATCGTTGTGTGTCTCTGCTGGGTCTTCAGCTCGTGGAATGTCGGGAAATCGAACTGCCATTCTGATACTATAAATATAGTTCAATCTATTGCTAGTAAGAAAGGAGAGTGGATAGTTGGATAAATGCTAGAGATAGTGTTTCGTGCCTATTTATAGGAGAGCATATCGATTCATGTCCTAACATCGTTAAATTCAGATGGAATGTCTCGCATATTTGTAATTTGAGAGAGTCCATTCTATTAATTGAAGAATTTAATCATTGGGTTAAGTAGTGATCGTTAGATAAAATGGAATAAGAGACAATGAAGGAATGTAGGCATACACAAGATATTCAATATTCAAACACTTCAATTGTGTCCAACGACAGTGTCACATTGGCGGAGTGAAAATGAAAACAAATATTGAATTAGTTATGTCAATAACACACAAACAGAACTAACACCTGGTCACGAGAATATATTCGTAGACTGTGGTTTTGATCACTAGACACAACAACTAGATTTAGATCGTTAGTGAGAGCTATTCCGCATGGATAAGTGAACATTTCCACTTCAAGCCCTTCTTTTCCCGAAGTGTGGAGGAGGCTCTTTCTTTTGAAATATTTTGATACCATGACCCATAAAATCACTGAGAAATAAAGTGCTATTAGCATCCAGATAGAAGAATAATAAATAGAGATCGTATTCTCCTTCGTATGAAAATACATAAACAAAAGGAGAATTTAGCAAAGAACAAACACTTCGTCTGGTGTCAATTAAATGTTAAGGAGTTCTGTCATGGAGTGGTGTGATATTTGTCTCTAGCATCCGAGCTCACGATCCAAAATTTGGATTCGATTGTTTTGTGATCAGTAACGAAGACATCTCCGTTGGTAGAGACAGCGAGTTGTCTATGCTCATTGAACTGTCCAATACCAGACCCACTGCTCACTAGCTTTGTAACATGCACTACAATGCTGTGTGGCCACTTCATGTGTGTGTATGTGAGAATATTTTTAGGAATCTCCCCGTCTCCGAGAAGATTGACACACGAGCAATGTTGTCTAGAAATATTTCCGTGAGATAGAGTCCATCTACGATATAAATTTGACTTTTATATTTAACTGAATTATAAATCCTCAAATGATCTTCCCTTGAAGTATTTGACATTGTATGAAGGAAACACGGGCAGTAGATATTGGATATAGTTGTGCCAATTTGTTTGGTTTGAGATACACCCTCATTGATGATATTCATTACGTAGTTTATTGGTTATAGTGATCATTTGGTCAAAAATTCACTACCCCGGCATTATCACTATATCCAATATCAACTGTATCCTTACTATTAAAACTCGATTAATATTTGTATGTATATATATATATATATATATATATATATATATCTGTTACGAATTGATTGAAGAAACTGCCAGGCGCAGAAAGCTGATTTTTGGCATGTGGGAGTCTTTTGGCTATGGCTCCAGTAAGTTCTGAGCTCAGAGCAAAATGTCGACTCATCATGGAATTATGACGTCATTGTCACATTTTTAAAAGTTAAGCAACACAGTTATTCGGGCATAACTCAGCCATTATAGGAGATAGAAGGCTGAAATTTTAATAAAATATGTATACTAACATGCTTCACATATGATACAACTATCATCAAAAAATGATGACTCATCACTTTTTTATAACGTCATCATTACTCATCAAAATTTTAAAAATTGATATTTTTGGTGATTTTTCGTGCCATATTGATTAAATCAGTGGGATAGACGTATTTAGAGATGTTATCTCCCTTATAATTAACCAGTGTGACTCCAGGCGACCGAAGGGAGCCTCCGGCGGACACGAAGTGTCCGCCAGCTGCGAAGCACAAGCAAGCGAAGCGCGCTTGTTTCTATTAAGCGATAAAATATTTTGTACTTCTAAATCTATTTGTATAAATTTTGAGTGAAATTTTACATTCATCCTCAACATTCCTCTTCAAAACCATAGCAATGTAACTAGGAAGGAAATAATGTAGAACTGCATGATAATAATCATAGAAAGGATTACTCAAGGAAGTCGTTAAAGACACATAAACCACATGGGTGTGTCGAATTTTGGATTGAATTATCCTTAAATTGTCTTATGATTAGTGTATCAGGACAGAGCCAATTGGTTTATACGAAAACACATGTTTATTTATGTCATTATGATATAACACACTAACAGTAGTAAGACCTAGTAACTAGAAAAATATTTGGAGACTGTAGTTTGTATTAATAGATACAATTACCAATTTTTGATTGTTAATAAGAGCAATTCCTCGTGGATAATGAAACATTCCAGCTCCATTACCATATTTTCCCAATGTGTGGAGGAGTGTTCCTTTTTTTGAGAATATTTTGATCTGATGACCCCAGGAATCGCAGATGAGAAAATTGTCTTCAGCATCCATGCAAAAGCAGGAAAGATTGAGAACCTGCATTCCAATATCACCATGTGCAACTAGGGATCGTTTTAGGTCTCCGGGGTAAGAAAATATTTTAATGCAAGGAGAGGATTCGCAGAGAACAAACATTTCGTCTTGTGTCAGCTTAACGTCAATGGGTCCTTTCATGGAGAGGTGTGAGATGTGTCGCCTGTAGTGGAGCTTGCTATCCAGGATTTTGAGTCGATCGTTCTTGTAATCAGTAACGAAGAGATTTCTGTAGCGAGAGACAGTAAGCTGTCTTGGCTCATTGAACTGTCGAATACCAGACCCTAAGTTCCCTATCCTAGCCACGAGAGGGAAGTCTGTCTCCATCTTGAAATGGAATACCGTGTGCTCTACTGTATCCGTCACATATACATTGTCTCTGTAGATTGCTATGCCCCATGGGCGCTTCATGTCTGGATGTGAAAACGTTTTTAAGAACTCTCCCGTCTCTGAGAAGATTGCTACCTGAACGGTATCTAATCCATATACGGTACCTAGTCCATATGTGACATAAATTTGTTTGTTATTATGAGCTATGGCTACGCCATTAGGATTCCAGAGTTCTCCTGGTGCTTGTCCTTCCTTAACACAAGCGATCAGGTGATCGAAGCAATAATTAATTTGTGTTTTTGCTGGGTATACGGCCTGTGGAATGTCAGGAAATCGAACTGCCATTCTGATACTATAAATATAGTTAAATCTTTTGCTAGTGAGAAGGAGAATGGTTAGTTGGATAAATGCTAGAGATTGTGTCTCATGTCTATTTATAGGAGAGCATATCAATTCCATATCAACCTTGGAGGAGAAATATACACACTTCATCGTGTAATTATAGAAACCTGATCGTTCAGATGGAATGTTCTACAGAGGGGCGGGGAATTTGCGTTGACTTTAATAAAGCTTATAGCATAACTACAACGCAATTACAACATTTCATTGTAACCATTGGATAGTTTTAATTTTCACCTTTCTTTTATCTTTGAAATAACCCAATTATCGGCTGCCCTATACGAGTGAAAAGTGTGAAAGAGTGCTCCTTCTTTTGAAAATATTTTGATTCCATGATCCCATAAAATCACTGAGAAGTAAAGTGCTATTAACATCCAGAAGCAAATGTCTCTTGGATCCGATTGTTTTTGTGACCAGCAACGAGGACTTTTCTGTTGGTAGAGACAGCGAGTTGTCTATGCTCATTGAACTGTCCAATATCAGTCCCTCTGCTCCCTAACCTAGTAGCGAGAGGGAAGTCTGCTTCCACTGTGAAGTGGAATACGCAGCGCTCTACTATGTCTGTCACATACACACTGTCCCTATGGATCGCTATACTGTGTGGGTACTTCATGTGTGGGTGTGAGAACGTGTTTAGGAACTCTCCCGTCTCTGAGAAGATTGACACACGTGCGATATTGTTTCGATTTCCTTCCGTTAAATGAGCTCCATCTGTGACGTAAATTTGGTTAGTATTGGAGTCTATTGCGACAGCATGAGGCAACCATAGTTTTCCTGGGGCTTGTCCATACTTGACACAAGCGATCAAACGATCGAAGAAATAGTTGATGTGTGTCTCTCCAGGATCTACGGGTTGTGGAATGTCAGGAAATCGATCTGCCATTCTGATACTATAAATATAGCTCAATCTATTGCTAGTAAGAAAGGAGAGTGGTTAGTTGGATAAATCCCAGAGATTGTTCTTCGTGTCTATTTATAGGAGAGCATCTATTCATGTCCTAATATCATTAATCAATTGATTGATTCTCGAACTCATAGGCGTAGCCAATGGGCCTGCAGAGCCTGCCCGCAGGCCCACTAAATATCCTGCAGGCCCAGTTAAGACGGGCCGTAGCCCCTGGCAGGCCCTTGTCGGCGCCACTGGCTACGCCCCTACTCGAACTCTCTTTGATACAGAGTCTAGCTTATTTTCTTGCCCTCTTTCTTGCTTCCTTGCCCTATGCAATGCCATCTGGTGAAATTTCTTCAAATAAAGTCACGACCTATCAGCACCGCTGCCATTGTTTTAGAAGTGGACCAGTGGCACCAGCCCATTCTATATAAAAGGTTTAATTTTCCAATGACTAGAAATCCACTGAAGAAAATATAGGGAACTAATATATTGAAGAAAAACTTTCACAAACTGATGATATGCATTTTATATTAAATTAGGGTTAAATATGCTTTGCCTTTTCATTTCGAACAATAAATTATTTTATTTATTTCTTCATATCAAGGAGGTCAAGTTCTTCTTTGTAAATCGTTAAATCATTGAGTGAATTTAGCCTTGTTAGAGATATTATTGATATTTTGACAGTGTGTATATCATTATATTCGCATTCACTTAGTTGTTGTCAATAATACATATTCGATAGGTGCAAAAATAGAGTAGTTCTCTTAAGAAATATTTGGGCGCCAAAAGATACTCTCAACTCCCTGGTCCCCAGGGGCCTTATTCACTAAGAAAACTTAAGATTTGCTTAACTTTATATAACTTTATATAGTGGAAATTTTGAATAGTTGCATTACGATTTGGGTAAATAGTAGATGTTCAATGATACCAATAGAAATATAAACTACCTAAATACTGGAAATATTCCAAGTCACTCTCGAAATATTCGTGATGTCATACTTAAGTATTATGACGTCATACTTAACTTAAAATATTACGTAACTTTCTGAAAAGTTTAACAAATGAGTCAAAATTTGTTAAGCATTTCAATTGTACCACTTAAAATTAATAGAGTGTGCAATCTATTTGAATTCTTTAAAAATCTCTTCTAATTTTGAAGATTCAAAAGTTAAGCAAATCTTAAGTTTTCTTAGTGAATAAGGCCCCAGGATCGCAGCCTATGGGCGGTTCCCACAGTTTATAAATAAAGACGGGATGGAGTGTGCTTCCACATTTTCTGAGATGGAAACGCAATACCATCTTAGGAATGTGGAAAGCACTCCCATCCCGTCTTTACAAAAATAATTTTCCAAAACCCTTGTTATGAAAGGAATGAAGACGGCGTCACCAACACATTTTAGAACCGCACCTATCCTTATATGGGCATACCTAATTTACTGAATGGGACGGAACGGTTCCGGAATTTTAAATTCCTATTTCACGGAGTATTCCGTAAAATAGGCATTTATAATATCCGGAACCGTTCCGTTCCATTCCGTAAATTAGGTATGTCCTGCCTATATATAGGAAGCACACTAATAATATTTGTGACTGGTAAAGACACTCCTACACACTACTCTCAATTTTCCTCCAGTGTACCATTTTAAAACTTCCATATACCTCTCAAACTGGAATTTAACTAAATCGTGCAATGGCAAGTGACAAATCGTGAGATATGGGAAAATGGTATTATGAACCGTGGTTCTGAAATCTAAATCCTGAGATGTGGGAAAATAGTATTACAAACGGTGGTTCTAAATCATGGGACACACGACGAGATCGTGAGAGTTGAGAGTCCTGCATATGGTGTGTGTTTCCTGTGTGTTATTTGTCCAATCAGCTAGCTAGCTTATGTATAACAACATCGGTCTCCCGACACCCCGGGGGTCCGGCACTAACGGGTTCGTGGAGCGGAACCTCGCTTCAGTTCGTCCGATGACGTCATCTCGCGGAGATGTGTCGCGTGGCAGTGACAGAGTGGCGTTCGGGAGGAAACCCAGCGAGGACATTCTGGAGCACAACAGGAAGAGAATGGTGATAGTCAAGTGTATGGAACTACGCGAGAAGCTGGAGAAGCAGGGGTGAGTAGACGTTTACCTGTTTAGCTGTTTGATTGGTCAGTTATTCGGGTGGGTAGCTAGATATTGGATTGGTTCATCCATCAATCTGGACCTGACCAATATTTTCCGGACCAGAATTGTTTGTGACAATTCTGCTAGAATCAGAAAGAACTGTATTTTGGGCATCCCGGAAATCTAGGTACGGAAATCTAGGTACCTAATTTCCGGGACGGGACGGGTTAAGATCATGGGTTTATCTAGGATTTCCCTGTCCGGCACCTTTTTTGAAGGCGATAAAAGTAACATGGCACCCAAACAAGGATTTATCCTGTAATTCCAAGGGTGATGGCAATCCAATACCAAAATCGAATCACACTGCAAGCACCTTGGCTCCTCGAACGATAGCAGACTGGCACCTATAAGTGCCGGCTGAGCACATAGATAAACGCCTAGTTAAGATGCCTAATCTCCTGGACGGGATCCCGTCCCGTCCCGGAAATTAGGCTTGCCCCTGTATTTTGGAGAATTGAAAATGTCCCTCTTCGAATATTTGTAAATAGGAAAAGAAGGAATTGATAATTTTATGAGTTAGTTTATATTTTCAATTGGCAAACCACGACTCCTCTACAGTAGAGGCGAAATTAGGATGAAGAGGGAAGGGACTATCTCATAATCCATGGTTTCAGTTGTACCCTTGAATCGTGTGATGACATGTTGCAGATTATGAGATGTGATAAAATAGTATTATGAACTGTGTTAGTGAATAGTGAGATAACAGTGAATAATAGTCTCATAGGAGATCTGAGAGTACTTTACCTGGAATTAAAACAGGATATGCCATTCTATTCTGAGTTATCCAGATTATTCTAATAATAGATACAGCTTAACCACTTGAAATATTCACCAACCATTGACTAGCTTATTTCTTGTTAAGTTAATTGGGTGAGGAAGCCACAGAAAGTGTCCTAACTATAAATAGAATATACTCCTTGTCAAATGAAATACTCAAGATTGTTTGCCAGTTAATGAATGTAAATAGACGTAATATAAGTAACCATTCTTATCTAGCCAAATTGGCACCAAAATACTCTTCACACATTAATAAAAGAGTTATTCAGACACGTCGCAGGTTTATAGTTCTAGTTCCAATTTAGTTTGAGCAATTCTGAGGTAGAGGCCAACGTTTCGAAGCTCCAATCTCAGCTAAAGAGTGAAATGAACTCCAGGTTACTATTAATAGTATCACACTTATTTAGTGAGGATTCTCTTTGTTTTCTGATTTTATTCTATTATTTCTCTGTTTTAATTGAGACACATGAGTGACACAATTAGTGGCAGCGACACTTTTTGAATCATTTCAATTTCTTTTATTTAATTCGGTTTCTATTCTTGGATATTGAACTCTTCGAATGATACTTTTAGAATTAATTCTTAATTTAGAGACTCTGTCCTGGCAGTTAATGCCCCGCGCAAATTCTAAATTAAGAATATTCAACTGATGCCAGTGTGGCGATCGTAATACTTCATTGAAGCCACTTTTTTTCTTATTAATTATCGAAAAAATGTTTACACCTCTAACACCCACTCAAGAGAGTTGTGTGTCTAATGGATATATTCAAATACGTCCTAATTTGGCGTTCGCAATACGAGTGTGAAGCTATTTTTATCGACATTGCTGAGGGATTAATAATATTACTTAATTGCTCTTTGAATTCTGGATAAATATACTGGAAAGGTTCCCTTCCCAAGTATAGAGTTGAAATTTCATACTTACCAACCGTCCAGTTTTTTGCTCTTATATTGCACAATATTCACGAGTTTCCAGTTTTTACATGCGATGTCATATGTTCCATTTTAAAAATTCAATTTATGATACATTTCTATTGCTTCTCGCCATGTTCTGCGAGATTCAAATCCCTCTCTTATCATGGCTCAAGTTGGCATACATGAACTTGTTACTCTTGAGATTAATGTTTGTAGAATTGTGGCGGCTCTGTCAATATATGACTACCTGATTACATTCAATCAAATTCTCTCTTTCTACGGACAGAGAGACTCAATGGTATTCTATATTTAGATCGATAACTTCCTTTTTTGGACAACTCATATCTTTTTAGGAATTTAATTTTGAAATTGTCAAAAGTTGCTATTAATTTGCTTGCTAAAAGTGTCGCATACCACCTGTCGTCATAGCGACAGCTGTGTCCTGGTGTGTCTCAACTCCTGGTGGCCACTGTACTATAAATAGGTCTGGTTCTTAAAATAGTGCCAATATTTGACCTTGGTTTGACCTTTCTAATTTGATATTTTCTAGAGACATAAGTCAGCTTACAAGAGAAAGTGTAAGTGGTGCGCCACTAGTATTGGCTATATGTGTTCTATTTTTAAATTATAGGGTACTTATGCTCTGACTCTTGTCCCGTCAGCTGATTTATTTTGTTTATATTTATCTATATTTGTCTTTTTTTGTGATATAATTTTGTGAATTGCTTTGTGTCATGAATGATTGGATTGAACTGGATTGAGCTATTTATAGAATTCTTTGTGGGAGAAAAATAGAACTTTCTAAAAATATCCGAAATGTTCAATAGAAACTGAATGTATTTGTGTCAGAAAAAAAAATTATTGACAAAATGCATGGTTATTGCTATTTAAACGTATTAGAAGGAAAGGAGAGAAATCCACCACTTTCCCCCCATCAATATCAGTACCACCATGTTATATGGCTGAATATATATATATTATGTGTATATATATATATTCTTTAAATTAATTTTTAAAAATCCTGATTAGCTGATAGGTCAACGAGTCCAGAGCTTAATGTACCCTCTTTAAGTGGCACAGTGGAGGTGTCAAGTGGTAATTGTGTCGCTTTGTAGGAAATATGTCCAAGAAGGGAAGTGGGACAGCGATAGTTTGGCGCGTGAAAGTCATCGTAAAATGCGCGAGGCGTTGAACATTCCTGAGGAGAATTCTGGTCGCAAGGAAACTCACAAGAGACGTCACCCGTATGTTACACGTCGCAATTTGATTGGTTGTTCATTCATCACAAATATTTTTAATACTAAATAGTTAACATAACTTTATATCTAATTATTCAATGACATTTGCACACTGTTTGAAATAGAAGTGGTTAATTGTGTCTGTAGAGTGTCGCGGGAAGAGGTGTCAAGTGGCACACACGAGAGAGGACACCACTCCAGAGATCACAGAAGGTGAGTAGAACAGAGAACCAATCAGAATGAACAGACTCGTATATTTATAGAATTGTTCTATTTAGGGAACCTTCTGAAGAGGTGTCTCACCAATCTCGACACAGCGACACGGAGAGCAGTGATGAAGAGGAACATTCCAGAGCGTACAATCCATCTCCAAGGAACCCCTCGAGTGGAGAAGTTGCTTGGCAGAAAGTGGCACAAATGGTCGAGGTGAGAAGTAGCGCAGAGGAGGTGGACAACCAATCAGATTACGAGGTGTCTGACCACAAGACACGAGAGAAACACAAGAAACGACACAGGTGGGAACTCAGTTCTAAATTTAGAACTTTTTTCGCTACCTTTAATTGTTTGCTAACAAATAGGAGGCGCTCTTCCGACTCAGAAAGAAATAACCAATCAAAATCGAAAGAGAGAGGAAAGAAACACCGACACACTGAATTGTAAGCATTTAGCCTATGTAAATGGAATGTGATATGTGGCATGATTAATCATATTCACACCTCTGAAGGGAGCAAAAGCAGGAGTTAGTGGTACGAGGACACAAGAGACACACTGGCAGCGTGGATGCTAAGTCCCAGAAGCACACTTCTGAAGTTGTGGAGAGAGAATCGAGACAGAAGAAAAAGAACAAGAAGCGTAGCAAAGGTTTGTATTCAGTATTTTACAACCAATCAGTAGAGACACTTTTAAGTGTTGAAAAATGCATTCAAAAATATTTAGCATTCTTTGGTTAAACCTAGCAACGGATTAAGGATTCTGGAATTTTTGTTGTCATTTTGGGCGGGGAAAAGTGGGTCCAAACTGACTAATAAATAACTAATAATTTTATGCAATCCATGGTCCATCAAGTATTCAGTGTGATTCATATAAACTAGCGTATCTGATTGGTTGTAATCTTACACAGTGGAAGGGTAATCTCGTCCTAGGAATATCTCACTAGAATTGAACATATTTATTTGTTGTTTATTGTTTATCTGTTTAGTTTCGAGGCATAGAGCCGCTAGCACTGAATCAGAGTGCGACACATCGAGTGAGGAGAGCGATCAGCTGATTTCCACGCCCACCCCGCCTAGACGGAAGAAAAAACGCAAGCACAAGGCGCGCGAACGCAGTCTCAGTGAGCCACTTGAGGAAGTGGCACACCGACACCACAGGAAGAAGCGAGGGAGAGCCACCGGGAAGAAGAGGCGCCATGAGACCACCAGCGAAGAAACCACTTCAGAAAGCGACACATTTTCTGAATCCTATGACAGCTCCGATTTCTCACTCAGCCAATCGGACAGCGAGTCCAGCCTGGATCGCCCACCCACGAAGCGCTCCGGCAGAGGACACAAAGCACGCGCCAAGAAATTGAAGCGACACAAGCAGAGAGAGAGCTCATTGGCCAGTTCCGAGCAGGAAGTGCGCCACAAGAAGAAAAAGGTGTCAAAGCGACACAAACACGTGGTGGAGAAGCGTCGATACAAAAAGAATCGCGACCGAAGGAAGTTGACACCTGTGAAGGGACGTAGGAAGAAGGTGGAGAAAAGGCGCGACTCCAGCAGCCAATCAGAATCCGAGTCTGACCTGTCTGTGGAAGAAGTGATAGAGGTGAAACATTCCAAGCGGAAGAAGCGTTACCAGGATACGGAGAGTGAGGTTGAGAATGGGAAGAATGTGGAGATAGAGTATGAACTCGGATCTCAATCTGAAAGCCAAGAAAAGGTTGGTTCCATATTACGCAATTATTAATTACAATTCTTTTCTAAATTAATACGTTGCTTTATATAGTATCAGATGTTCTATTTATAGACTGTATTTTGTAGGAGGAAATTGAGACCGGAAGTGAAGTTAGTTCCGATTCGGAAGAAGTGAAAACAACTCAGCGAGGAAAAAGGCGGGAAACGAGAATCAGTTCCAAGCAGGAAAAGGAGAGAAAAAGGCGCGCAAAGGAGCACAGATCTAAAAATAGAAGAAAATCTGAAAGCGCCAAGAAGCGGAAGCGACACAAGGAAGGTGTGAAGTGGCAGAGAAAGGAGCGACGTAAGCGCTCTCCCAGCTCCAGCGATGCATCCAGCTCTGAGGAGAGTGTGGCGCCTAGAAATAGGCGGGAAAAAGAAACAGGACACAGGAGAGGTGCGAAGCGACACCGCAAGGACACCGTTGAGAGTGAGGTGGAGCGAGCCACTGTTTCCAAACAGGAATCATCGCGACACATTTCAAAGAAGAAACAACGAATAGAAATCCAGCCTTCTTCCTCCTCAGAACGAGCTAGCATTCCACAGGAAACGCCTGTTGCTACGGAAGAGCCCGCGCAATCTTCAGAGGACGCATACCAGGAGGTTCCGGTTGTTGCTAAGCGACGTGCGGGTAGGAAAGGAATGCGAGCTATGGACCTGTTTGAGGAAGAGGTGGTCAAACAGAGAGAAGAAGATTTAGAAGTGTTAGCCAATCAGCGACAAGACACAATGCCACCTCGCAAGCTAGCGCCATCTAACACCTCTGGTAAGTTGAATCAACCCATCGACAATAAAACTTTATTATCTACATTCACCTAAACACCAACCAATGAAAATGGATTCCACTTTATGCAATTATGGCGTATATGGTCCATATATGGGAATCTTATATACAGTGGATACCAGGGATAATTATTATAGTTCAAAACATTCCAGTAAACATAACTTTAGATTGAGTTGCTAGAATCTCTGGTTTGTTTACTCAAATGTTGTCCTGTTTACACATGTTATTCAGTGTTATTGACTGACAATTCAATCTCGATTTGTTAAGGGAAAAGTGTCATTATTAAAGACAATGCCGTGTGACACACAATATGGTTATAAACACTTCCAAAACTTTATTTTAGTTTATATGCATATTTAAGATTTCTCTCTTCAGCTCAGACACTTCCCACGGTGGAGTGCCACCAGCCGGCGCCACTCGGGACGGAGCACTGGGCTGAGTGGCACATGTCAGACAAACCATGGACGACTGCGACTGCCACCAACTCACTCCCGGTGTCCTATCCGTGCCAGGTGGCAGCTGGTCCTATGTTCGGACCTTCCCTCCCGATGGAACAGCCGGAGATGGTCGATGTGGCGGACACCAAGCACTCTCCCACCCCCTCCAGCAAGGTAACGCGACACTTTTGTGCCACTCTGCCACTTGACACCTATTTTTCTATTTTAGAGCGCCTCTGAAGAATCTAACTCTGACATGAGCATGAGTCCCGAGTCCAAACCGGAAGAAGCAGAGAGGTTAGTTTCAGTTCCGAATTGAGTCAGTGTTAGTTCCTGTTTCAAGATTCTATTTATAGACCGGAACTGACCAAGTTGGAACAGACTCACTCGTCTCAGCCAATCGCAGAGGAGCGGCCTGAGAAGAGCCAATCAGAGAGTCCGCCTTCCCAACAGAACAGCAGCCGTCCGATACGTCGCGCTTCGACTCTGTCCTCGCTTTCTTCCCGCCCTTCAAACCGGTCCCATGCCCGGTCCCCACGGCGCTCCTACCGGCGCAGGAGCACCCGTAGCCGTTCTTCCCCGCGCCGTCGCAGAGGGAGGTACCGGTCCCGCAGCCGGTCTTCCAGCCGTGGGAACCGGGGCAACACCTACGAGAGGAGACGGCACTACGGCAGACACGATGTGAGTGGAGGAGCTAGTCCTGAATTGTAGAATTAGTGGAATGTCACGACTCCATCAAATACTATGCCAGCGGTTTTCTACCTTTTTTGCTGCGGAACCCCCTATATCAATTTTTCTATATTCTGTGGACCCCTTCCTATTAACCAACCACACTACAAATTTCGAGTCCTGTGGACCCCCTGATATTTTCTGTGGACCACTAAGGGTCCATGGACCCCAGGTTGGGAACCACTGTACTATACTGTTCAGGATTCGTTCAGTTTAGAATTTCCAATGAAGTTATTGGTTGGATAGAATTTCCAATTAATCCATACTTCCCAACTGTCCCACTTTTTTCGCTCTTCTTTTGAGCTAATTTTCTAGAGTCTCCCGATTTACATGAAATTTCCCCATTATGTCCCGCTTATTTAATTCTAAGTTTAGTATATTCTATTGCGTCCCGCTTTTACCATGGCTCAGGTTGGCGTGTATGTAAATCTATTGGTTGGATTCTGTTCAACAGTGTTCTGTAGGATCGGTGGAGGAGTCAGGACAGAGACTCGCGGGACCGCTGGGGCCGGCGGTTCTCCTACGACAGACACCACGCAGGGTACCAGCGTCCCGACAGCCGAGACAGGGACTGGAGACACAGAGAGTCCAGCTACCAGTGGGAGAGGGACAGAGAAAGGTACCGCCTTCTAGCAATAGTCAGGACTTATACGAGATTGCACATGTTAAACTCTCTTCTACTAAACGGTATTAAGATTAAGATCTAAGTTGAATACGAGGTCACTCAATATGTTCTGAGCCTGGAGTAGTTGCTTCCGTTTGAGTTGTTGAAAATTTCTAGGATTATTCATCTACCTATTATTATCTTTGACTTTAAGTTTGATTTCAATCGGACAAGTTTCTAAAATATTGTAATGAAGAAATTGTCCAAGATATTTGGTATTAGCATCTATGAAAACACAACCACAAGTGTTAAATTGGGATATCTTTGAACATTTATTTATGTTTTGCAAACGGAATTTAAACTTAGAACGACTCTTCATCCATGGTCCATTAACAGTCCAACGAGCAAAGATACATTGTCTTGTACCGTAAACAAACAGACCAGGGATGACTTTTCAAATAGAATCAAACTGCTGTTATCACCTGTACATCCATGGTTACTACTTGCATTAAATGACAGATTGGATCATACAATATGAATTCCATTGATTATGAACCCTTAAAATGGATCAAAATATAATCTAAATACTGCCATTGTGTAATATTAGTTTCAGTTATTGAACACTTTCACTGGGAAGAATGAGTGAGTGAGTTTATTGTGTAGAGAGCGCTACTATGACAGAGAGAGGGAGAGAGCTCGTGAGAGAGAGCTGAGGGAAAGGGAAAGAGAGATGAGAGAAAGAGAACGAGAGAGAGAGCGAGAGCGAGAGAGGGACAGAGACCGAGATAGAGACAGAGACAGAGACAGAGACAGAGATAGGTACTACAGCAGGTTAGTATTAATCACAATTCTACATTTAGTTCCATACCACCACACCTCCATTGTGGATACACGTAATTAAGTTCAATAGTGACATATTCTAGCCAAGATTGATAGTTAGAATTAGTCAATAAATGAAAACAGTTGAATGTGTATCCTATCATCTTATCACTTGTCTCAACACTATTTATTGAACCAAAACAAGTTTATCGCATTACTCATAAATAATGCACTCAGAGTATGGATTTTTCAACTCATTTTGGGCGGGAACCCTGAAAGTGTGAGGTCAATTCTATAAATAGAAAGGTCAAAATGGGGTTTTAACAATATTTCAAATCCATGGTCCACATTAATAAAGTTAAGTTAAAGTCTGTGATCAGAGAATGTGTGTGTAGACAGTCTCCTCGCTACAGACACGAGTCCCCTCGGAGGAACAGACGCAGGAGCTTCTCCTCGCACAGCTGGACCTCAGACAGCGACACTTCCAGCTACACCTCTGCCAGCAGTGTCTCCTCCAGGCGCCACTCTCGCAGCCACTCCCGCTCCAGCCACACGAGTGGCAACACCCTCCCCACCCCTTCCGAGTGGAGCCGCTCTCCCTCCAGGCCCAGCTCTGCCAGGAAGGAGTCCAAGTCTGAGGCAGACCCGGATGTGTCGCTCCGGGAGAGATCCGCTGAAGGGGAAGGTGTGAAAGTGGCAGAGGAGGAGCAACAGGTGGCGCATGCCACTCCTGACCACTTCGCACCTGTGGATGTGGCACAGGAAGAAGTGGAGACTTCTCTGCCACTTTCCAATCAGGAGATAACTGTGTCAGTTGATGGAGTTGTGTCGCAGAGTGAAGATGTGGCACAGAGCGACACAATCCACCAGGACACACCGACACCTGTCCAAGCTGCCACCGGAAGTGAGGAAACTGGAACTGAAACTAACTCGGAGGAGCAGCTAGTGGAGCAGGAAAGGGCGCCAGAAGAGGAGACAGCTGTTGCTTGAATTAGAATATTTCCTGATTGATTAATAATGTATTGGACAGATAGCCAATCAAATGCTGAGCTAGATTCCCCAATTACACTAATGTTACATTCCTATTCCCCAGTTTGGTATCTACGTTATGCTGGCTAATTCTTCTTATTAGAAATATCCGAATTACTTTAATTTGTAACTATTTTTAGTAGAAAGTTGTTGCAATAGAATTGATCCAACAAATCAGATCATGTGATAAATTTGTTCGTTTCCATAGCAACCATTGACGTACTATGGTATTCTCGTATTACATATAATACAGATTGTGTCTTAGTTAAAGTATAATATTTCTTTTCAACAAAATAGTTGTAAAGTCATAAGCAATGGCAACCAATATTCAAGATGTCGCACCTTACGACACAATGGCGCATTTCCATCGAATCGCCGCTCGAATCGAGCTCACTTTCAATGTCCTGATTGATCAGCTGATCGAGAGGAGGGACGCTCTCTGCCAACAAGTCACACAACTTCGAGATGACTTCCACAGCAAAGAGTCTGCTCGTATCGCAGCCATCGAAGAGTTGGATCAAGCTCAGCTGCAACTGAGACAATTGAGTAGGAGTAATATCAACCTCCCCACTCACGAGCAAGCAGTACTCATGTACCAACAGGCCAAGCAGCAGCTGTGTGTTCCTACCCCACTCCCCAACCTCTCCTTCTCCTGTCCCACCCTCTCTCTCCTTCAGTCCCAGATAGAGCAGTTCGGAGAGGTAGTCCAGCTGGAAGCACCGCATTACTCTCAAAAGACACAACCCATCCTAACCGCTGGGATGAAAGGAGAAGGAGATAAACAGCTTAATGGTGCAGGACTGTCTCTAGACGAAGTGAATGAGAAGGTTTATATAGCGGATTGGGGGAACAGTCGCGTACAGGTACTGTCCTTCCAAGGAGAGTTCCTATCTCACTTTGGAGAGGAAGTACTATCCAAGCCTTGGGGAATATCAGTCACTGATGATCACATCTTCGTTGCAGACTCTGATAATGACACGCTATTCCAGTTCTGTAAGAACAGCCACCAACTACTCAACAGAGCTGGTGGTTGGGGGAGTAATGAAGGACAGCTGTATGCTCCACGAGGATTAAGTGTGGATTGTAATGGAGACGTGTTTTTAGCTGACCAATTGAACCACAGAGTTTCCGTGTTCTCTAACTTCCTACAATACAAACAGACTATCGGACAAGGATCGCTATCTTCCCCTAAAGACGTAAAACTAACGACAGATAAAGTGGTGGTACTAGACTGGAGTCCTAAATGCATCCACTTCTTCTCCAGAAGTGAAGACCTCCTTACCTCCTGCGTGTCTCAGGGAAGAGGACAGGAATGTTTGGTATCTCAACCTTGTTTTTTCTGTCTGGATTGTGAGCAGAATATCCTCGTTAGTGACTGTGAACACCATGTCGTCAAGATATTCTCAAACTCCGGGGAGCTACTACACACCATTGGAAGGGAAGGGAACGGGAAGGGAGAATTCATTGATCCATTTGGTATTGCCATTTCTAATTCTGGCATTTTGTTTGTATTGTCTGATAATCCTTTTTATTCTTTACAATTGTTTTAAATGTTTATTTTATTGTTATTTGTTTGTTTACTATGTCTCGTATTTATTAGGAGAGTACGTAGCATGGCAACGAGAAAGGCATTCGCCTTGATGAAGACAATCAATACTTTACGCGTGTCAGCGTTCAGTGGTCTCGAAATATACTATTTGGTTAGAAAAATAGAAATAATATTGTAATATCAAAATTTTTGAAGTAATATTCATAAATCTCCAACGAAAAGCAATGAAATTAATCCAAATAAAGCAGATCGGCTAACTGATCCAAGATTTTCTTAACCGTTAACCGTGATTGACGGCGGTTGACCGGTTAACCGAATCCAGCCTTGGTACCTCAAATAGGTACAAATATCAGGTCTATCTTAAGATTTCTACTCATTTTGTGATTTGTGGATTAGTTCTTACTGCGATTCAATCTTTTGAGATCGATTTAGGAGAAGGAAGATGTGTCTGAGTTAATTTACTAGAAACAGTTTCGAGTGTTCTGGTGGATTCCTCCTATCACGCACCGAAGCAGTAACAAGTGTTGAGCATGGCTGTGGAATCAGTGAGGGTAAAGAAGATACACAGAGTGACCCAAAAGAATGCCACCCATAAACCCACAATACACCCTCTCACATTCGAACAGCTCTGTACCAATGAACTAAAAGTTCGGATTAGAGAATTTTGTTCCGATTAGTGAAATAACAGTATTCAATATGGAATTAAGTACGTGTAACGAATTTGTATTGTTGGACTATTAATAATATTAATTTGTAAATGATTGTTTACAAATGGAGTTTCTCAATCTTATTTAAAGATGTAAGACTATAAACGTTGATTCAAAGCATGAGAATCTACGATTTAGGGAATGGAATAACTGTTCAATCCCTGGTCCTGAAACTGCGGAAAAGTGTTGCACAGACTCAAGTTAACAGGGTGATATTATACTTAACGGATGGTGAAATTTATTGACATTTTCATGAGTGCATTTTTGTATCACCCTGTATATGATATTAATTCAGAGCCGGATTGTAAAATATTGTGTTTGTGTTTCCCACTTGTCAACAAGAATGTCTCTATCCTAATTCATAAGCTTAGAAGCATGTTCTAGCCGTGGGGGGGGGGGGTCTGGGAGTAGTGTAAGCCCCCTGTGAGTTCCAGGGCCCCTGGAAGCTGACAACATTTCAATCTGGGAATAAATTCCTTCTCAATAATTTTCTTCACTAATGTGTTTATAAAGGTGTCTATCATAACTGAGCTCAAATATTCAAAGCGCCCTAGCGATTGAAAAACAATCGCATTTAGAAGAGATAATCGATTTCCAATCTCATTACTAATCCAAAGTATTGATAATTACAACAATCATAACAAATGGTTTATCAACGTTAAATTGATCAGAGATCTTATCTAACACCCTCAGGTGCTTATTCAAACCCACCGGCGCTTGTTCATATTAGAAATGTTCAAACCTTGTTTATGTTTATCCAATCCATTTCAGAAATTAATTTATTGCTGTAATACGCGAGAATGTTAAATTTTTACTTTTGAAGATCCATGGTTATATATCCCAAAATTCGAGCTATTAAAAACATATATTAAATACGTTCATCCGCATGCGGATATACATACGTCTATCCGCATACGGATAAGGCTTATCCGTATGCGGGTATCACATGCGGAAACAAATAATTACTAAATTAAATCCTTTCAATATGTGTGGTATTCTACAGGTATTCATGACTTAGATCTCTTTTCGCACCAAGGAAATGGCTGTAAATTTAGCAATTAAATATACTGGTTCTCTTTCTGCAATCACCTATCTCATTAACTATCCAAAAGGCTACACATTCTGTAACGAAATATATATGATCATCAGGGTCGGCGCAACGAGGTTTCCTGGGTGTCTGAACACCCACTGCCTCAAAGGCAGGACATGATGCGGTGCTTAGATACCTACTAGGTTAGTTTATTGTATTCAAGGTTAACTGATAATGTGTAGTCTTTGTGTGTCCAGACACACACTAAGCTAGTCGGTGACCACACATCATAATACGTGACGCCGGGCATGATCATCGGTTGAAACAGGTATTGTAAAATGACATAGGTGGTATTCTCCGCAGGGAGTCCGACAATTCGCAACACGACAACTCGCAACGTGAAGACTCATGTATATTTTAATTAATTAGTTTCAATTATAAGTTTTCCTTTAAATTGGTTTCATTAGATGGGTAGAACAACCACTGTGAAATGAAAACATCAAGGTGTATTATGTAGGGAAAGCTGAATAAGGCCGAATTGCAAAAATTGGAATAAGGCCGAACTGCAAAATTGGAATAAGGCCGAATAATTTTCAAAACTGGAATAAGCCCGAATTGTCAATCCGGAATAAGGCCGAATTAAATTCATGACTGGAATAAGGCCGAATATTCAACACTGGAATAAGGCCGAATTTTCAAAACTGGAATAAGGTCGAATTTTCATTTTGGATCTAGAGGAAGAATGGTTTTTAATTTGTGAACTGAAGAATGGAGGGTCGATTGGGAGCATCACTTGGTTCGTTGGGAAACAGGGAGATTTTAAGGGGTTTTGGCATGGAATATTTTGAAAATTCGCCTGGTGAGGTGTTTTTAAGCAAAATGTATACACAACTTGTTTGTCACTTATTTATTTCAGTATTACGCATATATCACTCGACTCAAACAGTTGTGAAAATGCGACCTTATTCCAGTCATGAATATCATTCGGCCTTATTCCGGATTGACAATTCGGCCTTATTTCAGTCTCATTTTCGGCCTTATTCCAGTTTGAAAATTCGGCCTTATTCAGTCAACTCATTATGTAGACCTCTATAATTAATAAAAAAGATCGTGATTGTCGTCAAAATACTCTATTTTTTGAACTCAAACACATTTTATTATAGCAGAAGTACACCACCCGTCTTTCAGACTAACCAGGTCTCAGAGAGGTGTAGAGAAGCTAATCGAAGGAGGGTACATTTATGAGAAATAGAGAAGAATTGTTAATAAATAGTTAAATACTTGACTTCGCTTATTAAAAGGAATAATAAAGTAGTAGATTTTATGAGGATAGTCATGTTGCGAATGATCGTACATACTAGTAATACACCTTGATGTTTTCATTTCACAGTGGTTGTTCTACCCATCTAATGAAACCAATTTAAAGGGAAACTTATAATTGAAACTAATTAATCAAAATATTTATGAGTCTTCACGTTGCGAGTTGTCGTGTTGCGAATTGTCGGACTCCCTGCGGAGAATACCACCTATGTCATTTTACAATACCTGTTCCAACCGATGATCATGCCCGGCGTCACGTATTATGATGTGTGGTCACCGACTAGCTTAGTGTGTGTCTGGACACACAAAGACTACACATTATCAGTTAACCTTGAATACAATAAACTAACCTAGTAGGTATCTAAGCACCGCATCATGTCCTGCCTTTGAGGCAGTGGGTGTTCGGACACCCAGGAAACCTTGTTGCGCCGACCCTGATGATCATATATATTTCGTTACAGAATGTGTAGCCTTTTGGATAGTTAATGAGATAGGTGATTGCAGAAAGAGAACCAGTATATTTAATTGCTAAATTTACAGCCATTTCCTTGGTGCGAAAAGAGATCTAAGTCATGAATACCTGTAGAATACCACACATATTGAAAGGATTTAATTTAGTAATTATTTGTTTCCGCATGCGATACCCGCATACGGATAAGCCTTATCCGTATGCGGATGAACGTATTTAATATATGCAAA
Organism: Aphrocallistes beatrix; assembly: GCA_963281255.1. Lineage (NCBI taxonomy): Eukaryota > Metazoa > Porifera > Hexactinellida > Sceptrulophora > Aphrocallistidae > Aphrocallistes > Aphrocallistes beatrix. The sequence goes on along the minus strand of OY725492.1, from coordinate 5,269,889 downwards.
ATTCACCAAAGTATTAGTTCTGAGAGAATAAACCGAATAGTCATACGTCACGATCTCAAATATTAGTAGCCTTTTTAAAAATTTCTAGCTATAATTAGTGAAAGTTATGTTTCAATAAAATCGATTAGACAAATTAAATCATATTATGAGACAAATTTATAGGCTGTTTCCATAGCAACCACTGACGTACTATGGTATTCTCGTATTACATATAATACAGATTGTGTCTTAGTTAAAGTATAATATTTCTATTCAACAAAATAGTTGTAAAGTCATAAGCAATGGCAACCAATATTCAAGATGTCGCACCTTACGACACAATGGCGCATTTCCATCGAATCGCCGCTCGAATCGAGCTCACTTTCAATGCCCTGATTGATCAGCTGATCGAGAGGAGGGACGCTCTCTGCCAACAAGTCACACAACTTCGAGATGACTTCTACAGCAAAGAGTCCGCTCGTATCGCAGCCATCGAAGAGTTGGATCAAACTCAGCTGCAACTGAGACAAATGAGTAGGAGTAACATCAACCTCCCCACTCACGAGCAAGCAGTACTCATGTACCAACAGGCCAAGCAGCCGCTGTGTGTTCCCACCCCACTCCCCAACCTCTCCTTCTCCTGTCCCACCCTCTCTCTCCTTCAGTCCCAGATAGAGCAGTTCGGGGAGGTAGTCCAGCTGGAAGCACAGCATTACTCTCAAAAGCAACAACCCATCCTAACCGCTGGGGAAGGTGATAATAGGCTTGATGGCTGTGGACTGTCTCTAGATGAAGTGAATGAGAAGGTTTATATAGCGGATTGGGGGACCAGTCGCGTACAGGTACTGTCCTTCCAAGGAGAGTTCCTATCTCACTTTGGAGAAGAAGTATTATCCAGGCCTTGTGGAATATCAGTCAGTGATGATCACATCTTCGTTACAGACTGTGTTAAAGACACGCTATTCCAGTTCTGTAAGAACAGCCACCAACTACTCAACAGAGCTGGTGGTGGAGGGAGTAATGAAGGACAGCTGTCTGGTCCACGAGGATTAAGTGTGGACTGGAATGGAGACGTGTTTGTAGCTGACCAATGGAACCACAGAGTATCCGTGCTCTCTAACCTCCTACACTGCAAGCATAATATCGGACAAGGATTGCTATCTGACCCTTTTGATGTGAAACTAACAGCAGATAAAGTGGCGGTGCTAGACAGGAGTCCTAGCTGCATCCACTTCTTCTCCAGAAGTGGGGACCTCCTTACCTCATGCGTGTCTCAGGGACGAGGACTGGAATGTTTAGTATTTCTGCCTTGTTTTTTCTGTCTAGACTGTGAGCAGAATATCCTCGTCAGTGACTGTGAACACCATGTCGTCAAGATATTCTCAAACTCCGGGGAGCTACTACACACCATTGGAAGGGAAGGGAACGGAAAAGGAGAATTCATTAAACCATTTGGTATTGCCATTTCTAATTCTGGCATTTTGTTTGTATTGTCCAATAATCCTAATTTTTCTTTACAATTGTTTTAATTGATTATTTTATTGTTTTGTCTACCATTTTAGCGTTTATTAATTTTGTGTGAACATTAATTTATCTGTTCCGCCAATAGTTCATGCTAGGCGCTAACAAGTAGGAATATTTTGTTTTTGAGATTAAATAGTGACCCGATTAAGCGGAGTCAACTGTATTTTGTTCTGGAGTATTTTTGTTAGTCTCGTCACTTAAGAGTAGAGATGTAGTGCAGCTATCTTTTGAATTGTAAATTCTCTATTCTCTTGATTTGTCTTATTCTTTCGCAATATTTTGTAGGAGCGGCGATCATAGAACTTTTATGACAACATTTATAGATCTGTTCATCCTAACAACATTTGGGTTTCATCACGGAGTATCATTAACATTTAAGTGATAAAGTGATTAAAGTGAACATTGAGACTAGATATTGTCTACCTTTAAGCTTCATTATGGAGAGTAGCGAAAATGAATTGACCATGTAACTATTAATTATAAAATTTAAGATTCGATCACTTCTCCCTCTCTTACCTGTGCCTGAAATCAGCAGTTCGTTTAATATACAGTCGAACCTGCTATAACGGCCACTCTATATAACGGTCACCTGTCTATAACGGCTACCAATGAACAGTCCCGTCCGAAATTCCATGATATTGAACCTGTGTATAGCGGTCACCTGCTCAACGCGGCCAGCGGCCACCCGTTTGTAGTCCCTTACTGACCCTAAAACTGTTTATAACGGCCATCACCTTTTTCACCGTTTTATGTTTATTACAGGACCTGTTACGAACGATAAACAAATTTCATGTAATTACGTCAAGTAATGGATTTTTTTAAAAACTTGATATTCATTGCACTATTTTGATACCTTTGGGGATTAAAACAAATACCTGTGTATAACGGCCAATTTTGTCCAGTCCCTTGGGTGGCCGTTATATACAGGTTCCACTGTATTTAGATTTGAGATAGAAAAGTGTTTGCATTGTTAAGCTGGAAGATAATCAACAAAATCTGTTGTTTGAGCATCCACTATTGCCTAGCATTAGATGTTCAAATTCGTAAAGTTAGATCCAATCTTCCGTCGGAAAGACGTGGACAAACTCCATAGGAGCAGCCACTCCTCTGGGTTGGTTGTGAGTTCAGGGGTCCTGACTGCTCAGGTAGAGAGGCAGAATCAGGGACTACTGCTGCCTGTCGCCAGGAGCGGACATAGAGCTTTCTTCCACGCAGGGGTGTTCTATATCATCGGCGGTTATCAGAGAACTGAAACCACCTTGACAGACGTGTGGCAGTACCACCCTCTCATGCACCACTGGGAGAGGGTGCAGATGCCAGCGGCTGTGCCACCAGAAAACCTTTCCTGTGCCTCTGTCGTCCTGCCAGACAAGGTCTTCCAGTTCGGTGGGTCTGGAGCTGATTTCGGCGGTTCCAACTCTGACAAGCTCCTCCTCTGGGACCTACAGTCCCTGGTCTTCTCTGAAGTGGAGTGTGAAGGGGACAAGAGGTCCTCTCCACGTGGGGGGTACGGGGGCAGTCTCACCTATTCAGAGCTCAGCCAGTGCTTGTACCTCTGTTGTGGCACGAATGGCGCCTTGTACCACACAAACGTGCACAAATTCACTCTCAGTGACAACACATGGAGCATTCTGCCAGCAGACAAGAATTCTCCTTCCCCTCGCTACCGCCAGGAATGCTTCGTTTGGAGAGAAAGCTGGTTCATCATTGGTGGTTCCTTCATTCGGACATGCCAGGACATGTCCAGTATGCATAGACTTTCATTCGCCACTGAGAAATGGGAACAAGTGAAGATAGGGCACTGTCCTCTTCAAGGCTACCCCGTACCCCGTAGAGGGTTTGGAAGTGTCGTTTACAGGGACAGATTATACATATTCGGCGGTTCCCACTTTCTGCATTCGGGTTTTTATGGGGATTTAGTGGAAGACACTGGACTTTGGTACATCGACCTTGTGTCCATGCGATGGAACCTGATTGGACACTGTACTCTACCCAAACCGGTGGACTTCTTCGCCATAGCAGTGGATGGGTATGGAAAAGTTCTCTTGAACGGGGGGAGAGATGATCTGGAGAATAATCGGAGAACTCCACAAACATTCGTCGTCTGGGTAGATGTCCCTCCTCTGATCGAACTCTGTTGGGAGAAAATCAAAGTTTGGGAAAATGAAAGTTTTCTTAAGTTACCGTTACCACAGCTGATGTCCAATGGAATTCCAAGGAAGCTCGCAGACCAGATACAACAGTTCCACCAATCCTGTGTTGATTCTCCTTCCACGGAAGAAACTGGATCTACCTCTGTAGCTTCCTATCTAAGGTCTTTTATGCCTAATTTTAGCTTTTTTTAGCTGTTTGTATGTATCCATTTTGAGGTGTCCATTGTTCTAATTATAGATACAATAACTGATATTCCCAATTCAATCGAGTTCAATGAGAATAAAAACTGACTATTTTATTAATTTCCGCAGTATCACAGCTATTCTAGTTTATGTCTAGGTCTGTGCATGGTAAAAAATCCTTGAACGAAGTGACGAATGGTCTCTTGGAATATAATTCTATCTCATTTACCAGGAATGTTTTGGGCCATTTCAGCTTGTCATTATGGGCGGGGAAGCCTGTGCCTCTATTAGATTTAGTTTCACTAGGCAGTGGCGGTGAAACATTGCATGGGAGATGAGAACCCTCTCCTGATAATGGAATGTAGCTGGATTCGGATAAGATTTGTCAGCTCTTGACAGAAGTAGTTTAGATCAGTTTACAGCTCAATTCTAATTGGTCAAGTGTAGACAGCCTCAAATTTGGCGGTTATGGATATGGTCTATATTTGTGGATTTTCTCCATTGCTTACCTATGTTGGGCTCATATTTGTGATAAAAATAGTGTCAATTGAACCATCACAACGAGTGTTATCTTAGCGGCCGATTCAGCGGCGGATTCGCATGTCACGTTCAAATATGAATAACTCAGCAAGCATATGTCCTAGATGAAATCTAATTGCACCATTGTGTAGAGGAGCATTGGTGCATTCATATTTGATATATGAAATTTTAATATCCTGCGTGATGAGTAAGCAGTGACACTTTTAGTCCATGTCACGTATCTGGTGGAATAAGTCAGTAAATATGAATGGTAGCAATTAGCCCTTTTAACCACATGAAGATGAGCTTTGGTGCACCCCTGAAATCCATTTTCAAGACTAAATTCGGAAAACTGGCTGAATGGCAGGGGGCCAAAGTTTGTTGTCGTAGCGGCGGATTCGCATGTCACGTTCAAACATTAATAACTCAGCAAGCATATGTCCTAGATGAAATCTAATTGCACCATTGTGTAGAGGAGCATTGGTGCATTCATATTTGATATATGAAATTTTAATATCCTGCGTGATGAGTAAGCAGTGACACTTTTAGTCCATGTCACGTATCTGGTGGAATAAGTCAGTAAATATGAATGGTAGCAATTAGCCCTTTTAACCACATGAAGATGAGCTTTGGTGCACCCCTGAAATCCATTTTCAAGACTAAATTCGGAAAACTGGCTAAATGGCAGGGGGCCAAAGTTTGTATTTACTAGTTTGGTAATAGGCATAACTTCATACTGGTATCCAACTAGGATGTGATCTAGCCAACTTAGCTACGTATTTATCCATAGTTATCTACGCTCTTGATGAATGTCACTGAATTTGTTTACACAATTGATGCATAATTCCTGGTCAATTCATAATTAATTAAATATTCCTCCTTTTTTATATTTGATCCCAGCCTAATTAGTATATATAAATTTTTTTTTTCCGAACTAACATTATTCAAACTTGACGTTTTCATACATTTTTTTTCGCATTTCGCATTTCGTAATTTGCATTCCGCATTTCCATATCGTTCGCTTTTTTCTTCTCGATTTTTCCTCTGACTACTTCCATAATTCTAAGTCAGAAAATATGAATAATACGGAGAGTATTACTTTTTGTCAGGCCTTACTCCAATTGGGATACGATTCTTTTGAATCTTTAAATTCAGCATTAATTAAAGAAAACAGGAGAGCAAGCAATTCTCTTTGGGGAAAATTGTGCCTTTCGATGTACGGAGTCAACAGAGAGAGGAAACGCACGTTACTCTATACTAATTGGATGAAGAATCGCGGTCAGATAAAGGACGTAGTAGCTGCTGAGATGTCATCTAAGGGTGAGTTGAACAAGTCCGACGATAAGGTGGTATATCAAGGGAACTCATATCTTGATAGGAGTGGTAAGATAGCTAAGAGTGGAAATAATGATAGTTGTCTTGAGTCAACCCCCATGTTAGATATTCCACAATATAATCAAGAACTGGAACTTGATTGCTTAAACGTTGAAATAACTAATACTAAAAGTGATCGAAATCTCAACGATGCGCTAAATCTCCCTAGTATTTCTAATGGAGAATTTAATTTTACTTTGGGTGAATGGGAAAATATAGCGATGTTACAGGGCAACCGAGCTATCTTTTCGAGGGATTGGACCAATGTCTTTAATGCTAAGATCGAAGATAAATTTGTTTGTGTTATTTGCTTTAAATACAAAAAAATAGGTAAAATTAATAGTAGGAAAAGCAATACTTGTTTTTTCACTGCTCATGCAGAATGCAAGTTTTCTAATTGTCTTCGTTTTAAATTTACAATACAGAATGAACCTTTTACCTCTCGGCCTGTTAACATTACTGTCAATTATGAAGTAATGGGTACCTTATCCCCTGAGCATTCAAATGTGGACTTTGCCTATTCAAGAAAATTGTCGAATAGTTTAAGATTGCAGGTAGCCTCTAATTTAACTGATAAATCAGTTGGTAACTACTTTTATGAACAGTTTCCCCATCCCAATTGTGAGAGCTCTGCGTTATCTTTTGGTAACTTTAACAATGTAAGAAGTGCCTGCGTCTTGAGGAAGGCTAAGTTTGATTTGTCTTGTCTTCAAAGGTTTTCTAACGATAATTGGAGCGAACTTTCTGGTTTACAGGAATATTATAGAAATATTACAGTTAATAACATACTTCGAGGGTACATCCAGTCTTTAGGCCATGATCCATTCATAGTTCATATGTATTCTCAAGATCAAATTCAAGTTTTGAATTATTTTAAGGGTAAGAAAGTAATTGTGCATTTAGATTCTACCGGGTCTATTATTAGAAAAATAAACTCGAGCCAAAAGCGTGTTTTTTATTATGCATTGACTATTCGTCACCCTGAGGTCACAACCAGCCCTTTGCCATTAGCTGAAATGATTAGTTCAGCTCATTCTTCTGCAGAAATATCTTATTTCTTACATAAATGGTCTCTTGACTCAAAAAAGGTCTTAAGTAGAGAAATTAATATTGGCCATGTAGAGATTGATTATAGCTGGGCCCTTATTCATAGTGTTTGTAACGCTTTTATTAAATCTGATATTTTCACATACTTGGAGAAATGTTGGAAGTTATTATTTAGTCAGGAGGAGGTTTGTATGCAATTCGGTGTTATTCTTCACTTGTGTTCCGCTCACCTAATTAATGGAATAGCTTTTAATGTGAATAAAAAGTTAAAGTTATCTAAACCAGTTCGAAAATTGTTTCTTCATACTATAGGATATATGATAAATTGTACGCAAATGATAAATTTAGATAGTGTTTTTATGGATTTGTGTTGTCTTTTTAAACCGAAATTTCAATAAGAATGTTGAGAAGCATATACAAAATTTAGAATCATTTATTAGTTATAGTAAAAGTTGCGATGATGAATATGTTGAACCCGAGGATAGTAATGATTTGACATCTTTTGTGGAAAATGAGGGTAAAACCTATCGCGATAAATCCCCATTTGGTAAGCATTTTAACACAATTTATGAGAAGTGTAAATCCGAAATTTTACTTTTGAATGATGAGAAACCTTGTTTGGAAGCCAACCCTTGTTATAACCCCGAAATTATTGAATATCTACTTACCCATTATATGGCTATAATTCCACTATGGTCAGGCATTATTTTGGGGTTTGGTTCCAGTGAATCCGATGTTTACATGAGTCATTATAGTAATGCAATTGTAGAAAATTGGATGCGTATAGTAAAGATAGACATATTAAAGTCTCGTACTGGTTTAAGACCAGGGGATCTGATAAGGATTATGCATCCTAACATAATTAAAAGATTAGCAGCTTTTTGCTTTGCTTTTCATCCTAGAGCTAAGAAGGTATTTAAAAGTTATAAGCGTAAAAGAGATCCTTCTGAGGAGGAGAATTGTCAGGAGGAATGGCAGAGAAGGAGTAAGAAGAAATGTAATAGCTATTTAGTATCTAAATCTATCAGTTTTTCTCAAGTTAGGCCATTAGTAAATAATAAAAATAAAAGAAAATTAGATGCAGGAAATGACATAAATGAAACTGAAAAAAAGAAATGTAAAATTAGTGTAGATAAAAATGAAAAAACAAAGCTAAAATTTGTACCTAGGTTGCGTCAGAGATTATCTGATTTGAAAAAACGTGACTTTTCTGTCTCACGAATCAGTGATAATATCGACAGTGACGCTGTCGATATTATCACTGATTCAGATCTTGTAGAACAAGATATTTTACGTTTAAAGTTGCCTCCCTTCCGCCCGCCAAATAAAGACTGGCAAAAAAGTATATGTAGTAAAATGGAATATTTTGGTTTCTAATTATATTAATTATGAAATCGATCCTCAGTTGGATCAACAAGATCTTAGAGAATGTAAACCTTGTGTTGTTGAAAACATAGTGGGTGATGGAAATTGTTACTTTCGAGCTCTTTCGTTTATCCTTACCGGTAGTCAGGAAAATCATTTTAATTTACGCACAATTATAGTTAATAACATGTTAGGTAGATTAAAAAATAGTTGTGACGCCTTTTTAAGGACTAAATATGTTTACCAGCAAAGTAACTACAGAAGTGTAAAGGATTGGGTAAATAAGACAGGGATGGATAAGAATGGGAAGTGGGCAACGGATTTGGAAGTATTTGCGACAGCGTTACTTTTTGAAACCGATATATGGGTATATTTAGGACCTGGAGGTACACGCTGGATTGGATTTTCTGGTAAAGGGAAAAAATTAAATGAATTTCTCGATTGTCCCTCTATATTTAGAATATATCTACAAAATACTGGCTGTCATTATGAACCTGTTTTGTCTGTTAATAATATGTAATCCAATTCTTCAATTAAGCCAATTAAATATATTCAACTTCTATATATGACTTTATTTTATTTTGTATCCGTGCTGTTGTTGTCATTGTTATTGTTTTTATTTTGTATTCATGTTGTTTTTGTTTTTTCTTTTTACCTCTTCATAGCACTTAGTGATATTATTTATCAAATGCAATCAACTCATTCTCATTTGTTGTCATAACCAGGAAGTGTAGAGTGCGTCAAACACACATTTCTAAAGAATGTACCACACAAGAAGTTTCTATTTTTCACAAATCAACATAGTCTATTTATATATCAAATATTTGACTTGCCCGAAATTTGGAACCAACAAACTTCTGGTGATTCAAAAGAAGCATTCCACGCATACGTAATTACACTTCAGCAGATTTCTAAAAAGGGAAATTAGACGATTTACTCGCTCAAAATGGAAGTGCATTACAATAACAACACTGGCAGGGTGCTATACTTGTTAATTTTAATTAGTCAATAGCTTAGTCCAGAACCTCAATTGAATTGACTTTATTAATCAGAGTTATTTTAAGCATATTAATAAAGATGGTAAATTTACAATTACAATTATTATTCATTATTTATCAAAAAGACAAAGCCGTGTGGTAAATGCATGTTAAATTCATTATAGTGGAACGAAATTACCTGATAGGTTTATTAGCAAGTATTTGTTTACTATTAATGCTCGTTATACAAAATTAAACTTCAAAAGTTTATAATATGTCCTAAAGCGAAAATAAATATATTAAAATCGGGAGCGATTCCAATTTCTATTTTGACATTATGAGGCCTTTTTACGAAATTTCAATTTTTAGGTTGACTTGCATGAATTTTATGTCATCAGTGTATGATAAGGCTGTCCAAACCCTATCTCCTCGGGCAGCCACATTCCATTATTGGGGTCGCGGGGCGAATATAAATATAGATTCAGAAGTTAATATAAAATAATATGGCAATTATTTCTCAAATGATTAATAAAAATAACTTATTTTTTAAATATATCAGTCAGTGAACTGAAGACAAGACTACCTAATTATCTTCAACTCTAGGCACTTTGAGATCAATGGATTTTCTCGAGAATGTTTGCAATACCTGTCTCAGAAATCCATTCACCTGCACATTTTGTATTCCCCTCGTGAGCAGTTTGGTAGTGGCTACGGATATTATTACCTTGTATGCTGAGAATACCAGCACAAATCAAGCATTGGGGGTTTTCCATGATCATACCTGACAACCCTTTTAGAGCATTTCGCAGAGCTTGAACAGGAAATCCTTAAATAATCATCTTAACAATTTTATCCGTGAATAATAAATTTTGGTCTGTTCTTACGAGGAATATTTAATTAATTATGAATTGACCAGGAATTATGCATCAATTGTGTAAACAAATTCAGTGACATTCATCAAGAGCGTAGATAACTATGGATAAATACGTAGCTAAGTTTGTCTAGATCACATCCTAACCAGTATGAAGTTATGCCTATTACCAAACTAGTAAATACAAACTTTGGCCCCCTGCCATTTTGCCAGTTTTCCGAATTTAGTCTTGAAAATGGATTTCAGGGGTGCACCAAAGCTCATCTTCATGTGGTTAAAAGGGCTAATTGCTACCATTCATATTTACTGACTTATTCCACCAGATACGTGACATGGACTAAAAGTGTCACTGCTTACTCATCACGCAGGATATTAAAATTTCATATATCAAATATGAATGCACCAATGCTCCTCTACACAATGGTGCAATTAGATTTCATCTAGGACATATGCTTGCTGAGTTATTAATGTTTGAACGTGACATGCGAATCCGCCGCTGAATCGGCCGCTAAGATAATACTCGTTCACAAACATAACAAATAATATAATTAGCTTTGTCCTCAAGTTTCACTAAGTTTTGTTGACTTCTATTTCTTCTATTTCCACATGGACACCACTAGAGTTAGTGAATCATTCAAAACAGAAGTTTTGTGGGAAACACCAGTTAAGTGGAGTATCAGTTTGAACAGCACAGTACCTCTACATGGTCTGACAATGAAACTAGAAATATCGGTGAAACCGAATATCTCAAAACACACTCTATACTGAGTATATATATGTATATATATGTATGTATGTATATGTGTGTGCTGAGTTAACAAAGTAAGATCGAATCAATGGCTGGGAAGAATGAGTTACGAGCAGACAATAAGAACGAGCTAATGTACATAGTGTCGTCAGATGGCGGAGTGGCACACTACGGGGGCTACAGACACGATTTCATCTCGCAAACGCTGTCTCTCATGGAGAGTCAGCTGATCGTGTGCAAGAGGTGTGCGGGCATCATGAGGGACGCTTGTAGTGTGAGTGGTGGCATGGCAATGGTGTGTGCCACTTGTGCAGGTGACGAAGTGGCACAGCCAGTGGGCGCAGTGAGGGAGATGGTGGCACAGCTCAAGTGCAAGTGTCCACTCACTCAGAGAGGCTGTGAGTGGGAGGGAACAGTGGCGGATGTGTCGCAGCATCTAGACCAGTGTGCCCACTTAATCGTGCCATGTCCCTACTTGCAGTACGGCTGTGAAGTGGTAATGAAGAGGCTAGACAATGCGCGACACAGAGAGGTGTCAAAAGAGTGGCACACAGAGTTGATGAGTTTGTTCCTGGCTGGAAGGGTGGAACAACAGGCGGAAATGATTGAACAGTTACAATTAGAAGTTCACACCTTGACTCAAGGAATGAAAATAATGAAATATCTAAAATTAAACGGAATTGTTTGGAAGATAGCTGAGAAAGATGCGATCACGGGGATACTACAGGAATTAAAAGGTCAAGCACAGGCACAGTACAATCCATACAATCCAATGGAACCTGGCTATGGACACCATGACCTTGATCTTCCTGAGTGGGATGATAACCTTCACACTGTAATTCCTGGGTGGAATGGTAACCTTCTCACTGGACCTCAGTTCTTTATAGATTCGTTTGGCATTGCATATCCTCAACTTTCCTTTGAAACCGGCGATACCGTCTCTCTAAATGTAACTAACGACGTAGCAGTACAGCTACAAAATGAAGGCCACTACGATGGATATCCGCAACAACAACAAGGACGACGACAACAACAACTACTACTACTACAACAACAACAACAACAACAACAACAACTACTACAAGAGGCAAAAGATTCAGTTCTCCCTGGAACATGGGAAGTGGTTATAGTGAATAATGAGGACACAGAGATACCCTGGAAGGTGGAGGTGGGGAAGGTCACTGTTACATCAGGACAAGGCTTCAAGCTCACTAACATTCCAGCTGGCATTCTGCTCCACAAGAAATACTACCACCACCAAACCATGGATATTCAGATACTGTGCAAATCCGATTAGATAGGTGTAGCTATTCTTAGAAACCTCAGATATTTATAGATCGTGTGTTGTGTTTGTTTACTTTTAGATTTGCTTATTTCTTCATATTTAAACACCTTTTAGTAGATAACCTAGAGATTGGCGCTTTATCTACAACTGTTGCTAAATTATTTAATTACCCTAAATATTTACGTCATTAAACGAGTGTGAAGTTAGCAGGGAGATGTGAGCATCACTTTAGGGCTTATTTTCTCAGTTAATTCAGCATCAATCACTGTCAAACTTGTTATATGACAGAATCTAGTATAGGGCTTTCCTCCATTCTGATAGTTAGTGTATAACACCTCTCCTTATCCCACAATGACATTGTAATTTTCCAATACAAAGTACCCATAGACAATTTCGAGCCCACTCTATGTCACGCCTCCTCAAATTTCTTTTCTGACTCCCTGACTGCATACTACTTTAAGGTCGTTATTTGGAAAATTCGTAATAGTCCAGGATCACGCGGGTTCAACCGAGAAATTGAGAAGAATAAATTTTTTTGGTGGTTTTGAGTTCTTGAGGATCCCCTTGACCAAATTTAAGCCCTTGTCTCTTTGGCATGTTTGGACAATTCTTTAATGCAAGCTTAAATATTTTGGGGATGCCTGAATGATTCGGACAATTCTGCATTCAGGAAATCCTACTAAATGATCATGTAGAATGTTGATTTATATTTATTTAAACTCTTGGAATATAGGGGAACGAAACAAGGGGTCACTCGATGGGGTTACTAGGAGGTTTGAGATTGGAATGTTACACATTCCTGCGCCGTCACGGAAATATTGAGCTCGAATATGATTATGTGATATCTCAAATTTCTCCAAATTTAATGCTGAATATGAATATCTTATATATTAAAACACAATGTTTTTCTTGTTTGTGTAGAATTGATAGAGGAACTGGGAGGTGCTAGAAATGTGAAATTTGGCATATATAATAATGAGTCTACGATTAATTTCGAAGATCTAAGCGCAATCTTCACACCTCGCCGAGATAGGTGACAAATTGTGCTGACCAATGAAATTCGTTTCTTTTATAATGCAAATACATTGGGGATCAAACAGTGTGACTATACATACAATCAAAAGGACTATTTGTGATTAAAATTCATTGGCTCATGCGAGAACCAATCAATTTTCAGACTTTTATTATGCGAATCACACGATTCTATTTCATATGACCATATTCCAGCTCAACATTTTCCGTGACGGCGCAGGAATGTGTAACATTCCAATCTTAAACCTCATAGTAACCTCATTAAGTGACCCCTTGTTTCGTTCCCCTATATTCCAAGAGTTCAAATAAATATAAATCAACACTCTACATGATCATTTAGTAGGATTTCCTGAATGCAGAAATGTCCGAATTATTCAAGTGCCCTCAAAATATTTAAACTTGCATAAAAAAGATTGTACAAACATGCCAAAGACGGGAGTTAGTGAATCATTCAAGACATAGAAGCTTTGTAGGAAACACCAGTTAAGTGGAGTATCAGTTTGAATAGCACAGTGTCTGTACATGGTCTGACAATGAAACTAGAAATATTAGTGAAACCGAATATCTCAAAACACACTATACTGAGTATATATATGTATATATGTGTGTGTGTGTGTGTGTGTTTGTGTATGTGCTGAGTTAACAAAGTAAGATCGAATCAATGGCTGGGAAGAATGAGTTACGAGCAGACGATAAGAACGAGCTAATGTACATAGTGTCGTCAGATGGCGGAGTGGCACACTACGGGGGCTACAGACACGATTTCACCTCACAAACGCTGTCTCTCATGGAGAGTCAGCTGATCGTGTGCAAGAGGTGTGCGGGCATCATGAGGGACGCTTGTAGTGTGAGTGGTGGCATGGCAATGGTGTGTGCCACCTGTACAGGGGACGAAGTGGCACAGCCAGTGGGCGCAGTGAGGGAGATGGTGGCACAGCTCAAGTGCAAGTGTCCACTCACTCAGAGAGGCTGTGAGTGGGAGGGAACAGTGGCAGATGTGTCGCAGCATCTAGACCAGTGTGCCCACTTAATCGTGCCATGTCCCTACTTGCAGTACGGCTGTGAAGTGGTAATGAAGAGGCTGGACAATGCGCGACACAGAGAGGTGTCAAAAGAGTGGCACACAGAGTTGATGAGTTTGTTTCTGGCAGGAAGGGTGGAACAACAGGCGGAAATGATCGAACAGTTGCAATTAGAAGTTCACACCTTGACTCAAAGAATGAAATATCTAAAGTTAAACGGGATTGTTTGGAAGTTAGCTGAGAAAGATGTGAAGATAAAACTACAGGAATTAAAAGGTCAACCACAGACACAACTCAATCAATACAGTCGAAAACCCCGTAGACATAGAAATCATAACACTGGACCTCCTGGGTGTAATAGTAATTTTCTCACTGGGCCTCAGTTCTTTATAGATTCATTTGGCATTGCATATCCTCAACTTTCCTTTGAAACTGACGATACAGTCTCTCTAAATGTAACTAACAACGTTGCTGTTAATTTCAACTTAGCACTGCAACAACAACAACAACAACAACAACAACAACAACAACAACAACTACAACTACAACAACAACAGCTACAAAATGAAGGCTACTATGATGAATATCCACAACCTCAACAAGTGGCACAGTCAGTTCTCCCTGGAACATGGGAAGTGGTTATAGTGAATAATGAAGACGCAGAGATACCCTGGAGGGTAGCGGTGGGGAAGGTCACTGTTACATCAGGACAAGGCTTCAAGCTCACTAACATCCCAGCTGGCATTCTGCTCCACAAGAAATACTACCACCACCAAACCATGGATATTCAGATACTGTGCAAATCCGATTAGATAGGTGTAACTATTCATAGAAACCTCAGATATTTATAGATCGTGTGTTTGTTTACTTTTAGATTTGTTTACTTCTTCATATTTAAACACCTTTTAGTAGATAACCTAGAGATTGGCGCTTTATCTACAACTGTTGCTAAATTATATAATTACCCCAAATACTTACATCATTAAAACATTCAGCATAGCCTACTCTAATAATGCCTCAAAATAAAATAACCAAGGATGTGGTAATAGCCGAATGGATTAATACACGATTAGCTTAAAATCGTTAAGCGTGTAGGATAGGCATTAAGAATGTATTAAGCATATATAAACATGGCATCAAAGTACATATATCCGTTGTCAAAATTTCGATTAGTCATCATATTGCGCAGCAGGTTATTTTAAGGACGATTTTGGCAATTTTCTAAGCTGTTTTAGTCTGCTTGTAAATGTTATTAAGGTAGAGTTTTTGTGTAGAACTAAGATTAATACGAGTTGATTTGAAAAATTTGGAATTTTTCAACTCACAACTCATTGAATTTAGAAGTTCAAGATGTATTATCAGTTTATCACGTAATAGGCCATTGCCTATCAAACACGATCAAATTTGTAGATCTAGTTACTACAGTTTGCACGAAATGTGACAAACTGAGACTCGCTAAATAAATCAGTATTATAACTATTTGTATGGGGAATTATGAGGTGTACGAATACTTTTGTTCAGGCAGTGTATATGCTAGTAATACATTCTTATCGTGTATTAATCCATCCGGCTACTACTTCATCCCTAGTCCATAATTTAAGTCTGCTGTGATGCATTATTTGAGCAGGCTATGCATTCAGAAATATTGAAAAAGGCTTTGAATCTGTGGCGTTAGAAGTTTGGTCCCAGCCTCAAATTGGCAGTTAATCTAATCATCCATGGCTGATATAGTAGTAGTTCAAATCAATGCAACATCCAAATCGAGATTTGCAAGCATTGCCTTCAATTATAAACCAATAGAATTGTGAGAATATTTATTGATGGTGTCTAGAAATTGAGTTAAAGTTTTCTGGGACCTTGGTATATGCAAACTAATTAGCTTTGTTCTCATCTTTCACTAAGTTTTTTTGATAACTATATGGATACCGCAGTAAGTTAGTGAATCATTCAAGACATAGACGCTTTGTAGGAAACACCAGGTAAGTGGAGCATCAGTTTGAATAGCACAGTGTCTGTACATGGTCTGACAATGAAACTAGAAATATTAGTGAAACCGAATATCTCAAAACACACTATACTGAGTATATATATGTGTGTATATGTGTATATGTGTGTGTGTGTGCTGAGTTAACAAAGTAAGATCGAATCAATGGCTGGGAAGAATGAGTTACGAGCAGACGATAAGAACGAGCTAATGTACATAGTGTCGTCAGATGGCGGAGTGGCACACTACGGGGCTACAGACACGATTTCACCTCACAAACGCTGTCTCTCATGGAGAGTCAGCTGATCGTGTGCAAGAGGTGTGCGGGCATCATGAGGGACGCTTGTAGTGTGAGTGGTGGCATGGCAATGGTGTGTGCCACCTGTGCCGGGGACGAAGTGGCACAGCCAGTGGGCGCAGTGAGAGAGATGGTGGCACAGCTCAATTGCAAGTGTCCACTCACTCAGAGAGGCTGTGAGTGGGATGGAACAGTGGCAGATGTGTCGCAGCATCTGGACCAGTGTGCCCACCTAATCGTGCCATGTCCCTACTTGCAGTACGGCTGTGAAGTGGTAATGAAGAGGCTGGACAATGCGCGACATAGAGAGGTGTCAAAAGAGTGGCACACAGAGTTGATGAGTTTGTTCCTGGCTGGAAAGGTGGAACAACAGGCGGAAATGATCGAGCAGTTACAATTAGAAGTTCACACCTTGACTCAGGGAATGAAATATCTAAAACTAAGCGGGATTGTTTGGAAGTTAGCTGAGAAAGATGCGATCAAGAAAAAACTACAGGAATTAAAAGGTCAGGCACAGGCACAGTACAATCCATACAATCGAATGCAACAAGGCTATGCACATCAAAATACTGGACTTCCTGGGTGGAGTGGTAACCTTCTCACTGGACCTCAGTTCTTTATCGATTCGTTTGGCATTGCATATCCTCAACTTTCCTTTGAAGGTGGTGATACAGTCTCTCTTAGTGTAACTAACAACGTTGCTGTTAATTTCAACTTAGTACTGCAGCAACAACAACAACAACAACAACCTCAACAAGTGGCACAACCAGTTCTCCCTGGAACATGGGAAGTGGTTATAGTGAATAATGAAAACGCAGAGATACCCTGGAAGGTAGCGGTGGGGAAGGTCACTGTTACATCAGGACAAGGCTTCAAGCTCACTAACATCCCAGCTGGCATTCTGCTCCACAAGAAATACTACCACCACCAAACCATGGATATTCAGATACTGTGCAAATCCGATTAGATAGGTGTAGCTATTCTTAGAAACCTCAGATATTTATAGATCGTGTGTTGTGTTTGTTTACTTTTAGATGTGTTTTTTTCATATTTAAATACTTTTAGTAGATAGCCTAGTGGTTGCTCCAACGGTTGCTAAGTTGTATGACCCAAATATTTGCATCATTAAAACATTCAGAAATAATGAAACGATAAATTCGAGGAGTTTGAAAGTTTAAAGTCAAGTTTAGATAATTAATCTAATCAATCATGGCTGATAATACGAATCAAAAAAGAAAATGCAATGCATGCTCCTTTCACTAATACAGATGAGTATGACAACATTTCAAATCAATGCAACATACAATTTGATATTTGTAACCATTGCTTTCAATTAAACTAATCAAATTGTGAGAATATTTATTGAAGGTGTCTAGAAAACTGAGTTAAGTTTTCTGGAATCTTGCTTATATTGTAAACTCACACGTTGGAAACCAGAGTGGCACTTTGGAATTAATGACGAAGTGATAATAGAGTGCTATGAGATGTCGGACGTCAATTTATCGACAAATCAATCAGCAGAAGCGTCGATCCACTCCTTAGCCCCTTAGAGAGAACTCTCTGAAACAAATGAAAATAATAAATTTTGATTAAAATATACAAACAACCCAACATACTATACAACATTCTATAAATAGAAGTGTGAAATTACTATTTCATTTTTTCAAATGTGTCCTTAAATGGTTTGAAATTTCCCTCAGGATTGTGTCCTTTGTGGGCGTTGTGATCGTCGAGGATGGCAAAGCAGACAACTTTGAATGAATTCCTGAACAAAGGATCCATCAACACCTCATAGAACAGCTCTGCCATGTGTCGCGGAGGGTTTCTGTACGCGCCACACCCGTAAGCCGACAGAACAATCGAATCGTGTCCTCGTTCTAATGCTATAGGTGTTAGATGGTTTAAATGCAGATTGATTGGTTCATAAATCTTAAAAAAGATTTTAAGTTTTCTTCCCTAATAACAAAGATCAGTGGAATTCGCTTATTAGCAACTCGAGTTCTTCTCATAAAATGGATGCTAACGCGAAGTTGCTAATAAGGGAACATAATTAATACAAAATCTTAACCTGGGACCTGAAGATTGGTTGCTAATAGAGTAATAAGGGAGTTGCTAATAAGCGAATTCCCTGTAGATACAGATTCCTTAACATCAGAATAGGCTTAAAGTTATGTTGGACAGGCCTGAGTAACACTAATAATTAATATGGAATGTTTTATGACAGGTCTATGAGAGAGAATCTCTAACCTTCGACAC
Source organism: Aphrocallistes beatrix (assembly GCA_963281255.1). NCBI lineage: Eukaryota > Metazoa > Porifera > Hexactinellida > Sceptrulophora > Aphrocallistidae > Aphrocallistes > Aphrocallistes beatrix. The sequence goes on along the minus strand of OY725492.1, from coordinate 5,251,272 downwards.
CATTGAAAGGAATTAAAATTATGTCAGTGGAATTTGTCAATTAACTGAAGGTATTCGCAAAGTGTTGAGACTTATCTATGAGTCGCCGGAATAAGACAATTCAAACCAGGGAATAAGATATAAAAAATACGAAATATAAATAAGACCTAAAATGCCACACAGTACCCCCTCACGAATAAAAACGCCACTTTTACACTCAATTGGACACTATTCCAAACCTAAAATGCTCCTTTTCACTAAGTTCTTATACATATCATTCTCCAAAATGCTCACTCTCGCTCTCACTCTAATTTTAGGTCTTATCCTACCTATGCTAAATATAGCCCGCATCTTCTTGAGGTAGTCTCCGATAATTCTGCCACTCAGGCGCCACTCGACACCTTTCCCTCTCTCCACGGGAGGTTCGTGGTATGCAGCTGAGTTTATGAAACCTAATTTGATTGGTGCAGCCAGGAATGGGTACCCCTCCTTCTCACTGCCGCGGAACACCAGCACCTAAGAATAGATCACACTTCTGAAATAGGAACTTGGATAGATATTGAGATCTAAATTTAGTTTCAAGAATAATACATATTTGTATTCAGCACTAAAAGAGAAAATGAATTATCTTATTATTAATTAACATCAATAAAAAGCCAAAATTATCCACATTCCTACTCTACTATTTAGTAACCCTAGACGACGTAATAAGAATATTTATATTGAATTACCGCTGGGAACAAATACAAAGGAATTCCCCAATCAGCTTCTTAGTTAGGTCCTAAGCATGTCCATGGTAATTTCGTTCGCATTAATGGCCGAGTCATCACAAGCATATTTAACCGTTCTAGAAACACTGTTAAATAGCACTGGTTCAATAGTACAAAATTATAAAACATGTCAGTCGACAGACTGATAGTGCAGCTCCAGGAAGAAAACAATTTTCTTCATATCAACCAACCAGATTTCAAGTTTAGGGAGTCATTGTGATTTATTTATATTCTTTGAGTTAGGTATAATCCCTATTCGTAAATAAAATGAAAGCCATTTGTAATGTTCAATCCCTGTATTCTGATTGGCTAATACATCTTGACACCTTTGTAAAATGGTGTGAAAATATTTCAGAATTTGCACCCAGGTTCAAATCTCCACCAAATAAGGAATTTATGGTCCAAATTTGGTACAATTTGATCCAATCGAATTTCCAGGAGCGAGCAGACGGACGTCGCACGCCAATCATGACATAAGACATCTCCTATACTAGGAGCTGAACTAAAAATGTCGTATGTAATACTAAGGAGTACCGTAAACTGGGGCGACTTTGGCCCTAAGAGGTTGCTTTGTCCCACAGTAGCAATTTTAATAAAATATACTCAAACTTTGAAATATTGCAGTTTTAATACATTTGGATATATTGAAAGTTTCATTCAACATATTAGCAATGTGATTACATTGATTCATAAGTTTGAGTATATTTTATCAAAATTGCTATTGTGGGACAAAGCAACCTCTTAGGGCCAAAGTCGCCCCAGTTTAATTATTGTGTCTACATGAGATACCTTAGGTGAGTATATTCCTCCAAACTGAGGGATGGGGTAACTCCATTTCCGCTCCATATCGACACTAAATGGGTCCATGAGACACTGCCAGAGAGTGGATCTGCGACACAGATTCTCTTCCTGTGCGCCTGCGCCATTCATGTACCCACCACCTGGGTTGTTCGAGGAGGCCAGAACCAGGACAGCTGGGTTCAATCCCTTCTCATATAGACTCACTGCTGCCATCAAGCAATCCTCTTGAACCACGTGCCACTCTGTGTCAAATGGCCCAGGTGGCACAATTTTAGGCGCGCTTTCGTAAGTACATGTGCCTCGAACTGATTGGGCAATTGTGTCCTTTGGAAGCGACACTTTAACACCTTCTGGCAGGAAGTACGCGCCACTACTGCACATATGAATGGTATTGTATTGGACGAATATCCTCAGTGATTTAATAGTGGCGAAATCAGATTTGGCTAACACCTTATGCCACACACTCAGCCACAAGTCTGGGCTGTAGAAATAGGTGGCGGAAAAGTGGAGCAGTTTGGGTCTATCCCGCGCCTTGAGGATAGCAAGGAACTCTGCGTCATCTGTAGGCGCCAATTTATGTGGCGCTCCTTTATGCTGCACATCTGCGAATGTTCCTGCCACATGTGGCTTCCCCTTCCCTTTAGATTTCCCGCCTTTCGGATTGGCACTCGCCATGGCTACTCAACAACTGAAACAGCTGATCGGAATTCTAGTTTTTCAAAGTCTCAAAACATACATATTAAGTCAACCAGGGATTTATCTAGGTAACTTGGTTTCGTCTGAGGAGGCAAGGTGCTTGCAGTGTGATTCGATTTTGGTACTGGGTTGCCATCACCCCCTGGAATTAGAAATAACCATGTTTGGATGCCATAAAACCTCTAACACCTTCAAAAAAGTGTCGGAATGGAAAATCCTAGATAACTCATACAGCCTATGTAATAATGTCAAAGATTGTAATACAATAACAAAGATAATGTAGAGGTGAATTCCTAAGATCTGTTTACATCACTAGGTTGTACTATGGAAGCCTAATACAATAGAATATTCTAGAATCTAGTCTAACAGCTCCGTCACTAAGTCGACTATTGAGACAATTGCTTTCAATGGGAATCTCCAGAGGAGCTGACTTGTTTCTATACATAGAAGCTATGCTAAACTATGATTGGTTGGAACTCTGCTCAATCAGAGAAAAATATCGAGACACAATGTCATACTTGTCAACTGTCCCGTTTTTGGCGGGACGTCCCGCTTTTTTCACTCTTCTGTTGAGCTAATTTTCTCGAGTGTCCCGCTTTTACGAGAAATTTCCCTATTACGCCCCGCTTTATTTCACTCTATGTATAATACTTTTTTATTGCGTCCCGCCATGTCCCGCGAAATTTAACGCTGCGTCCCGCTTTAATCATAGCTCAAGTTGGCAAGTATGCAATGTGTCTGCATTCTGAATGGCTCATACATTTTAACACCTTCTGTAAAGGGTGTGAAGATTCTGTAGAATTTGTAACAGGTTCAAATATCCACCGTATGAGTAATTTATGTTCTAAAGTTGGTGCAATTTGGTCCGATAAAATTTCCAGAAGCAACAGACGTACGAACGTTATAAGCAAAAATACATCAATTTAATTGTAGCTAGAGATGCACCGGATATCCGGTTTATATCCGGTATCCGGCCATTTTCGTTGATTTACCGGATATTAATACATTGACAAAATTCATGAATTGATGAAATACTACAGTAACAAACTCAAATTATACACTGTGCTATAACAAACTTATCGAGAGACTAATAATGAAAATCTAAAAATCCTAAATTTTTCTGGATAAAGAGAAGACATTCTCCCTTTTCTCGTAACAATTTGTTACGCTTTTCTTCAAATACAATTCCAGCACTACTAAATAATATTTCACTATAAACTGAACTAGGTGGAGTGCCTAAATATTTAATCGCAACCCCAACTAAGTTTGGATATGACAAAGCATTTTCTTTCCACCAACACCACATTCCATATTCATCTATGCCTTGTTCATTAACAATAATATCCGGGATCAGGCCGGATAACCGGATAATTGGAGGCCGGATATCTTATCCGGGCGGATAGGTAATTTTCCTATCCGGTGCATCTCTAATTGTAGCTATGAATCTCAATGAGAAGATTCATTAATACATTTCAGGTATATTTAAGTTAATTATAGAGTTCGCTGTAGTATAATTACGAGCACACTTCAATTCGAAATAATTAATAGAAATAGTAAACACGATAATAAAAATAAGAAAATAAAATTATAAAATTCCAAATAGGAGATTCGGTAACTAAGTGACTACTAGGTGAGTTCTAGCTTCACAGCTCCGTTACTGATCGGCGCTATCCTCTTGCGAAGAGTTCTATCTTTAGTATAGTTCTTAAAATAGAAATTAAGGAAGAAAGCGATCAGAGACAGCAAGTATATGGTCTGACATACCAATACGCCACGGGAGTAACCACAGTCTGAGAATGTGAGAGCATATAAGGTGTGAAACAGCACCATATGGAACTGAATCAGCTGGAGAACAGTGAGGTAACGCTTCCACCATAAATATCTCTTAAACCGATCTCCGTAAGAGGACAGGAAGTAATAGGAGTACATGAGCACGTGGATTATACTGTTTAAAATGGGACCAATGTGCGTGATGCCACCTGCGTGCCACTTCACAGCTATCCACCATATCAGTGGCATGGTGGCATGGTGGTAGACGTGTAGGAAAGTCACCTGGTTGAATTTCCCTCGCAACACAAAGAATGTAGTGTCAGTAAACTCAATCAACTTAGAGAAGTAGTAGAGCCAAATCGCACGAGCGTATCGAATGGCAGGTTCATCCGTACTATAAATAGGAGGAGAACACCACAGATCCTGGCCAATCAGATGCGAGCTCACCAGCAGCTCATACAGTGTATATGCACATATGAGCACCAAACTAACGTTGTAGAAACGCATTGCACTCAACAACTCGAATTTAGGCAGGAGGTGTGAAATGGCATTCGAGATGGTGACTAGACTGAGGTAAGCCCCGATGGCACAGACAGTGGGCATGATGGAGCTCATGAGGAGCCAGTTAGCTACGCGGGGATCGCCAAGTGGCAGGCTGGCAGCGTAGAAGTGGCGGGTGTCGTAGGCTATGTGGAGAGGGTTCTGCAGATAGTATATCAGCTGATCTGTAGACCAATCCATTGAGTTGTCTCACGCACTACACTGATTGGCTAATATTAGAAAAGATATCTATTTATAAACATCCCAAATGTTACACTTATAGTTCAGTATATAAATCTGCTAAGGAATAACACACAAACAAATATGAGTTGAAAGTCTAAATTTAGAACTCTTCCATCAGCATTGAGATTCTCAATTTTATAACACAATTGCAATTCATTGGATGAAAAGGATCAGAAGAATTACACTACGACACATTAGCAGTGTATCAGAATGTTCGTAATCTGGTGAAACAATCAAAATTCTAACTCAAATTGTTAAAAAATAGTTTTATTACTAAAGGGTACTAACAACATCCCAAAATAATCTACACAGAAATAGGAAAAATATTTAAAACAATTGCAAAGAATAAATATGATTATAGGACAATACAAACAAAATGCCAGATTTAGAAATGGCAATACCATATGGATTAATGAATTCTCCTTTTCCGTTCCCTTCCCTTCCAATGGTGTGAAGTAGCTCCCCCGAGTTTGAGAATATCTTGACGACATGGTGTAAGCAGTCACTAACGAGGATATTCTGCTCACAGTCCAGACAGAAAAAACAAGGTTCATATACAAAACATTCCTGTCCTTCTCCCTGAGACACGCAGGAGGTAAGGAGGTCTCCACTTCTGGAGAAGAAGTGGATGCAGTTAGGACTACTGTCTAGTACCACCACTTTATCTGTCGTTATTTTCACGTCTTGAGGGGCAATTAGCGATCCTTGTCCGATAGTATGCTTGTAGTGTAGGAGGTTAGAGAACACGGAAACTCTGTTGTTCGATTGGTCAGCTACAAACACGTCTCCATTCCAGTCCACACTTAATCCCAGTGGACAAGACAACTGTCCTTCATTACTCCCCCAACCACCAGCTCTGTTGAGTAGTTGGTGGCTGTTCTTACAGAACTGGAATAGCGTGTGATAATCCCAGTCTGTAAGGAAGATGTGATCATCACTGACTGATATTCCCCAAGGACTGAATAGTACTTCCTCTCCAAAGTGAGACAGGAATTCTCCTTGGAAGGACAGTACCTGTACGCGACAGTTCCCAAAATCCGCTATATACACCTTCTCATTCACTTCGTCTAGAGACAGTCCCATACCATTAAGCTGTTTATCACCTTTCCCTCTCATCCCAGCGGTTAGGATGGGTTGTGTCTTTTGAGAGTAATGCGGTGTTTCCAGCTGGACTACCTCCCCGAACTGCTCTATCTGGGACTGAAGGAGAGAGAGGGTGGGACAGGAGAAGGAGAGGTTGGGGAGTGGGGTGGGAACACACAGCTGCTGCTTGGCCTGTTGGTACACGAGTACTGCTTGCTCGTGAGTGGGGAGGTTAATGTTACTCCTACTCAATTGTCTCAGTTGCAGCTGAGCTTGATCCAACTCTTCGATGGCTGCGATACGAGCGGATTCTTTGCTGTGGAAGTCATCTCGAAGTTGTGTGACTTGTTGGCAGAGAGCGTCCCTCCTCTCGATCAGCTGATCAATCAGGACATTGAAAGTGAGCTCGATTCGAGCGGCGATTCGATGGAAATGCGCCATTGTGTCGTAAGGTGCGACATCTTGAATATTGGTTGCCATTGCTTATGACTTTGGAACTATTTTGTTGAATAGAAATATTATACTTTAACTAAGACACAATCTGTATTATATGTAATACGAGAATACCATCGTACGTCAATGGTTGCTATGGAAACGGTTATAAAAACTAGGGAATTAGTATTGGCTATATAGGATGGTGTCAGATAAGCAGTAATTACTAATTAGGTTGGAATATTTAAAAATCATAAATCGTTATAATTTCGTTTGCTGATTAGTTTTACTCTTGTGCAAATATGCAACAGAAAATACCAAAATATTTGTTAGGTTTAATTTGACACATCAGTGGTGGATCCAGGGGAGAGGAGATGAGGGTGTTGTCCTCCTGATACCAAGATTGGATTTGTTGTAAATCGCAACCTTTAGAGGCTCACGTACATATCCCAGTAATCCAATCATATGTTTATCCCCTTTATAACACAACTGATATTAATACTGTATATATTCTGGACCAAGTAAGAACATTCCCATTATTTGGAGCAGAACATACACACTACTATTTTCATCTATCAGTAGGGACAACGGAGGGATTATTAAATGATACCTATAGAATACCTACTGTACTACCTACACGTATATACCTATTATCTGATTATCTAGGAGCGCGAGACGCTCCTTTAGGCGTATGATTTTAAGTCTCAAAGTTTTTAGGAGCGTGAAAATCCAGAATAATACCCAATTTACCCTATTTTATGATGCAATTTATAGATTTAGGCGTATGAAAATTTAGGGATTTTAGATTAGGAGCGTATCTCTGGAGGGCTGTATAATACCCTGGTATATACAATGGTGAGCTGAAAAATTTTGAGAACAAAATACTTTTATCAATAATAGAACACATACAGCAACATTAATTTAGTATATAATACCCCTTTTCTTAGACACATTAAGTCCATCTAGATTTTAACACCTGGGTTCCAGAATAATAAACCTTTTCTGACTAGGGGTTTAACTTATGTCAACCTCCGCTCTCAAGGACTCCTCGTCCTCAAATCGGGTTTCCTTTAAGCGGTATTTCAATTTTCCAAACAAGTAAAGTCACTTAGAGCCAAATCAGGACTGTGTGAGGAATGGTTGAGTTCGAATTTTTATGTTGTCACTTGTTCGACTCTGATTCTAAAGGAGTTGTATCACGTTTCCGACATCAAATGCCTACTTTTCCGCTCATTTGGTCATTCCTTTCTGAAAAGGTCACTGTACCCCCCCACAGGGAAGAGGAATAAAATGCACAAATTCACTTGAACTCTTTAAGAACAAGTCGAACAAGTGACAACTCCTTTAGAAACAGAGTCGAACAAGTGACAACATAAAAATTCGAACAAATGCAGCGTCCCCTTCGAAACTTGTTTAATTGCGGTTTATGAAACACGAGATGTGTGTACAGGATCACGGCACGATGCTCAATTTTCAAAAATCCATTTTAGTTGACCACCAGACAGAGAAAAGTCAAATTTCACTTGTCAAGAGTACTTTAGTATACTTGTGATGTTTTATAATCACTAAACACATATGAGTCTTTGATTCAATCTGTTGAAAGTTGACTAGCTTACAAAAATAGTATTAATTCCCAAAACTCTTGTAACACACACTTGTTCAGTGCACATGTTGAAGAATTGTTAGTTCATATGTACCAAGGCCAAAGATCGATATTTGAGCGTCTGAGAATGGGACCAAGATAATTAATAGAGAATTGCTTCTCTTTCCTCTCCTATTTCAGGGAATATTAAGTTTTTTGACCGCTTTAGTAGATTTCAAGTTTCAAATCGATTTCTAAACAACTTTGAAGGATTGACTGGCGTTTAGCTCAATAGGAAACATCGGTCGTTAGCAATAGGATGGCATCGATATCACAACAGATACCCAGGCTGTAGCCTAGGTAGATAATTGTTGTGTAGTTGTTTACAGGAATTTCATTCTAACATTTTAGAGACTTCGTAAATATGTGATTGTGCATCCTCGTGACTAAATTACCAATGATGAATGTAAATAATTCATAATTCTAACCATCCAATGAATTAACCAACTTAGCATCTGGCAATGTCTGAGGTAACACAAAGCGCACGTGAAAACCTCTGGAATGTTAAACGACCGACGAGCATGCATAAATGAATAAATGAATAAATATTATTTTAATTTTCCCGGTCACTCGCGATAGTATCATTCTATTTGAGAAGCTGAGCTATGTCCAGACAAGACAAAATTGTTTTGAATTTTGAATATTCTAACGTTAGCGCTCGTACGATGAATAACTCTGATAAAATATCACCGAAAATATGTTGCAATTTTCAATATTATGGAAACGTCCTCCTACTACCCAAGCAAGATTTCACGGACTCTGGTTATGCAAACCAAAACTAGCTATTCCCACTAAATTACTTGGATCTATCATTGTTTGCAAGATTGTTTCAAAAAATACACTTAGCTAAGTCAAATTACTGCAAAGGAAACAGAGAAAGCTCTATAGACCGATTTCCGAGGGTCTAACAAAGAGAAATTCATTTTCAGCTTTTATTTTATTCAATAAAACACAAATATTTAGGAAATAAGGAATATACTATAATGAAAAGGAATTTCGTTTCCTTTGGAAATAATCTAAACTAATAAATAATTCTAAAATAAGAACAAAAGTACTTCATTGGTTCGAGTTAGTTCTCAGATGGAAGTGAGTAAGAAGAGCGTTCCAACCGATGATAGAATGAAAAACAAATTTCCAACAATACTGATAGCAGAGTTATAACACAAATCACACCGAAAACCTTTAGCAACACACTCTGGAAACTCCTGAAAGACACAAAATTGAGGAGTCCCAGGAGTGAATGAGTAAATGTTCAGCGTTAATGTGAAGGGAATTGCTCCAGTATCGACTTCGGTGAACTCGATTAAGGTAGAATTAATGAAGACGAAGATGTTAGTTTTCGCGCCTAAGGTGTAGGAATATGTTCCAGGAGGAGACTCGGTGTATTGGTTGAGTGGAACATCTAAGATGCTCAAATCATTTCCAAGGAGTTCACAATCATTATTTCTAACTAACAAAGTCTTATTTTCTTTGTCGCTAGTAGTGACCAAAAAAACGAATCCCAATGCGAAGTAATACTCACTCCTCACCAACCCTCTGGCATCATCTGTATATAGAACGGAACCTAAGATTGTATAATTGGATAGGCCTTGACCAAGGTCAGCAAGGAGATATCCTGATCCCCTGATGACACCAGGAGCAGGTAACATTTGACCAAACGAAACCACAAATATCGTTGAAAGAGAAAACAAGGCATAGAAGAGAGTATTCATGGTGTCTGAAACTTGGATAGTTGGAATTATGTGATAATGAGTTTGCTTTAGAATCAATCTCCTATTTATACATCTCAGAGTCAACACTACTTCAAACACCAAGAATCTTCCAACTTATTGTCTGAGTCAGTGACTAACTTTTGATGCCTCTACACGCCCGCTTTCCAAGTCGGAACCCATTGGGAATGTCTGTAGTTAACATCTCTAAGAGCAGTTTAGTTGGATATTCCAATACGCCACTGAGAAAGTAAGTATACTCTGACATACCAATACGCCACGGGAGTAACCACAGTCTGAGAAGGTGAGAGCATGTAAGGTGTGAAACAGTACCATATGGAACTGAATCAGCTGGAGAACAGTGAGGTAACGCTTCCACCATAGATATCTCTTAAACCGATCTCTGTAAGAGGACCAATCAGAAGTTCTGCTCATTCACACCTCTCCTCTTGTGAACACCACTGTCTTCTTCTCCTCATGAGGACTGTAGATGATTGGTCTGAAGACAAGCCAGCCAATGACGTCACTTCTTGAACTGTCGGTACACATCTGGACAATGCTCTCGAGAACAGTCATCCTCTGTAGACCACCCACGAAGATTTCATGTAGTTGTTATGCACAGAAGCAGCCGAGTAAGGGGACATTTCTGAAACAGCTGGAGATGTAGTTTCCAGTTACCAGTAGCTCCGTAGGAATTCAACCATATCAAGTACTGCAGTCAGAGAGTTTTATTTAAGGGGGAACCCTAAGATGGCTTGGGGTCAAAGGTATAAATATAAAAGACTTTCATTTTCACTTTCAATTCAACATTCCTAGCCAAAGTGGAGTTAACAGTAAATTCCCAAAGCTTCTCTCTCCTCTCTTCAACTCTCTCGGTATGAAATAGTTCTCAAACGCAGAAGCTAATACCAATTTTCATCGTTTAAATTGGAACGCCGTTTAATCAGGAGAAAATATCCGGAACCAAAATGTCCCGATTAAGCGGAGTCACTTGTACTAAGATAACACGTGAATGATTTCATTCTGCACCACGAATAGCCTTGATATCTGATTTTGGGTTCCATCCCTTCATTAAATCAAATGCCATTCATTTCCTTATTTCGTTTCTACACAAAAGGACACATTTCTCCATGATTACATTGTCACACACAAATTAGTTTAGAGCGGATTGACCTGTTTCTGAATGTCACAACAAATCCAATTCTACCCAGAGTATACAATACTTGCAAAGAAACAATTCACAACAAAAACTTTAAAATAATTGCAAAGAATAAATAGGATTCTCGGACAATACAAACAAAATACCAGAATAAGAAATGGCAATACCAAATGGATCAATGAGTCTTCCTTTTCTGTTCCCTTTCCTTCCAATGGTGTGTAGTAGCTCCCCGGAGTTTGAGAATATCTTGACGACATGGTGGAAGTAGTCACTAACGAGGATATTCTGCTCACAGTCCAGACAGAAAAAATAAGGTTCATATACCAAACATTCCTGTCCTTCTCCCTGAGACACGCAGGAGGTAAGGAGGTCTCCACTTCTGGAGAAGAAGTGGATGCAGTTGGGACTCCAGTCTAGTACCACCACTTTATCTGTCGTTAGTCTTACGTCAGTAGGCTCGGATAGGGATCCTAGTCCGATAGTGTGCTTGTAGTGTAGGAGGTTAGAGAACACGGATACTCTGTTGTTCGATTTGTCAGCTACAAACACGTCTCCATTCCAGTCCACACTTAATCCCAGTGGATCAGACAGCTGTCCTTCATTACTCCCCCCACCACCAGCTCTGTTGAGTAGTTGGTGGCTGTTCTTACAGAACTGGAATAGCGTGTGATAATCAATGTCTGTAACGAAGATGTGATCATCACTGACTGATATTCCCCAAGGACTAGATAGAACTTCCTTTCCAAAGTGAGATAGGAATTCTCCTTGGAAGGACAGTACCTGTACGCGATCGTTCCCATAATCCGCTATATAAACCTTCTCATTCACTTCGTCTAGAGACAGTCCTATACCATCAAGCTGTTTATCACCTTCCCCTTTCATCCCAGCGGTTAGGATGGGTTGTGTCTTTTGAGAGTAATGCGGTACTTCCAGCTGGACTACCTCCCCGAATTGCTCTATCTGGGACTGAAGGAGAGAGAGGGTGGGACAGGAGAAGGAGAGGTTGGGGAGTGGGGTGGGAAAAAACAGCTGCTGCTTGGCCTGTTGGTACATGAGTACTGCTTGCTCGTGAGTGGGGAGGTTAATGTTACTCCTACTCAATTGTCTCAGTTGCAGCAGAGTTTGATCCAACTCTTTGATGGCTGCGATACGGGCGCACTCTTTGCTGTGGAAGTCATCTCGAAGTTGTGTGACTTGTTGGCAGAGAGCGTCCCTCCTCTCGATCAGCTGATCAATCAGGACATTGAAAGTGAGCTCGATTCGAGCGGCGATTCGATGGAAATGCGCCATTGTGTCGTAAGGTGCGACATCTTGAATATTGGTTGCCATTGCTTATGACTTTAGAACTATTTTGTTAAATAGAAATATTATACTTTACTAAAGACACAATCTGTATTATATGTAATACGAGAATACCATAGTACGTCATTGGTTGCTATGGAAACCACTGTAACGTTGTGGAGTTCAATATTGGTTACACACGATGGACAAGATGAGTTTGTTTCATAATTTGATGTTGTTTGGGTCTCAGCAAATAAAATATTTTTAAGGAACTGAAACTTCAAAAAAGTGACAGTCGACAGACTGTTAGAGTGGCTCCAATAAGAGAGAGGTTCAAAGCAATAAAGAATCTGGATTCACTCTAAACCGAGAAAGATCAAAATGTCGAAGAATTTCAGAAATGAGTCCCATCAATCAATTAAGTAAGAAATCAGAGCCGTGCTTGAAAAGAAAGTCACTGAGTGCAGGAATCTATGAAAAACGGGAAATAATCCTTTCTCTTCCTCTATTCACTCAAATACTGGACAGAATTCGATCCACACTCATTCGACCTAGCAATAAATGATTGGTGAATTCTCCTTACAATGTGTCGCAAGGGAAGTCAAGTGGTTGAGTAGCACAGAATTCGGAAAACAGTATCCTCTCACCAACTCTTTATCCATCCACCCGTTCATATGATTGCTGGATGAAGAGTTGACAGAGACAGAGTGGATACAACTCTAGGAATAAGAATTTATACACACAATAGACCCAAGTTCCAGGACCGAGATTGAAGCCTACAGTTCCTACTTAAAGGAGTCTATAATTATGAGATATACTCTAATCGGACAAAAGTCTTTGAAATCCTTACTATTTTCCATCATAGTTAGTTATAATGATGATGAGATATAATTTAACACTAAAATATAAATTTCAAAGATCTGAAAATATGTTTAAATTATTGAATGTAACCATATTTTGAACCCTTTGAAGTTAATTTGTATTTTGCGAGTGAAGCTATATTTCAACTGAGATTATTGGTTATTTCACTTATTAGATTTGGAATTTAAATTGTGTTCTGACTATTTCAATTTTCGGGGCCGACATAAACTGTTGATCTTACAAAGTGGCTATTGACACCGGCCATTCAGGGATACAGATTGACAAACTTGACGTGCAACGAAGCATGAAAGCATTGAAATATCTAACCGGGAGCATTTTTAGTAAACTAAAATGAAAAGAACCAAGCTTTTGACATTCATTTTAACGCTAATCTTAGCCATAAATAGCCGCATTTTGGGTATTAATTTCAATGTCGTTAATTCCCTTTTGCGTTAATTAATTATATTTCAAGAAAACTGGGATAGAGAGCTAAGTAAACATATATTCCATAAGAAAGTATTGAATTACAAATAATATGAGCTGAATGCGATTAAGGTATTAATTTCCATTAAATATAGCCTCAATGTGCAACTAAATCTAGTGAAAGTTTGACAAAATTTATCTACCGTGAGTGAACTTTTTTTAAACATTCCTAAATTGTCTTCCGTTGGCAACGTGAATTGATGGCATCTAATCACAATGAAGAGGTAGTATCGTTTTTGGAGCAGCAGAATCTTGAGGAATACACTGATGGTATATTGAAGATGAAGGTTCATTCGCTGAAGGAGCTTCAAGACATAGACAAGTCTGATCTCCAAAGCATTGGGATGAACAACATAGAAGTTAAACGTTTTCTTCGTGCGTCAAAAGAAGCATTGGAACTGGTATGATTTACTTAATCATATTTACATTTCTTTGTAGTTCGATTTAGAAATCGTTAGGGGCCGTTCAAAATTTTTTTATTTTAGACATCCCATCCCTATGACACGCTATTTGACCATCTTGTATTGCACAATGATAAAGCTGAAACAATTTGCTACCCCCGTACCTCCCTTGGAAGCATTACGTAACGTTGGAACAGCCTCTTAAATCAAAAATTAATCAATCATTATATTAATTAATAATTGTGATCAGGAATCTCACTCCAGAAAGGTTCAACAGTCAAAACACTAGTTGTTATCATGCGATCACAAATAATGAATAGTCAGGTCAGAGGCCGGCAACATTCAGAATTAGTGTGCCAGTTTACTTATAATGTCGATATATTTATGACTTTGTGTGCCAGTGGCACGCCTGTCTAAGGTTACCGACCCCTGAATATACATAAATGTCGGTCTGTTTACCCACAAATATTTTCAACTCCGCGTGTCATAGGTTGCCGACATCTGATCTACAATAACTCTATATTAAATAGGCCAGAATCAAAACGTTTATAGGTGAAGTGAAACTAAATTGGAATAGGTATGAAATCTTCTATATATTAATTTAAGTATATATAATTTAACATACTCATTCAACAATATGGACATTATAATTTGATAAAATCAAAAATGTGTCGAATAGATAGGTAATTACTTTCTACAACGAAGCTATATAAGTGTTTAAGTAAGCAGGGGCAACATTTCCTATGTCAGGAGGTGTACTTTTAGAATATGAAATGAGTAACTTGTAACAACCGCCTATTCTGAAACAACTAGTCTAGCTACCGTATGATTTGTTGGCGGAATCTATGATCAAATCTTCATTTTATAGTTCCAATTCCAAATCTTTTAGATTAACAAGAAGCAATCGTCATCACAAATAAACGAAATTACTAGTCTATCGGAGTCTTTACCATATAGTATTACCCCAGATCAAGAAAAGGAAAATTCAAGTAAGCAAGTTAGTGATTTACTTGAAACTAGAATGGTCATAAATCTCAAGAGAATACTATCTATTTGTGAGTACAAAACTATAACTATCGAAACCTGTAAATCGATGTTGACGGATATAGAAAGCAGAAATAAAAAAATGGAATTTGATGAATTGATTCCAATTGTGATATATTATCTAAAGTGTGGTCTGTCTTTTGATGAACTTAAAATAGCCTGGTGCCAGAATCGTTCTTCGGACTTGCCTAGAACTAATGATGCGATATTCCACTCAATTTTCCAGAAATCTGATTCTCTTGTCAAAGCTCTTTGCATTGACGACTATTCAGTCAATTTCCCAGTCCCTTTCTACTATCCATCGATAGCTTCTCTTACAGAGAGGGATGAGGCTGTAATGTTTAAAGTTTGCCACGAACTGTGGTTTATTTTTCCCAAGTGTTTGACCATTGCATCGTTCGGACTTGGAAAAGCTAATTGGTCACCAGTAGGAAAGTCAACATTTCTGGATTTGATTTTCAATACTGACTTTGTGAGCAAGGATAACAGCAATAGTCCATACCACTTGAAATCCATCGATGTACAGCTTTTGAAAAATATTAAGGTTGACTCTAAGGTTGCCATATTTGATTGCCATAGCGGAGTGAGTTCTGAGATAGTACGTATTCTAGCTGAATATGTCAATATTCTTTTCATACACGTCCTTTATGAAAACCTGAAAGAAAATAGATTCGCTGATGAACTTCAATCTTTCTCCAAACACTCAAAGTATATAATCCTTTTGATCCGTGATACCAACCAAATAACTGATATGCCAACTTATATCCATTATCAAACTGTTTCCATTCCTAATTTGAAACAAATAGACAAAACTGCTAAGAGATCGCTCATAAACCAATTCAGAGAGCTCTTCAAAGATATAGATCCTTCCCAAACATTTGATCAGAGTTTGATTGAAAACGTAATGAGAGAGTTAAAAGACCCAAATCATCCAGCTATCCTGGATTCGAAGAGAAGAATTGATGCCGTAACTAAATTAATTGAAAATAAAAGTGATAAAAATGGCAAGAAAGAAGATGAGAGATGTCTTCTATCATTTTATCCAATTTTTGTGGAATATATGTCTTCTCATCACAAAGCGAATCATGAGACAAATCAAAAATCAATTAAAGAACTGAATGAAAAATGTGCTTGTTCATTCAAACAGCTATCTCAAGCTCGAACTAGTAGTGTGACTGATTGCTTCTTGAAGTTATTCAGTTGTGAATACTCGCCACTGCTTTTAAGGAGCCTTTCAGACTATCTAAAAGCTCTAAATGAAGTAACACATTACAAATACTCTATCGATATCTTATGGAGAGAAGCATTGCTCTCTTTCAAGTACGATGCGACTAGAACGGAGCCTGAACATATTTCCTTTACATCTAAGTTGCAAAGGTATCTTTGTAAGCACCTAATGGATGGAGAACCTTTCGAACTAATTGATGGAGACAATCTTGTCTTCTACAGTAAAGATATAGACATACTTCTTCAGGAATATTATAAAGCGCAGAATGAGATATTGAATGAATATAATAGAGGGAAAAGCTTAAAATTGAGTGCTGCCCCATTAGTTATTAGTATTCTTGGACCTCAAAATTCAGGAAAATCTACGCTCCTCAACTATCTATTCGGCTGCCGCTTTGTGACCAGTTCAGGTCGTTGTACGAAAGGGGTTTATGGGTCTTTATTCCAACTGGATGAAAACATTAATAATTCCAAAACTCTTTTGATTCTCGATACTGAAGGATTGAGTGCTGTCGAGAGGAAGAGTTCGAAAAAGGATAATTTGATAAATTTTGATAGAACATTGGCACTTTTCTGCCTTGCGGTTTCTCAAGTTGTCATCATTAATATCGTAGGAGACATCAATGCTGAACTACAAAACCTCCTGGAACTTTGTGCATACTCTCTAACTCGACTCAAGGTGAACAAAGTGGCTCTACCAAAATTATATTTTGTTCTGAATCAGCAACTAGATCCAGATGTCAAGAAGCATGCTAGTTCTCTCAATTCAATGATGGAGAGTTTGGATTTGCCCATGTTGACATCGTCTGAAGAATCAAAGATTTCTGATCTGATTCAGATTTCTCATAAACAATTGACTATTCTACCTTCAGCATTTAACTCAATATCAATTGATTCTCCTTTTTGGAGAGAGAAACACAACAAACCAGTAAAACATGAAACGACTGAAGATTTTCTAATGAAATGCGCAGGATTAAAAGACATGATATTTGAAGAAATACAATTTATATCTCATAACGAGAAACAGCCTTTTGAAAATGTCAGTGAATGGATACAGATGGCTGGACATATCTGGGAAACGTGTGTTAAATATCAGGACATAGTAATGTATCGCGGGGTGGAAGAAATGAAATTTTCACAGACTCTAAGTGATATTTACATTAATTTGATCGAAAATGAAATTGATCAAAAGCGGCAAATCTTTTTGGATAGCCTTGAAACAATTTTCAAAGAAATTGACAAAATTGAACACCTATTCGATCCAAAAGCGATACTTATCGAACAAATGGGGAAATTCAAAGAAACCTACGATCCATGTCGGGATAAATGTAAAGGCGAATTTCAAAGGCAAGCAAGAGAGCTTGTTGAATTTGAACAGTTTAAGTTTGTTTATGAGCAAGCTGAGTCCAATATGAATCGTTTGATACACAATATTTTGAAAAGGTATGAAGACAAGTTAAAATTTCGTATCAAATTCAACTATTTAGAGCTTAGGCTCGCCAAAAGCATGAAAACCTTCAAAATAAGGATCGAACTTAGGCTTGATGACTACCTCAACATGTCTCCCGATCAGAAAACTCAAGAATTCAACGAGAATTGGAAGCAATGCTATCAATACGATTTCGAAGACGAACGGAACATCCAAGAAGAATGTTTTGCTACTCTCTACTCAAACTTCAAAATGGAGTGCAATTTTATCGAAACACGTCACACCATTTTCAAGTTGTTTTCAAAGCATAATTTTGATATGGAAAAAATAATATCTGAAATGGAAAGAGAAATTTTGTACAACTTAAAAAATGTCAATATAGACCATCCTGAAGACTGGTACTTTTGCACACTCAATCAATCTTACGGAAATCTCAAATCAATACAACCTCATAACAAACGTACGAGATGTATGTATTTGTCTCCCAAATCACTCATTCAGTCACAAGACACGGTCAAAATCAAAATGTTCAGAAAAAATACTAAGTTGAGTGAGTGGATTTCAGAAGAATGCAGCCCAATTGTAAGATCATGTTCAGGCGATTATAACTATTACGAGATTGTGTGGGGAGAATGTCCAGAAAAATTCCAAATACTCCATCTGGTTTCTAAGCTTAGAAATCCTCAGGATTTTATTAACAGCGCTTGGGATACGTTTCTGAATGAAGTGAGAGAACAAACTGGTATTTTATTAGAGAAAGACCCGGAGCTCTCACAAGCTACAATAAAACTCCTGGTAAATGAGTTGAAGATCAGTAGACGCGTCGTGAATCACGAGATTAAGTACATTCGAGCTATGCTATCTAATCGAGCAGAGAGGGCACTCTCCACTCTTCTATTCTCCTACGCTTTCAAGGTATTCCTAAGGAATCAGCAAGAACAAATAAAATTAGAAGAAGAACACCGCGATTCGAAAAAAGATGAATTGAAGGGATATTTTCTCCAAAAAATCGAAAATCGCAAAATGCTAAAAGGAGATTGGGACACTAACAACATGAGAGCTAACGATTTGAAAATTTCAGAAACTTTCGCTCTGAGTTACATCGAAGCTGTAAAACGATTCGTTTTATCTTCGATCGAGACAAAAGTCGAGAAAAGAATTGAAAGTGAAAATGAAGCATTGACAATGGTAAACTTATTATCAGAAGCAAACCAAATCATCGAAGAAAAAGTAGAAATAAACCCTGAAATAGAAATTGTTGATACTGATAACTTTGTTATCCAGTTCATATGCAATCGAAATTGTTTGTTGGAGAAACTATTTCATCAACGTTTCGGCGAACTTGAGGAAAAATTAAACATGATAATGCATAACGAAGCAAAAAAGTTATTTGCAGAGTGCATTGATCTTTTGACACAACAATTACTGTCTTTGCAAGAATACTTTGACGCTTTACCTGAAGAAATAAAGGAGGCCAATCGATTATATTCTGACAGGAACTTTGTACTGTGTGAGTCCATGGAAAATGTATCTGTCCAATCAAAGGAAGCTCCTTTTAGAGCAATGTCGCTCTACTTAAGCATGTACCTCAACCCGAAATTT
Source organism: Aphrocallistes beatrix (assembly GCA_963281255.1). Classification (NCBI taxonomy): domain Eukaryota; kingdom Metazoa; phylum Porifera; class Hexactinellida; order Sceptrulophora; family Aphrocallistidae; genus Aphrocallistes; species Aphrocallistes beatrix. Next base: position 5,232,120 of record OY725492.1, on the reverse strand, counting down.
TCATCCAAACATTTTTCAGAGCATTTCAAAAAAGCATTTGAAATCGAAAATATTAAAATAAAAAGGTCCGACAATTATATACTCCGAGAGGAAAAGTCTGGACATGCCATCAGACCTGAGGATTTCAAGAGGTTAGAAAGCACTGATATCTTCTTCAAAGAATCAATCTTCAATATCTACACATTTATTGAAAACTTCAGACGCATTCTTTCAACAAAGAGTGAGAGCTTTTCTCTCAATCCTGATTTTATGTTGCAACTGTTCAAGCGACTCAGGAGTCATTTCTTGAAAGATGCGTTGGGTTGTGAGATGCGTTGTCCCAGCTGTGGAAAGTTCTGTGAGAAACCAATTCACAATGACGGTTCAAAATGCCAGATTTCCAATGGTCATCAACTCTCATCGATGGGAGGAAAGGTTTGGAAGAACGACTCAGAGCACACTGCTGTTCTATTCATGTGTGATGACTACCATGATTTTATGGATGTTAAGTTGCCCGATACCACTATGAAATGGAGAGACTTTAAATCAAGTTGTGGAAGCGAGTGGAATTGGGAAATATCAGATGATCCCAACTTTGAAGCACTCAGACAAGCTCAGAGAATCGTAATGCAGAAGATCTGGAGCAAATTTGGTCGAGGAATACTACAATACTACTCAACGCAGGGAATACACATCTCCTATATTCCTATCAGCCTTGCAGAATTGAAGAGCATTTCAAATAACTTCTATATCTGCTTCCTAATCGATGGCACTGGTTCTATGCATAAAGATATTGAAAGAGCTCGTCTTTCCGTGGCTAAACTTGCAAATGAATATCAACAGAGAGCTTCAAAGTGTAATTTTCGAATCGTGATATATCGAGATCATTGTGATAAGGATATCATTGAAACTTTTCCAAATGATTCAAGTTTTTCCAACGACTCAGACTCAATTGGAACATTTCTGAAAGGTGTGAAGGCCGATGGTGGAGGTGATACTCCAGAAGCAATGTTGGATGGGTTTGCAACTGCGGTGATTATGACAAATTGGTATACTGACAAATACGTCAAGAATATACTCGTGCACATATTTGATGCTCCACCTCATGGCAATTTTCCTAACTACAAGCAACATCGAAGTGATAGTGACCAATCAAACTGCTGCTGTTGCAACCATGGCATTCTCTGTTTCTATGATTGGGATGAACACGTGTGGAATCCGATGACGGAAAATAATATTTTCTATCACGGAATCAACACCAGCAGGAGCTACACTCACTTTGAGAGAACGATGAAGGGCAGACTGGGAGAATTTTGTAGAGAGTTTCAAGTGTGCGGCAAGGAACAAGTTGACGAAGCAGTGTTGCAGATATTTGTTGATTTTAACGTTAGTAAATTGGATCGTTCCACCTCTTCCCTCCAAATAAGTTAGCTTTTATAATTTTACTCATTCCCCAAACTGAATATAATTTACTAGGATAGGAATAGTTTGTCGTTTTTTATTTTATGTTCACATCACGAGTATTTCCCAACATGCGTGATGTACATTATATTATTATATTTGTTAATAAAATAGGCCATACTATACTAAATTAGATACATATTCATTCATGGCAGACTATGGATATTCAATTTTTTATATAGTACATATTCAAATTTCTAAGTTTCTAAGGCGAAGTGTAAATATAACAATAGCAAATCCAAAAGAGTAGTTGTCTAAAACCAATACGCGTGGTTATTGTCTTAAAGTTGAGGGAAATATTGAACTAACAAACAAAGTACAATATCTGGTTAAATACGGAGAAAATAGGTCAATTCGGGATTATATAGCTCCTGGAGGGACTTGCGTCGGGAGTCTGGAGATAGACAAACAAAATCGGGAAAATCCCGACGAAATCTGGAGGATTGGACAGTATGGCATTGAAATATAATATATGTGAGTGCAGCTCCTAGTTTAGGAGATGATTGTGTCATGATCGGTGTGTAACGTAGGTACGTCCGTAGGCTCTCTCTCAGAATTCTTAATGGAGTGAATTGCACAAAATTTGGTGCATAAATTCCTTATATGGTGGAGATTTGAACTATACAAATTCTGAAATATTTTCACTACTTTTCACAAAAGGAGTCGAAATGTATCAGCCAATCAGAATCCGATTTAACACTGCCTCAGATCATATTAAAGGGGATTATGCCAAACTCAATGAAGATATGTAGGTTGGAATCACTCCCTAGCCTAAGCAATAATCATTCATATTGTCTGTACTACCAATATATTCAACTATTATTGCATAGTAATGCTATTCTTGGCCCCCACGAATATAAGTCCGACATATCCATGGTAATTCCCCTGCAGCTGAGACAAGTCATTGTATTTCTCCTTCCTTCCTTTCTTTCCAGTTTCAATACCAAAACAGCTACAAATCATAGTGAGTAGTAAATGGAGAAATAAGATAATTAAATTTCAATAACTACATTGTGATAAGTTTAAATACAAAGATAATATATAGAATGATTTCATTCTGCACCACTATAAGCCCTGAGATCTGATTTTGGGTTCCATCCCTCCATCTAATCAAATGCCATTCATTTCCTAATTTCGTTTCTACACAAAAGTACACATTTCTCCATGATTACATTGTCACACACAAATTAGTTTAGAGCAGATTGACCTGTTTCTGAATGTCACAACAAATTCAATTCTACCCAGAGTATACAATAGTTGCAAAGAAATAATTCACAACAAAAATTTATGATAAAAAATATTAGAAAACTAACGAAACACAAATAAATTTTAAAACAATTGCAAAGAATAAATAGGATTCCCAGACAGTACAAACAAAATGCCAGAATTAGAAATGGCAATACCATATGGTTCAATGAATTCTCCTTTTCCGTTTCCTTCTCTTCCAATGGTGTGAAGTAGCTCCCCGGAGGTGGAGAATATCTTGACGACATGGTGTAAGCGGTCACTAACGAGGATATTCTGCTCACAGTCCAGACAGAAAAACCAAGGTTTATATAACAAACATTCCTGTCTTTCTCCCTGAGACACGCAGGAGGTAAGGAGGTCTCCACTTCTGGAGAAGAAGTGGATGCAGTTGGGACTCAAGTCTAGTACCACCACTTTATCTGTCGTTATTTTCACGTCTTGAGGGGAAGATAGTGATCCTTGTCCGATAGTATGCTTATAGTGTAGGAGGTTAGAGAACACGGATACTCTGTTGTTCAATTCGTCAGCTACAAACACGTCTCCATTCCAGTCCACACTTAATCCCTGTGGATGAGACAGCTGTCCTTCATTACTCCCCTCACCACCAGCTCTGTTGAGTAGTTGGTGGCTGTTCTTACAGAACTGGAATAGCGTGTGATCATCCCAGTCTGTTACGAAGATGTGATCGTCACTGACTGAAATTCCCCAAGGACTGGATAGAACTTCCTTTCCAAAGTGAGATAGGAATTCTCCTTGGAAGGACAGTACCTGTACGCGACTGTTCTCACAATCCGCTATATACACCCTCCCATTCACCTCGTCGAGATACAGGCCCATGCCATCAAGCTGTTTATCACCTTCCCCTTCCATCCCAGTGGTTAGGATGGGTTGTTGCTTTTGAGAGTAATGCGGTGCTTCCAGCTGGACTACCTCCCCGAACTGCTCTATCTGGGACTGAAGGAGAGAGAGGGTGGGACAGGAGAAGGAGAGGTTGGGGAGTGGGGTGGGAACACACAGCTGCTGCTTGGCCTGTTGGTACATGAGTACTGCTTGCTCGTGAGTGGGGAGGTTGATGTCACTCCTACTCAATTGTCTCAGTTGCAGCTGAGCTTGATCCAACTCTTCGATGGCTGCGATACGAGCGGACTCTTTGCTGTGGAAGTCATCTCGAAGTTGTGTGACTTGTTGGCAGAGAGCGTCCCTCCTCTCGATCAGCTGATCAATCAAGACTTTGAAAGTGAGCTCGATTCGAGCGGCGATTCGATGGAAATGCGCCATTGTGTCGTAAGGTGCGACATCTTGAATATTGGTTGCCATTGCTTATGACTTTGGAACTATTTTGTTGAATAGAAATATTATACTTTAACTAAGACACAATCTGTATTATAGGTAATACGAGAATACCATAGTACGTCAATGGTTGCTATGGAAACAAGTGCAAAGTTGTGGAATTTAATATTGTTTATACACGATGATACAAGATGAGTTTTTCACATAATTTAAAGTTGCTTGGGTCTCAGCAATTGAATATTTTTATGAAACAGAACCTTGCAAAAAAGTGTCAGTCGACAGTCTTTAGTGAGGATCCAATACGAGAGAGGGTCAAGATAAACAATAGAATAATCAGCAGGATTTACTTTAAATAAGCGCGCTTCGCTTGCTTGCGCTGCGCGGCTGGCGGACACTTTGTGTTCGCCGGAGGCGCCCTTTGGACGCCTGTGGTCACGATTTATGAATTATATGGAAGATGACATCTCTAAATACGTCTGTCCTACGGTTATAATCAATTTCGAACGAAAAATCACAATTTGTTAAATTTTTGCGTAATGATGACGCCATAACAGAATGATGAGTCATTATTTTTTTGATGATAGTTGCATCATATGTGAAGCATATTAATATACATCATCCTTACTATTATAACTCGATTAATGTATATACAGTGGAATCTCCATAATCCGACATTCAATGGGAGGCGAAAAAAATTTCGGATTAGCAAATTGTCGGATTATCGAATAACCTCCATAATCCGACATTTGTGGAAAATGAGCAAAATGTCGGATTATAGAGGTAAAATAACCTCCACAATCCGACAATATTTGACAGACGAATAATTTGTCAGATCAAAGAGGTAAAATGTGAGGTATATTAATATTTTTAAAAAAAATAAGTGATATTTGAAAAACTGAAATCCTTACTATTACATAGGGCAGGGCTGGCCAACTATATTTACTTCGGGCCGCAACTGCTTCATACCATTTAGTGGCGGGCCGCAATACAGGGGCGTGCACTCGGGATGGGTATGGATAGAGGCATTTTGGACGCAACGCGGGCCGCCTGTTGGACAGCGCTGATATAGGGCATTCCAAAAGTTCTCGTCCCAAATCTGTATTTCAAATGAGAGTGAAAATAGGATATTTTCAACTTGTCCATTGTATTCCTTAGATCCCCTAAGGAATACAATGGACAAATTGAAAAAAGATTTTTTGAGATTTCTCTTCGGGGTCATGATGAATTAATTGTCTAATAATAAAGGAATTTTCCTGAAATCTCGATGTTGTTGCTAATCATGATACTCTAGTAATTGGCCAGAAAAATGCCAAATATTTATTAGGCAAAATACAAAATGAAATCCTGAATATTATGGGTAATAGGCTTCGAGATATTATATGTACTGATATCCGAATTGCTGTTATATTATTTGATAGCTGATAAATCAGAAGATGCCAGCAAAAAAGAACAGCTCTCAATTTGTGTTAGATATGTTAATGCTAATTCTATCATAAATGAAAGATTCTTGATTTACGTTGGAAAGCAGAAAGTATATCTCATCATATCTTAACTACAGAAAACGCATTGAATCCGATAAATATGGTTTCTCAAGCATACGACGGTGCTTCTGTAATGAGCGGGAGGTGCAGTGGGGTTCAAGCACGCATCAAAGGGCCGAAGGCAATATATGTTCACTGCTATGCACATTCATTGAATTTAGCCTTAGTTGATTGCATTAGACTATACAACATGCTTGGCATTTTTTCAGTTTAATATAAGCTCTGTACATACTCATTTCAACATCTAAAGCACACCCAATTTATCTGAATAAACAACAATTACTTCATCCTGGCACACAAACTCGTAGTTCGGCAAAGTTGTCTGATACGCGATGGTTTTGTCGCTACCGTTCATTGAACTTGAAGTGATGTAGATATCTTTAAATATGTCCTAATGTATCGAGATATAATACTTGTAAAAGCATATAAGCTAATATACTACTATTATTTGAATAGAGTATTCAAAGAGCTTGTGATACCTTGGGTGAGGAGGTTTATGTGGGATTTCCTGTGGGATTCTGTTGATTTCCAGGATTTTTCTGGGGATTCAGTGGGATGGGAATTGAAATTCCATTCCAATGGCAACCCTAGATAGTGACCAATCAAACTGCTGCTGTTGCAATCATGGCACTCTCTGTTTCTATGATTGGGATGAACACGTGTGGAATCCGATGAAGGAAAATAATATTTTCTATTAATTAACACCAGCAGAAGCTACACTCGATCTGAGAGTGCGATGAAGGGCAGACTGGGAGAATTTTGTAGAGATTCAAGTGTATCGCTAAAATACTGATTATGTCCAGCTTTTTTCTTGCTGAGGTTGCCATTCATGTAACGTATCCAGGTTAAATTAGCTCATTAACAGATTCAGGATTTGGTCGTGCTTTGAAAAGTCGATCAGACTACAACTCAGACTCAGACTGTTCTTGTTTCAAGGGACATTCCATCAGACAAGATGTATCAAGGATGAACATAGCTGGAAGTGATTTGACTAACTAAATATTTATTATTAGAGGCAGGTAGGTGCACATCTTACTTAGTCTCAGAACACACCCAGTTCAAACGAGATGGCCGCTTTAAAATTAGAAATTTTTAAACTGAGTAATTTGCATTCCAATTCCACCTAGAGTATCCAATGCATGGAAAAGAATAATTAATTGCTGTTCTATTCCGAAAATAGTAGTGAAACTGAGAAAAAAACAAAAATATTTATAACAATTGCAAAGAATAAATAGGATTATCAGACAATACAAACAAAATGCCAGAATTAGAAATGGCAATACCATATGGATTAATGAATTCTCCTTTTCTGTTCCCTTCCCTTCCAATGGTGTGTAGTAGCTCCCCCGAGTTTGAGAATATCTTGACGACATGGTGGAAGTAGTCACTAACGAGGATATTCTGCTCACAGTCCAGACAGAAAAAACAAGGTTGATATATCAAACATTCCTGTCCTTCTCCCTGAGACACGCAGGAGGCAAGGAGGTCTCCACTTCTGGAGAAGAAGTGGATGCAGTTGGGACTCGAGTCTAGTACCACCACTTTATCTGTCGTTAGTTTTACGTCAGTAGGCTCGGATAGGGATCCTAGTCCGATAGTGTGCTTGTAGTGTAGGAGGTTAGAGAACACGGATACTCTGTGGTTCGATTGGTCAGCAACAAACACGTCTCCATTCCAGTCCACACTTAATCCTCGTGGACTAGACAGCTGTCCTTCATTACTCCCTCCACCACCAGCTCTGTTGAGTAGTTGGTGGCTGTTCTTACAGAACTGGAATAACGTGTGATTACCAAAGTCTGTAACGAAGATGTGATCATCAGTGACTGATATTCCACAAGGCAAGGATAGTACTTCCTCTCCAAAGTGAGATAGGAACTCTCCTTGGAAGGACAGTACCTGTACGCGACTGTTCTCACAATCCGCTATATAAACCTTCTCATTCACTTCGTCTAGAGACAGTCCACAGCCATTAAGCTGCTTATCACCTTCCCCTTTCATCCCAGCGGTTAGGATGGGTTGTGTTTTTTGAGAGTAATGCGGTGCTTCCAGCTGGACTACCTCCCCGAACTGCTCTATCTGGGACTGAAGGAGAGAGAGGGTGGGACAGGAGAAGGAGAGGTTGGGGAGTGGGGTTGGAACACACAGCTGCTGCTTGGCCTGTTGGTACACGAGTACTGCTTGCTCGTGAGTAGGGAGGTTGATGTTACTCCTACTCAATTGTCTCAGTTGCAGCTGAGCTTGATCCAATTCTTCGATGGCTGCGATACGAGCGGACTCTTTGCTGTGGAAGTCATCTCGAAGTTGTGTGACTTGTTGGCAGAGAGCGTCCCTCCTCTCGATCAGCTGATCAATCAGGACTTTGAAAGTGAGCTCGATTCGATGGAAATGCGCCATTGTGTCGTAAGGTGCGACATCTTGAATATTGGTTGCCATTGCTTATGACTTTAGAACTATTTTGTTGAAAAGAAATATTATACTTTAACTAAGACACAATCTGTATTATATGTAATACGAGAATACCATAGTACGTCAATGGTTGCTATGGAAACCACTGTAACTTCATGGAGTTCAATATTGGTTACACACGATGGCACAAGGTGAGTTTGTGTTGTTGTTTGGGTTTCAGCAATTGAAAGATTTTTGAGAAACAGAACATACTTGTACTTACTATTCCTCTTGAAAATTTCCCTGGATTTTAGGCGTAAAATTCCTAGATTTCGATGGTAAATCTAAAAAAATATTTATAATATTTATCATTTTTATGACTAAATTAGCATGAATCAATAGACAAGTTTAATTTGAAAATCGCGATCCAGGGAATTTACTGGATTTTGAATAAAGCTGAATTTATGTTTTTGAAGATTTCGAAATGGACAAGTAAACTATTCAGGAAAAGGTACATCAAAAAATACAAACTCATCTCTCGCGATAAATAATCACTCGATTATAATTTTAGAATTATAAGTGATTTAGGGAAAGGTACATCGCATATAATGCCATCTACCGCATATAATGCCATCTACCGCATATAATGCCATCTACCGCATATAATACCATCTACCGCATTATATACCATCTACCGCATTATATGCCATCTACCGCATTATATACCATCTACCGCATTATATACCATCTACCGCATTATATACCATCTACCGCATTATATACCATCTACCGCATATAATGCCATCTACCGCATTATATGCCATCTACCGCATATAATGCCATCTACCGCATTATATGCCATCTACCGCATATAATGCCATCTACCGCATTAAATTTCATTTGATCAAAATTCTAGAACAATTTTTGATATTCGTAATCCAGGAAATTTTCCTGGATTCCAGAAGACTTGCAAAATATTGAGGAACACAAAATTATTCAATAAATTCTATAAACTAGTTCACAATAATGGAAATTATTATAGGCTAGATAAAAGCTCAAAATCCCTGGAGGGTTGATAAATATGACAGAACCTTACAAGAAAGTGTCAGTCGACAGATTGTTAGTGAGGAGATAAGAGAGAGGATCAAAGCAATGAAGAATCAGGATTTACTCTGAATCGAGAAAGATTAAAATGTCGAATAAAGAATTTCAGAAATGAGTCCCATCAATCAATTAAGTAAGAACTCAGAGCCGTGTCACTGAGTGTAATGTTACAGCAGGAATCTATGAAAAAGGGGAAGTAATCCTTTATCTTCCTCTATTCACTCAAATATTGGACATAATTCTATACACACTCGTTCGACCTAGCAATAAATGATTGGTGGATTCTCTTTAAACAGTCTCCTCCAACCAGATCTCTACCCATCCACTCGTTCATACGATTGCTGGATGAAGAGTTGACAGAGACAGAGTGGATACAACTCTAGGAATTATGAATTTATACACACAATGGACACAAGTCCCAGGAATGAGATTGAATCCTACAGTCTCTACTCAATGGTCGTAAGATACGGATTAGATCCCTTCTTGGGGATCCGAGCAGGGTCGCTATTTATTTTTAAAAGTCCTTTTTATCTGATATTGTTGGTCGTAGTGGTTTGCAGTGCTCTCGTGAGCAGCCATCCTCTGTAGACCACCCACGAAGATTTCATGTAGTTGTTATGCACAGAAGCAGCCGAGTAAGGGAACATTTCTGAAACAGCTGGAGATGTAGTTTCCACTTGCCAGTAGCTCCGTAGGAATTCAACCGTATCAAGTACTGCAGTCAGAGAGTATTATTTAACAGTAAATTCCCAAAGCTTCTCTCTCCTCTCTTAACTCAGTTTGAATAGAATCGATTTATTGGAATGTGTATTACTCAGTTTCAATACCAAAACAGCTCAGATCACAGTGAGTAATAAATGGAGAAATAAGAATTACATCGTGATATGTTTAAATATAGTAAACTCCGCTTAATTAGGACACCAGCTAATCGGGACTACCGCTTAATTGGGACAAGTCTCCAGAAAAAAAGATTAAAATCTTTCTCTCGGTATGAAATGTTTCCCAAACGCAGAAGCTAATACCAATTTTCATCGTTTAAATTGGAACGCCGTTTAATCATGAGAAAGTATCCGGGACTAAAATGTCTCGATTAAGCGGAGTCACCTGTACTAAGATAACACGTGAATACATTCATTCTGCACCACAAATAGCCTTGAAATCTGATTTTGGGTTCCATTCCTCCATTAAATTAAATCTTGGAGATATTTAGAACTGTGTCAGAACCAATCAGAAGTTCTGCTCATTCACACCTCTCCTCTTGTGAACACCACTGTCTTCTTCTCCTCATGAGGACTGTAGATGATTGGTCTGAAGACAAGCCAGCAATGACGTCACTTCAAATTTCAATAACTACATTGCGAGAGGTTCCATTCCTCCATCAAATCAAATGCCATTCATTTCCTTACTTCTTTTCTACACAAAAGTACACATTTCTCCATGATTGCATTGTCACACTCAAATTAGTTTAGAGCAGATTGACCTGTTTCTGAATGTCACAACAAATCCAATTCTACCCAGAGTATCCAATACTAGCAAAGAAATAATTCACAAAACAATTATGCTTAAAAATATTAGAAAACTAACAAAACAAAATTTCAAAACAATTGTAAGGAATATATAGGATTATTGGACAATACAAACAAAATGCCAGATTTAGAAATGGCAATACCATATGGATTAATGAATTCTCCTTTTCCGTTCCCTTTCCTTCCAATGGTGTGTAGTAGCTCCCCGGAGTTTGAGAGAATCTTGACGACATGGTGTAAGCAGTCACTAACGAGGATATTCTGCTCACAGTCCAGACAGAAAAAACAAGGTCTATCTACCAAGCATTCCTGTCCTTCTCCTTGAGACACGCAGGAGGTAAGGAGGTCTCCACTTCTGGAGAAGAAGTGGATGCAGTTAGGACTCTTGTCTAGTACCACCACTTTATCTGTCGTTATTTTCACGTCTCGAGGTAGAGATAGTGATCCTTGTCCGATAGTTTGCTTGTATTGTAGGAGGTTAGAGAACACGGATACTCTGTCGTTCAAATTGTCAGCTACAAACACGTCTCCATTCCAGTCCACACTTAATCCTCGTGGAAAAGACAGCTGTCCTTCATTCTTCCCTCTACCACCAGCTCTGTTGAGTAGTTGGTGGCTGTTCTTGCAGAACTGGAATAGCGTGTGATAATCAAAGTCTGTAACGAAGATGTAATCATCAGTGACTGATATTCCCCAAGGACAGGATAGTACTTCCTCTCCAAAGTGAGATAGGAACTCTCCTTGGAAGGACAGTACCTGTACACGACTGTTCCCCAAATCCGCTATATAAACCTTCTCATTCACTTCGTCTAGAGACAATCCACAGCCATCAAGCTGCTTATCACCTTTCCCTTTCATCCCAGCGGTTAGGATGGGTTGTGTTTTTTGAGAGTAATGCGGTGCTTCCAGCTGGACTACCTCCCCGAACTGCTCTATCTGGGACTGAAGGAGAGAGAGGGTGGGACAGGAGAAGGAGAGGTTGGGGAGTGGGGTGGGAACACACAGCTGCTGCTTGGCCTGTTGGTACACGAGCCCTGCTTGTTCGTGAGTGGGGAGGTTAATGTTACTCCTACTCAATTGTCTCAGTTGCAGCAGAGTTTGATCCAACTCTTCGATGGCTGCGATACGGGCGCACTCTTTGCTGTGGAAGTCATCTCGAAGTTGTGTGACTTGTTGGCAGAGAGCGTCCCTCCTCTCGATCAGCTGATCAATCAGGACTTTGAAAGTGAGCTCGATTCGAGCGGCGATTCGATGGAAATGCGCCATTGTGTCGTAAGGTGCGACATCTTGAATATTGGTTGCCATTGCTTATGACTTTACAACGATTTTGTTGAATAGAAATATTATACTTTAACTAAGACACAATCTGTATTATATGTAATACGAGAATACCATAGTACGTCAATGGTTACCATGGCAACGACCATTAAATAATGGAATTAATATTGGTTACACACGTCAGAATTTAGTTAGAGATAGTACAAGGCCGTAGTCAGGTGTGAAGTGGTACAGTTGAGATTAAAAAGTGGTCAGACTGAAACGGACCAACTGGACAGGTGGGCTAGGCTTGCTTAGTGATACATAGATTGTGGTTGAGCTGATTAAGAAATGTATTTTCTTAGCGCTTTAGAAAGGAATCTGGCATCATCTCATGTAACCAATGCTAATGTGGGAATGGTATTTCAATACCAATTCCATTCCCACATGATTTCTGTTCGAATAGCTGTAAAACCCCACAAAAACCTATAGAAAATACCACAGAAAAACCAAGCGATTCTCAAATAATCAGAACCGCCATACTAGAAACGGGGATGTAGAATCCGAATTTGTTGTCCTGTCTGAAACAATTCTTGAAAATTTCGATCTAGCAGAGGACTAATTTTAGTGTTAATTTTAAAGTAAATATTTCTAGTTTTCAAATACCTTTGTCCAGGCAGTGTAGATATATGCAAAATCGAATTTAATAATATAGATGTTTCTACATAACACCTTGGCATGTCTCCAGATTTTGAAAAGATATATTACAGTCAGAGTCGTTTATTATGAACTAACCTCATGGTCCCAATTTCATTTTTAGATAGGATTTGTATTGAAACAAGTTCGCTTAATATGAAGTATCTCTAATATGAACAGATTTTTTGGTCCCCTGGTGGTTCACAATAAGTGACCCTGACTCTATCTGTCCTAAGTGTAATTTATACATATATCCCCGACTATTGATACTTCTACGAGATGACAGCTCCTCCAAGGATAACCAATGCATTTATGATTACACAAGAAACCCATGAACCCATTCATAAAAATCAAGTAATTTTGAAATGTAATTTCTATTAGAATATGCAACAAATTCACGAAGGAGAGTTTGAATTCATATTTAATCCAATATGGTTTCGCCGATCCATTAGAAACTTCTTCTGATCCTGACTTGTCCTTGTGTAGTTTTGTTAGTATCAAAATCTGAGGAAATTGATGGTAATTTATCCATAAAGTTTATCTATCTACCTTTGTCCCTCCTCTCTCCTCTCGATCAGCTGATCAATCAAGGCATTGGAAGTGAGCTCGATTCGATGGAAATGCGCCATTGTGTCGTAAGGTGCGACATCTTGGATATTGGTTGTCATTGCTTATGACTTTTGTGACGAGAACGCGAACAGTTAACAATAAGGTTTATTGTGTATAGAAGAAATACTAACAAGTTTAGCTATACCATGGCCTACTTAACTCAGGCCTCACAGTAGAATGTGAAATTTGGACCAGGGATGCGATCGAAGCCGAACAATGAAATACCAACTTTTCAATATTTCGTGGTAATTTAAGTACATAATGATTTGAGTGATAGCCTTGAGCGTTCACATTTGATCTAACCCTCATTAATTTCTATTTTAAATGTCTCCATCATCTATACTATATTGAGTATTGAAGTGATATCATATCATATATTTCATTTAAATAATTGAAATAAACAAGACAATACTAGTATTACAATCACAATTAATAATGTATTAAAACAGTTTTACAATACATAAACTTTCTTTCGATCATTTTAGCGCTGTTGTTGTCTCCGATTAACAAATTGAGGGTTGAGTTACTGGCATGTGAGAAAGGTTGGCCGCGCTTACAGCTGAACTAAATAAAGAAAAATAAAGTTAAACACATACTATATTAAAATATAAGGATATTAAGAGTTAAATTTTTTCAATTTACGTTTTTCAATTCCTCTACATACTACCATGGAATTATATTTTTTTACTTTATTAGCTATCATACTTGTACAATTTCCTGAAACAAATAACAACCTACGTAGAATCGAAAAATAAGGAATATTGCAGGAAGGACATGTATTTTCCCAGACATCACAATCATTGTTATCTACTATTGAGTTTAAAGCAAGCTCGACTAGAATTTTCCTCGCTGGCCCTTCATGGTAACAGACGAACAATACAGGACCATTTTTTCTGAAGGCTAGAGACCATGATAGCAATTACAGTTTTCGTAGGATATCTGGACATACACGTATATTGGATCCTATAATTTTGCCTCCCTTGTATGATATACAGTAGAACTCGGTTAGTACGTACCCCTCCAGGAAGCGGAAAAAAAGCACGTACTAACCGAGTTGATATTACATAGAAATCTATATAATAAATGAATTCTGGTTCAGAGAAATGAGTACGTACTAAACCGAAGTACGTTGTATCCCGAGTTCTACTGACCGGGTTTACGTGAATTTCATCCATTTGAAGGATGACATGTTTTTGTTCATTCGAAAAAGAACACGTTGCTTGGCTCAGGAATGGAAATAATTCATTTTCGAGCCCAAATGAAGAGTACAATTTTTCTAAAGTATTGAAGTGAGGAAGTGATAGGCAAGGCATGTGCTGGAGATACTATAACAAGCTGGCGAGATCAGATGTGTTTTAAGAGATAATATTTGTGTGAGTATGTTGTATCTACGTCTATTTTTGGGAACAAGGCTGTTTTCTAACTGGCATTGAATGAATTCGACAAATTTCTGGATGCTCAGATGTTTCCACATCCGAACTGGTATGCATAATATCAATGGCTTGTTGGATATGGATATTCGCTGATGATATATGGGAAGTAGTAGATTCAGAATTCTTAGATGGCTCACATCGATAAGGCGCACTAGAAATTTCATTCACAAGTGATTCAAGTTGTCGAATATCACTTAGGCAACTGAGCGAATGTGGAAAAATCACATTTTTACAAAAGGCCTTGATAGAAAGATCGAACGTTACTACCAAATAAACATCAACTAATATACTAGAACTCTCTAAACTAGGACCAGTGTTTCATACAGGATTTGCATGCAAGGGGGGCAATATGGGATATCTAAGGGGGGCATGTACTAAATCACATCTCTTCATGTTTTGCATTTTATTTCTAGGGGGGCACTTGAATGAACAGGGGGGGCAAGTACCCCCCCTACTACCCTCTGTATGAAACCCTGAGGACGCATAAAAATAAAATGTTCATCTGGGTTCCATAATGACCAGGTTTTAGGTAAAGAAATAAGTGATACTTACCTTGCATTTCCTGGAAGCAGCTAACCTTGAATCCCTCTTTTTCTTCTGCATCAGATCTCACGCTAAGTGTCAATGCTTGATTGAGGAACTCGTCATCTTTTGAGTCGAGAGACCGACGACTTCGCTTAGCTGCAGATTGGGAGTAGTATGAGGGACATCTTGGTAGAAAGACTGGTACAGCATCATCCCTCAGCTTTGGGTTCACTCTAGGGATTTCGCGAAAGTACTTTCCCCGTTGGGAACCTTGTGCGTGTACTCGATATCTTCAGTCCTAAAGTGCTTCGCGCAGACGTAAACAGCCTTTAACTCGTCTATATCATCTCTGCGGAGTGCCCGAACCCAAGCGTGTCTTATAAGTTGATCTGGTTTCTGCGGCATCTTGAAAAGAGTCACACGATCTTCAGACTTGTAGTTACACTTGCAGCCAGGTGCCGAGCAACTGGTCGGCATTTCAAATGTAAGTACGTAGCTAGTGCAAAAAAGAAATGTATGTAAATATTTATTATTATGATTAAATTATATATGAATACTATTTTTACAAATTAAAGTATATACGAACATGATTAAATGAAAATGTTATGGGTAATTGTGAATAGATAAACATGAATAAAATATTGTGGTTAATTAACAATTACCGGCTTCGACTGCATCCCTGGTACAATATTTCCATTCTACTGTGAGGCCTGAGTTAAGTAGGCCATGGCTATACCTAAATAACCAAGGACTGTTGAACTACAATGATAAGTGAGAACAATAAGGTTCTCTAAAAACTACTTGAACGTTACACTTTATATACACATTTTGTTGAATAAAAATAATATACTTACGTATGTAATACGAGAATACCATAGTACGTCAATGGTTGCTATGGAAACCACTGTAAAAATTAAGGAATTTAATTAATATTGGTTGTACAAGATGGTGTCGATTGCTGGCATTCTACCGTCAAAAACCTGAAATTTTTGATTATAAAAAAGGTGACGATGACACCATAATTCCATGATGAGTAGACATTTTCGTCTGAAGTCAGAACTTAGTGGAGCAATAGCCAAAAGATTCCACCATGTATAAAATCAGCTTTCTGTGACTGTCAGTTTTCTAATCAATCCCTTTATCGAGTTTCAATGGGAAGGATTCATTTGAAATTTAATCGGAGAATCACGGTTGCATGTGTATAGTATTGGAACAAATATGCTAGACTAAATACGAAAATAATCCATCAAAAGAATCTTAACTTTTGGTAACCTTATTGATTAACACAGGCTTCATCGTTGTGTAATTAACGTTGAGGCAGCAAAAAAGAGCATTCCACACATTCTATTGGCTCAATACGGATGTGTTTATGAAATTTACCACAAGAAGAGTTATTTAATATTCTTTTCTCCGCTTAAAAAGAAGGACAAGAAGAGTTATATTGGTCTTGAATTTTTAAGAAAAATTGAAAAGAACTAGATACTCTTCCTTCCATTAATTAACAAAATGTTGCAAAAATTCCTTGCACTAATTATCAAACATCAAGGCAATCAGAGCTGAAACTATGAACTCTATAGTTCCATTTAGCCGTGACCTTATAAGAAAGAAGCACGAAGAGTAATTCTAAAGATTGATTGGTCGCAAGGATAAAGATACGATATGGCACAAGTAAGGATTCTGAATTTTGGCTTCCATCGGATTTTCTCCTATTATAGTCAAGTGTGCATGCGAGTGAATCGCACTGACCAATAGGAATAGAGCGAGTATAAAAGTGGCATTGTGTAGCATTCAATAACCAAAATGGCAGTAAAACAGAAGGCTTACGATTGGAAGGATTCGAACTTGGCACTCTTCGGGTCGGACACTGAAAAAAGTGTCAAGAAGGAATCAGCTGAATCAGAACCAGCTTGGCACGGATCAGGCGCCAAAGTGGGCTTAGAAATATGGCGCATTGTGAAGTTTAAAGTGGAGCCATGGGCCAAAGATGAGTACGGCAAATTCTACGGTGGAGATTCCTACATCATCCTCAATACTTACAAAGAACCGGAAAGTGAGGAGTTGAAATATGACCTGCATTTTTGGATTGGCAAAGATTCCACTCAAGACGAGTACGGAACAGCTGCCTATAAAACCGTCGAACTGGACACATTCCACGACGACAAACCGATACAACATCGGGAAGTCATGGGGTACGAATCTGAACTATTCAAAAGGTACTTCAAGTCTCTGAATATTCTTGAAGGAGGAGCTGAGAGTGGTTTCAAACACGTCGAGCCAGAGCAATACAAGCCACGTCTCCTCCACATACGGTCAGAAAACGCCAAAACCCCCACCACTGTGAAAGAAGTACCGCTTAAGAAAGCGGTGATCAACTCTGATGACGTATTCATCCTAGACGCGGGGACTAAGGGATATCTGTGGCAAGGAAAAACCTCCAATAAGAACGAAAAGTACAAAGGCGCCCAGGTTATACAAGAAATAAAATCGGACAGAATTGGGCGAATCACTTTTGAGACAATCGATGAAGGAGATCACGGGTCTGAAGTGAATGAATTTTTCAGTTTCCTTTCAGATGAGGCATTAACATCTGAGGAAGCTTCAAGTGTACCCCAAATGGTGCCACATAAGAAGCTTTACCGCCTTAGTGACGAAGGTGGGTCGATGCAATTCTCTCTCGAGGAGGAGGATAGCCTGCATTGGAGTAAGTTGGACCCAAATGACGTGTTCATAGCGGATATTGGGACTGAATGTTTCGTGTGGATAGGATCTGGCGCTAGTCCAGATGAAAAGAAGAACGGGATGGCATATGCTCACAACTATCTGAGCGGAACTGATCATCCATTGGTTCCGATTAGCATAGTGAAGCAGGGAAATGAACCTGCTACTTTTTCTTCTAAGTTCCAGTGAGTGTGTTTTCTTGTTTGTGTATGTTGTTAACAACTGATATATCATATGTAGTAGAGAGTATTTAGTTTGTTTACCCTAAAATTGATTGCTAATAAATTGGATAATATTTATCGAAAGTTTCGAAAACAAGGGAAGACTCAAATTTGATTGGTGGAATAAGAAGCTTGTCAAATATGACACAAATTGCGACACAAAGTGGCAGAGAGTTGCGTTATTGAGTTTAGAGAATTTGCAATGAATCCTCAATTAGTTGCAATCTCGTCATGATGAATAGAATATTGATTTATTGGTTTCAACATCTGGTTGGATTCAGCTATACACAACCACTGTAAAACATATGTGTACACGATATCAGAATTCCATGGTAAGGATTCGTTGCTAAGAAATCACAATTTCAAATTTACATATTTTAAGTGAGGTAAAATTTTAAGCCAATAACTTTGAACAAAATTTAATTAAAGGTGATGCGATGACATAAGATGGCACAGTGTGAATAGCAAGCCATTACAAAATGGCTTTTCGGAATTATTTCAAATTCAATTAATGAGAAACACTAAATCACATTTGAATCTCAAAAGTTTCATTCACTAACATTCCATTCTAGCAGTTTGATCACTAACTAGTTGTCTTCATCACTAGAACTGAAGTTGATTGTGTAATTTATTTCCTTTCTCTGTCGCTCAGATTTCACTCGAGGTGTTAATTGTGTCGTGAGGCCTGGTGTCCTGATGGTGCGATCCACTTTGGTAGATCGCCCGTAGCCCTTTTTTGTCGTCGACTTGGTATTTTTAGCAACATTTTGAGGTGTTTGTGCCACCACAGATGGCACAATGACGTAATCTGGATAGACCACTTTAACTTTATTCTGGAATGTCTCCAGAAATTTGCTATTTTTAGGTGTTAGTTCGTTTCCTGCAATTTGATTCGCCAACTGTCCCCAGTGTGATATGACTGGGATTTCATTCTGGAAAAAACTCAAATCTAATTGGCTGAGACATTTAACTGCCACTCGACACATTGTGTCGTTGTCTAGGTTCTGGATACACATGTTGAGAAGTGGTTCGACCAGTAGATTGTGAGAATTCCTTTGCGAGAGAAAAAATGAAATTTTGTCGCAAACAGAATCCAAGCTGACTAAACTTAGAAAAGTGTCATTTGGCGCCTCAAAAATTGTCCATAGTATCGGAATAAGTGAATCTGCTAAGAGGACACAATTGTCCTGACACCTCGAAGTGAAGGTGTAAAAAAACGCGAATAAGGCGTCAGTAAGTGAAGTGGTGGAGTTAGCGACAGGATGGAATGAGTGGATCAACACTTGACCCAGCAAGTTGCAAGATCGAATCCGATTGGCTAAGAAGAGCTTGCAAACTCCTATCAGAGCTCTCTCCTGCAGCTCCGGAGAATCTGATTGGATGACGCGCAGAAGAAGAGAGAAGATGTGTTGTCTGATGCTACCAATGTCTGGCTCCAACTCTGGCTCTAACTCTGGCTCGGAGGTTTCTTGTGGTAATTGTACTGTTCTGTTTAAACTGGGTTCTATTTCTGTGCCTGGATCAATGCTAGTTTTCGATTGGTTGGGAGAAGTGTCTGCATTTTCACTTCTCATTTCAAGGATTGACATCATCTGTGGAATAATATTGAATTAATAAACATTGAAAGTGCATGAACATAAATATAATATCAACCATGGATGGGTCCAATTCGATTTCAAAGTTCCATTCGATTTAAAATAAGAATTGGAGAGACATGAAATTTTGAACTAATGTCAGCAAACTGAAGTCAGTTCTATAACCACAGTAAACTCATTGACCTATTCTACTGGGCAGGATGCAATATTTAAAACTCAATTTCAAATTCTAACACTTTGTCGTAGTTAATCTTCCTCAAAGTTTTCGATCAAACTCAACACATCACTAATGTCATTACAAGTTATACAAATCTGGATTAGTATTATGATGGTTGGAAGGGAAGTTAATGTGTCATGCCATTACTGCTATTACTGCCATTACTGCCATTACCGCTATTACTGCTATTACTGCCATCCAGAGGCGTAGCCAGGGTGCGGCACATGGGGCCTAGGCCACAACCTCAAAGGCTGTGCCCACTAAAATTTCACAAATTAGTATTGGGTGCCGCAACCCTCTCGCAAAACGGAATGGAATTGCCGCACCCTAAAAATTGGGCTGGCTACGCCTCTGCTGCCATCTCACCTTCAAAACCACATCTCCGTAAAGAAGGAACAAATCCAGAATTGTGCTCAAAGCAGCCATCTGCACAGTCAAGTGGTCTAAAAATAGCGCTTCTGTGGCCACCATTATAAACCTCGGAACGACGTTATGTGCCATTTCAAGTGACGTCATGGCAGCCAGCCCCAGACCTCTCAGTGCCAACTCTCTCAGAGCGAAATCGTGCTGCAGGAGATTTGGAATCAGAATGTAGTCCACCAGGGATAGGAGGTGTGAATCAGGTTGCGAGATCTATAAAGAGAGTAGAGATGTTATGCATACACATATTATGTTTATTAGTACACAGTCAAATATAATATACAAAATAAACATAAAAACAACAATTACATACATTCCAACTATCCCGTTTTTGACGGGACAGTTGCTAATTACATCAAATATTCTAAAATTATATTTCTATTTTCTCTGTAATGTAGCTTCATATGAAGGAGTTATTATCTCTTCTAGTTAAAGCATATCCTTACTATTAAAACTCGATTATTGTGTATGTGTATATATATATATATATCTGTAACGAATTGATTGAAGAAACTGCCGGTCATAGAAAGCTAATTTTTGGCATGTGGGAGTATTTTGGCTATGGCTCCAGTAAGTTCTGAGCTCAGAGCAAAATGTCGACTCATCATGGAATTATGACGTCATTGTCACATTTTTAAAAGTTAAGCAACACAGTTATTCGGGCATAACTCAGCCATTATAGGAGATAGAAGGCTGAAATTTTAATAGAATCTGTATACTAACATGTCTCACATATGATGCGACTATCATCAAAAAATGATGACTCATCACTTTGTTATGACGTCATCATTACGCATCAAAAATTTTTAAATTCACAAATTTGGTAATTTTTCGAGTGATATCGATTAGCACAGTAGGACAGACATATTTAGAGATGTTATCTCCCTTATAATTAACCAATGTGACTCCAGGCGACCGAAGGGAGCCTCCGGCGGACACAAAGTGTCCGCCAGCCGCGCAGCGCAAGCAAGCGCGAAGCGCGCTTGTAATTATAAAAATAACAGTTTCAAATGTGCTGTGTATATTAGTAATCACTCTTAAACACATTTAATACTCAGTATAAACTGTGGTGACTTTTTTAGTAAACTACAAATCTTACAAAATACACAGAACAGTATAAGTAATTCAATCACATTACTAGCACATCAGTGCTATAGAGAATAAGGCTGGAAATTCCAATATAATTCAGCTAAGCACGTAATAGATTCAGATTTCCGGGTTCTTTACCTACATTTACAGTTTAAAAGGTTGGTTTGTTCCAAACATTTAGGGCAGTGCAGTTATTACATGTATAAGTATTCATTCGTCATGTGATTATTACTTTTAATATACCTAAGCATGTCTTAATATAAATCTCTAATCAAGTTTTTTAATCATGCCTCATACTTTCACTTTGACCCAAGCAAGCTTATTAAGCATTTATTCAGGAGGAGAGCGATAAAATTTAACTATTTCCATGAGGATAGCACTCTACTATAGAAAATAGATTAATAAATATAACACAATATTCTAGTGGTACCGCAATAGTTAATATCGATAAGGTCACTGCTTGTATATAATACTGGAGCGAAAGTAGAGTAGTACTTTACATAGACAGATATGAGTATTGCATATTGTCAGCACTACTATATGTAGCAAACATTTTCGTCTCTTCGCTCAGTTCAATATATTGAACGCGTTCACATTCTTGTCATAGTTAAGGAGAGACCACAGTAGAAGATGGTGCAAGCTCAATTATAAAGCTATTCAATATTTCGACCAATCGATTCGTGCAATAGATGTGTATCTACCAGCGGTCACAGATTAGCTAACACCTCCCAGAGTAGATGTCTGCTGAACAGATTGTCAATACTATCACCAGTAGAATCATGTAAGCTTATCTCAGGCTGATTTCTACCACATAAGTGCATGTCCAAGAGAGATTGGGGTCTTGGAAGAAAAAAGTAGAAGAAATTGATTCCTTTTAATTATATTGTTCAATGCAGACTTAGTTACAGTTTGTTGATTAATTTCGATCATTATAATAGTACAGTCAGGGTCGTTTATTATGAACTAACCTCCTGGTCCCAATTTCATTATAGATAGGATTTGTATCGAATCAAGTTCGCTTAATATGAAGTAGTATCGGGATTGAGATTAGGAGCGTAACTCCGTGAGCTGTATAATATCCTGATTGTACATAGATTATCTTCTTAAAAAATCAAAAGTGTGAAATATATATATATATATAAGCATGAATAAGTTATAAATAAGTTATATAATAGTAATAAACTTGTTATTAATATAGGATAATAGAAAAACATATCACAAAACTTAAAATGATAGGCTTATTGTATTAGGTTGGACCACCTTGAGTTATATGGTCCAACGGAGGGGAACAAATCAAACAGATTATGGTCAGCAAATCCTCCGCAGTATCTGTACATACATAAATCTTGAGTTCCATGCAGCACTGGCATCTCCACAGCTCTTTCTCTGGGCGGGATAAAATGGTATTGAGGGAAGGAATGAGGAAGGTAAGACTCAGTGTACACAGAGTTAACTTTGTTGTTAACAACAAATCCACTTGTAACGTCAACATTTTGATTATTCCAATGAACCTGTGTTGGATTGGGGAATCTATCTGTGTTTTCCACTTTTCTAGATTCCTTAGATTCAGATTTCAATCTAGAATCGTATTTCCTCTTCCACCTACGTTTATTGAATCGATTCGTCTCTTCCTGGATATAATTCTCCGGGGTAGAGACAATGGACTGTTTCCGTAAACTGTTGAATTCTATTTTCTCTCTTGAGTCGAGGTTCCCATATCCAGTGAAGTCAATAGTTAATCTA
Organism: Aphrocallistes beatrix; assembly: GCA_963281255.1. Classification (NCBI taxonomy): domain Eukaryota; kingdom Metazoa; phylum Porifera; class Hexactinellida; order Sceptrulophora; family Aphrocallistidae; genus Aphrocallistes; species Aphrocallistes beatrix. The sequence continues at coordinate 5,209,063 of OY725492.1, read as the reverse complement.
TATTCACCAGTTCCTTCAGTTTTAAACTTAACAAACAATTTGTATTTTTTTAGCAATTTAGTAGCACATGCTTTGTTGCGGATAGAAACAGTAAAGTTTCTCGTGTCTGAGTTATGTTGTTTGATTGGTGCACTCATTTTAAAATGTTTGTATTTGTTTACAAGTATGAGTTGTCCAATATATATATATAAATTTGGAACTAAAAATTCCTTACTAATATTATATATTCGACATCGCATATGAATGAAAAACTTAATTCTAAAAAAATTAGGTACAATTCCTTTCTGAAATTTCCAAGAACATATCCCAATTTTCGATTCCCTAGAAGTAAATTATTTCTGATTTAAAATTTGGGCTAAAAAATTTCAGGCGCTTTTGACACAAAATTTGATCATCATTATTGAGAATAATGTCACGTATATACAGTTATACAAAGTATATTATGAAATATTAGCCAATTATAAATTATTATTTCTATTCTCAACATGACTAATTACAATGTGGTTTTACCATAAAAGTTTCGGAACTGAAATTTAGTTTCAATATGATATAATACGTATTTACCTGGCTTACCTCAGTTTCGTATAAGGATTCAATAGTTAGATAATATTTCTGTTTAAATCTTATTTACTATTTCCAGCATTCTATAATTATTTTAATCTACGTATGTTTGTTTACTCAAAAAGAATAAACATTCGAGAACGAAAGTACAACCACAATGTTTACAATTTTAGGAAATCACCTTAATCTAGTTCAAATTTCATCTGAGTAATATTTCATAAAATTTTCCATTCTGAGTTACACAGTAATTCTCTAACTCAAACCATTTTATTGTATCCACACGTTATATTATGGTTAATGAAGAGGGTTGGGTGATTGCATACTTGCCAACTGTCCCGTTTTTGGCGGGACGTCCCGCTTTTTTCACCCTTCTCTTGACCTAATTTTCTCGAGTGTCCCGCTTTTACATGAAATTTCCCCATTATGTCCCGCTTTTTTTACTCTATGTATAATACTTTTCTATTGCGTCCCGCCATGTCCCGCGAAATTCAACGCTGCGTCCCGCTTTTATCATGACTCAGGTTGGCATGTATGTGATTGAGGAATTTGACATTTGGATTCTACAGAGTGAAAAGGGGTCTACCACTGACTTACATTATAAAAGATATTTCTAATCTGAAATTAAGATGCGATACTAACACCTATCAATATACTTAATATTTTATATGTATATGCAAATATCTAAGCTGACTAATCCATGAATTATCAATGAATTACTCAAAATTTGAAACTAAAATAATGAAAAAATATTTGATATTTCGCTTAGGGACTGAGTAATGTTAGAGATATATAATATGAGCAACCTTTTAACCACTTTTGGGAATAATCTGCACTAATGTTTGAGATTTTGAATAATTCATAAATATTCATCATATTTTAATGAATTTGTCAACGCAAATATGCTAGCTTTCAAGCTTCCATCTAGATTCTAAATCAGGGCCGGATTATCCATAGGGCACTAGAGACACTGTGCCCCAGGCCTACGAAGGTTAGGGCCTAAAATATACAAGTATACAGTGGAACTCGGATAAGACATAAAAATTCGTATGTACTATCCTGTGTACGTCTTACTTATCTGAATAAGAATTGGAATAAAATGAATGGAGACTAAATTTTTGGTTTGAAAGAAATAGTACGTATTAACCGAGTGTACGTCTTAACCCGAGTTCTACTAGCTGGATTAACAAACTAAAAGGAAAATGAAATTTAGATGAAATAATGTTGACGGTTTACTGCTCGGGATAACCAGACATAATAGCGATATCTTATAAATTCTAAATGTTTCGGTAAAACATTAAACAAATTGGTGTTACCAATAACAATAAGGTCAGGGTAACAATTCCATATATTTGTAGCATATTGCATTTATATGAATGTGTAAACGTTAAACAACAACAAACACGTAATATATTAAGTCTCTCCTTCTTTTGGAAACTAAATGATTTGTCCGAAATGTCAGATGGGTATAAGCGGAAAATGAATCTGAAAATTCTTTTCAGCTGAAAAGAGAAAGAAAAGAGAAAAGCGAGAAGATAACCTCAAACAATTGAAAAGTTCATTGTTAAATTATGTTAATCTACCTGATCATGAAAATGAAGAAAACAATGTCGATCCCATTTTTACGACGGTGAAACTTTCATCACTGTCGCTCCTATCCATTGAATGCGAGTTGCTTCGCTCAATAGATTTTAGAGACGTGATCATTCAATTTGCGAAGAAAAAGAGCCGGAAAGTTACACTGTAGCCAGCATTCAACATCATTTTTGGTAAATTTTGTGTTGAAATAGCTGAAGAAAAAAGTACCCCAGGCTTACTAAGGTATTAATCCGGCCCTGTTCTAAATGAATTATAATCCCAAATGAGTAATATTATACTACACTTAAATTTAACTGATTGAATTATAGAGTAAATCCAGTCAAAGAAGCTTTTGGACTATGTAAGCACTAAATTTAGAATACTAATATACATTAATACACCACTACTGTAATCAAATATGTTTGAAATCCAAAAATCCTTTCAAAGTGGTGGGAAGTACTTGAATGCCACAAAAGATTGTGTCCATCTCCGGATAGATGAATTCTCATGTCTCATACATGCCAACTTGAGCCATAATAAAAGTGGGACGCAGCGAATTTCCTGGCTAGACGCAAGAGAAAAGTACTATATACATGTTTCTAATATTAATTAGTTCAATTAAAATTATATAGAGTTGCTGATGAGATAGTATTACATAACTATCTCAGTAGAAACTTGATACATGATAAATGGCTATTACATTTATGTCACCAAGCTAACGGTGTCATCTTCAATAATTACACACGTCTTTCTACCATGTTAATAAATCTACATATATCATCTAATCTACATTTCTTATTATTTGGTTAATTATATCTGACCATTGTTGGACTGATACAAGACACTACTCGCATCGAGTAGAAACTACAAAGGATGTGAGTTCTCTTTGATACTTGAGCATCTTAAGATGATAATAAGTTAGGAAGTAGAAAATACATGTCTGTACATACCTACGTATAGTAATGGAAAATGATCACACGCATATAACAGTAGAACAACACAACATATTGAAGTGATTCAATTCTACCCAGATATCAGATGCAAAATTACCTACACACACAAGTACATTATATTCCAGTACTTTTCAGTCCATTCAGATATTGAATAAAATCCAAAAGAAATGGTCTTGTTAATAGAAATTCGATTCTTGCCCTAAGGTGTTACTCGTAATTGAGAAAGAAAAAGAGTAAGTTTGTTTAGAATGGAGTATAAATAAACCAGTGCTCATATATTTAGATATTTATACCAATAAATCGTAAAAAGTAAGTACTTCACATACCAAAAGTCACGTTTGTCCCAATTTAAGGAATAAATGATCACCCATATGTAAATAAAACAACTCCAGATAATATCTTCAATGGAAAATTCCTACATTCTTAACTTCTGTCAAGGTTGGATTCAGCTAACCGCCATCGATCTCGGTTAACGGTTATTCAAATCAGATCGGTTAGTCGATCTGCTTTATTTTCGGAATATTTACACTCCTTACAGTTCACAAAAATGTAACACTACACATGTCAATTTATTAAAGCTCCTCTAAAGAGTATCCAGATTCACTCCACATTGAGTTTGCTCTACATCGATGGCTTCGGACAAGTATAACTACGATTCACTATTGCCTGAGCCGACAGAGAGAAGCTAGATACTCAGCTAGCGTTATTGTACCATAGGGAAGTTGGAAATCTTAATATAACTGTTGCATCTATCCAACAGCAGAGAGGTGGATCCGACTGTGGCGTTTTCGCCATTGCAAAGTGTCAAACCTCCCCTCCTTCCTACGCCCTGATTCTATTCGATTAATCGTGTTTTAAGAGTATACACCTCTTAAAATATGATTAATCGAACAGAATCGGTTACAAATGAAACACTGGTGTAGATATATCATACTAAATCATTTTAGAATGTTTTCATACTATGTCCGTACAGACTACATGAAGGATTCATTCGTACATGTGCAGCTATGACTAGGTATTCTAGACTATAAAATCTGAAATAATTATTAAGGATACCGCCCTCGAAAAAACATATGATTTGCATTACAGCATACGATGAAAGTAGAGCTATAAGAGATGTTAAGCGTGGGGAGGTATCTCCATCAAGAAATACTGGCACACTCCAAACCGTTTTTAATTCTCATTTCTAGATTTTGAGATACAGTGTCTCAAAGTCTGTTTTTTTAATTTTCCGCTAGCACATCTTAATGGTAGAAATTTAGGCACTCAATGAATTGTTTAGGACATACCAAGGAATCAAACGCTTCCAAAATCGAATCATAGATAGTCTACCATATTTGAAACTTCATAGGACCAGAAGAAAGTTAAAATGACAAATATTGTAAATTTTATCGGTGTCCGAAAAAAAAGGGCCAAAAAACGGCCAAAAATGTCTGTTTTTTTGGGGAAATCATGAATAAAATCACAGAGTTAGAATATATCCAAAAAATGGTGGTCCTACGTTCATCGCCTAATGATATGATACAACTCTTGAAATTTTCAAACATCTATCTCAAACCAAATTTGAGAAATAATTCTGTAAAGACGGTCAATTTTGAAATTTTATAGTCCCGAGATATAGAGATTTTAAGTTTAGGTGTCAAGAAGAATGTAAAATGAGTTATTAATAATGCACATAAGCATCCACAGACATTTATTCGCATCCATACTGCTGATTTAGGTATATTAAAGCCAAATATTTACCAAAAATAGCAAAAGTACCCTGAAAATCCACAAATTTCCTTGAGGCCCTTAACTCCGAATATTTTGAGATAATTGTAGATAATATTTCATATTCCTGGCACTGCGAAGTATAATCTATCAGTTTAGAATGAATAAAAAGCTTCCAAAAAGTATATTAGGAAGTTAGAGCGAAAGTCTACGACTTTCAGTTTCGAAGTTAGGATTTTCGAAAAATGCTACGTCATCATATGACAAAAATCTAAAACTTAACATTCCATAGGGTGTAGTGCAATTATTATCAAAGAATTATATATGTACACTCGTAAAAAGTATATTAGGAAGTGAGAACTAAGAATTTGGACTTGTATTTACAAAGATAGAGAGATATCTCTTTTTGGACCCTAAATGGGGGTTTTTGACCGAATCTGCGAGGTCCAAGGCCAGAACTTTCAAAATAATTATCAAAAGTTCTCCAATTTTTCTGTACATATTATTAACGGCAATTGTATTCACTATTTAGCATAATAGCTAAATTTGGACACATATTTAATGATTAGATTCGCCATTTTCTAATAGATTCAAAGTTCTCCATAGAATTTGTATTACAATTAAATCAATGATAAGTCGAGAATTATTTATTTTTTGACAAAGGAATGTTCGAGGAACCTATATATTTTCGCATATATCCTTTTATTTAAGGATATAATATATTATATATCTACAATAGTTTTTAAGATATAACATCAGCCTCTTTCGGGACCTTAGAGGGATATTATGGCCGAACTTTACCTATAATATGCGATATCTCAAGAACAAATGGTCGGATCCGAACAAATTTTTTTTTGAAACGATCAGAATTTTATTTCTGACCCAGTGATCGCAAAATATCTGAGATCAAACTTGCGATTTCCCGAGGATTATATAAATGAACTCCCTTATAGAGCTATTTTGTTTGGATTTTATTTGCCCATTCTTTTAAATCTTAGTGTTTTATAATCTCCAAAGGTGCTAATACAATGTTAAGGTTCATATCATTAAAAAAATATCAAATAAGTTAAAAACTAATTGGTAAATGAGTTAAAATCCTCTAATAATTTTTCAATTTTTATTAACGCTAAACTTTAGGGGGTTATTTCGCAAAAAATATAAAAAAATGCCGTCCAAATAGTGCTATCAGATGGTAGACCGATCAGTAATACAATGAAATTAGCAATAAAACATTTTGCTGTTTTTTTTTACGCCAGGTAAGATTTTTCGAGGGCGGTATCCTTAAATATAGTATGTACAACCTACTCCGCTTAATAGGGTCACTGTTCAATCGGGCCACTTTTGGCAGGACCGGAATAGCTCTCACACATACGTAGAAGCTAATACAAAATATTTTCGGTTAATAGGGTTCTCCGCTTAATCGGGCCAAAATGTCCTTTGACCGATGTGAGCGGAGTGACTATGTAAATACATAAATAGATATAACATAAATATCAGTGGAATGTAAACACGTACAGACGATAGTGAATTAATAGATAGAAAAGTGGTAGAAATGGTTTTATTAAGTCAATGTTTAATTTGAATAACTTGGAGAACAGATAGGGTAGTAGAATGAACTCCGTGATCACATATCTATAGATAAATATAAATAGAGGAGCACACATAACAAAATAGAATCTTACAAAGATAAGACTGCTATACAAACAATGAAAACTCGAAAGGACAAGAAATTCAAGACAATAACCCTAAAGAAAAAAAAGGGCAAATGGACAATTAAAAAGCAGAAAAATTCAAAGCAAAGGTTAGACGCTAAGTGCACTAAAAAGTCCCATGACTCAGTTACCGACAAGACAACTCATAGTTGTAACCCATGGGATTGGGGCGTTATGTTGGGAGGCACATCTCGAAACGTGATGAATCAACTTCCGACTGATAGGAACGTTTCGTCGAAGTTAGAGATATAAAGACAATATTCTCCTAATCAGCAGGACTATATCAATGTAATTAATATAGACTAGTTTATCTCGATCGTAAATGGAAAACTTCACAATGGATAATCCTACCTTGTTTAGAACAACTAATTGATATTTTTGAATTTGAATATTTTAAATTAAATTATCATAATTATTTGTTAATTTTCAAATTAGTTACTTATTTCCTATTTGTATGGGTAAGCCCTAACAGATCCTTTATGACTGTGGCTCGGAATAAGGGGAACAAAAGAAAGGTTTGTATTTGCATATAGTGGTGACTATTTCTACTCAAACGGTACGGTCTCTACAAGTATACTCCTAACATGCTAAGATCATAATTTTGAATTCGATTTTCTTACCGTTTCTTACCCAGCAAATTACCATAATCCTACATGTATACAAGTAATAAATATAACGCTAACCTTGAATGCTATGTTATAATCTCCTCATTAAAAGAGGTTGACCGTTCTTGTGTAAAAAATAATTGTCAAAAGTTCCAAATTGTGAATGTCAAAGGAAAAAATAATAAAAAACTAAGTTGATTAATTCATAACATTTCTAAATTATATATGGTATTTTAATACTGTTGAAATTATTGTATGGTATTTTAATACTGTTGAAATTATTGTATGGTATTTTAATACTGTTGAAATTATTGTATGGTATTTTAATACTGTTGAAATTATTGTATGGTATTTTAATACTGTTGAAATTATTATATGGTATTTTAATACTGTTGAAATTATTGTACGGTATTTTAATACTGTTGAAATCATTATCATCAGTCCACTCAAATTTCCAGAGTACATCGATAGCCATAATAGTAGTGAGTTAATACAACCTAATTGTATTTATCAGTTATAAATTTGGAAACTTCTAACTATGCTTTGAAATAATGAAATTGTTAAGGTTACTCAAACATCTCATAACACCAATACGAGATCATTCAAGATAATCCGAATGAAGTACAGAATAATGATTTAGGATCTAGTGAAGTTAAGGAATGTCTGACAGAGTAGAAACCAGCAGATGACTAACTATCTACTGGAGAGTAGTGAATAGCATTCTTTGGTTCAATTATGTTAGTGTTTCTACTATGCCATGCTAAGTCTCTACCTCAGTAACACAAGAATCTACTCCATAGGCAGCACTGATGATGTTCCAATTATATTTCAAGCTGGCTAGATACAATATTCCAGAGTAGAAATACAGTATGTTAATATACAAGTAGGAATACTGATTTTTAAGGAGAAAAATATTCTACCTGACCTATAGATGCTATATTTGGAAGATAGAGGTAGAAACAATTGGTCAACACATATATATATAAACAAAATCTGACGGGAATTTACAATCTTCAGATATGAACACTTCACAGAGACAATACCAAAATAAAGATGCTAGAACATTTGATGTTGATATTCTAAATATTGAACATGCTACTAAATTTCAGATAGACTACAAATCATTTGTAAAGTTAGACACTGGTCTGTCAGAGCTAAATATATATTTCTCTGTGTATGGAAGACTAGATAGGATAGAACAAAGAGAATTCAACGATTTAAGGAAGCAATCATTCAAATCCATCCCAGAGAATGCATTTAAAGTCGAGATTAATCGTTTCAATAAACGCAAGTGGAAGAGGGAACATGATTCAGTTTACATTGACAGTAATATGCATGTTGGAGATATCGAAGAATCTATGCTAGACGAGCCTAATATTCTCGCTCAAATCCTAGCTCTAGATCCTAAACTTGATTATAGTCAATTTCTGTATTATAATTATCCTAGATAATTCCATATAAATATATGACCAGATAAAAAAAAATATTTGTAGCAGCTTATGGTTTTTAGTGGGGGCAAACTATTGCGTCGATCTATCTACCAATACTTCATATGGAGTGACGACATTAATGCAATTGATATGAGTAGAATATGGGACTGAAAGGTCATGATAGAAGTAGGACACCATGTTACAGGTGTAATTGCAGTGTATAATCAATTATTAGTTAGGACTTTCTACTCCTAACATGCCACGTTACATGGGTATTACTGCAGGATACAGCTAAGCATTACTAACTCTACTCACCTTGCATAATTACTAGATCTTAATCCTGAACGTATTCTACTTATTAAATGAATTAATTTTTGTAAGAAAATTGCTAGCATTTAAAAAAATATATTTATATTTTCTTAAATGACTAAGAGTAAAAATATCAAATCGATTGTAACTAATCCGATTCATTGAACAAAAAAAGCTTTCACAGAATAGGAATAGTTAGGTAAGGAAACTATTCAGTGATTTAGGAACAAAGGGCGCCAGAATTTCCACTGTACCAGCATTCAAATAATTTGGAATCATCATAGAAAGTCTACTACTACTAATAATTCATAGTACAATATTTTGCTGACTCTTATATAAAGTAGATAGCGATGCAATATTCCCATTCATTAGAATCAACTAGATATAGTATATGTAATTGAATTGTGTATATGTATCAGGGAGATCATAATCCGAACAAGTGTATAATTGCAAATTCTTATTCAATTATGGAGGCTTAAACCGATGACATCAATCATTTCATATATATACGTATATATACACACATACATGTACGTATATATATATATATATATATTAGGGTGCTCCAAAAAATTCGAAAGTTTGAATCTTTAGATGCACACTCGTGAAATAGTTTACCTTGATCACCAAGTATTCACCATAAAATTTTCATGCAATTTGGGGATGGTTTAGGTCCCGCAAAGTAGCCTCCCACTCGTGCTAATTTATAATGGGATATGTCCGGGTTGGGGCTAAAAGTTGTAAAAGGCATACTTCTGATATTTAAATAAACTAGTAACTTTATTTTTGTGATATTTGGGGGTGGTTTTATATAAGCTAACAATACATTTTGATAACCTAAAATCTGCCGGTTCCGAGATATTGGTGAAAACAGTTGGGACCAACCTTCACAGTTGAAATTATTAATAGCCCCAACTGTTTTCACCAATATCTCGGAACCGGCAGATTTTAGGTTATCAAAATGTATTATTAGCTTATATAAAACCACCCCCAAATATCACAAAAATAAAGTTACTAGTTTATTTAAATATCAGAAGTATGCCTTTTACAACTTTTAGCCCCAACCCTGACATATCCCATTATAAATTAGCACGAGTGGGAGGCTACTTTGCGCGACCACTAAACCATCTCCAAATTGCATGAAAATTTTGTGGTGAATACTTAGTGATCAAGGTCAACTATTTCAAGAGTGCACATCTAAAGATTCAAACTTTCGACTTGTTTGGAGCACCCTAATATATATATCTTATATATTAAAATGCTAGGATGTTTTTGTTTTTGTTTTTATGTGTTTGTCCGAATTGATTGAAGAATTGGGAAGTCATAGAGGTGTGAAAATTGGCATATAGGTGTCAAATGATATGACTACGATTAAGTTCTAAGATCTAAGCGAAATTTTCACATCTCTGCAAAAAAAATGGAAAACAATTTTTCGCACCTTTTCTATACAAAATAAATGACTACACTATCACAATAGAAACCATCGTACGACACTACAATAGATCGTCATTGTTATTAATACTTCAAAGCCACAACTTAAGTTTGATATCTTAAATGTATTATAATGTATGGCAATAAAAAAGATTATGTGCATATTTTCACACCTTTATATACATATTTTCGCACCATTTGATGAATTTTGAAAATAATGCTAGAGACTAGCTTCCAACGGTTGACATGGGGTTTTCAGGGGTGTGGGTTTCGAATATCATATTTTCAGATTTATATGATAAATTATTTGTTTACTTTTGTTTACAATAGATACATAAAGTAAACAAATTACAAAATAGGCTAGAGACTAGCTTCAAATGGTTGACATGGGGTTTTCAGGGGTGTAGATTTCGAATATCATATTTTCAGATCCATATGAGAAATTATTTGTCGACCTTTGTTTACAATAGTTATATAAAGGAAAGAATTCCAAAATATGTTAGATTGAGTGACTCCAGGCGCCCGCAGGGCGACTCTGCGGACACGTAGTGTCCGCAAGCTGCGCAGCGCAAGCAAGCGAAGCGTGCTTGTCTTATATATTAAAATGCTAGGATTTTTTATTTTTTATTTTTTTTGTTTGTCCGAATTGATTGAAGAATTGGCAAGTCGTAGAGATACGAAAATTGGCATGTAGGTGTCAAATGGTGAATCTAGGATTAAGTTCGAAGATCTAAGCGAAATGTTCACACCTCGCCGAGATAGGTGACAAAATGTGCTGACCAATCAAATTCGATTATTTTATAATGCAAATACATTGGAATAAAATGGTAGTGACTTATGCATACTATCAAAAGAACTATTTGTGATTGTAAAATATTTACAAAAGATGACACTTTGAATAAACGAAAGAATCTGAAACTCAACGATTAAAACCTTGAATTCACAACACTGTTATGTAGAGAATATTATTCAGCAGTCAGTATTAATTACTATTTGGAAGCAGTTGATGTGAGTATAACCAGAGCATACTTGTATTCATTAATTTCAGGTAATAATACTGCTAAAAGTGACTAATAATTCCAGTATTTTCATTTCAGTGTTCAAAAAGTTTGGACAGAAAAGATTCCAAAGGAATTTTTGACAATT